>SJYQ01008227.1:79605-171093 GCA_006410935.1 Redunca redunca
GGGGAGCGGGGGGCGGGGGGCGCAGGAGGAGGAGCTGGGGAGGATGTGGACTTTGAGGAGGAGTAGCCAGGGAGGACGAGGACTTCGAGGGGGAGTAGCTGGGGAGGACGAGGACTTCGAGAGGGAGTAGCTGGGGAGGAGGAGGACTTCGACGGGGAGGAGGAGAGCTTCGACGGGGAGGAGCCGGGAAGGACGAGGACTTCGAGGGCCTCAGGGGAAACTCCTCAGTCCCCTTTCCAAGCGCATTTGCTTCGGGGGTACTGCTGCAGACCCTCTCGTGGGATTGTTGTGCAATACATAACACAAGCGCTTAAGGACACTGAATCTGAGAGGTGAAAAATGGAATTCCAAGAAGTTTCTGGCCCCATGTTTCTTGGTTAATGGATTATGAGCTCTTTTTATCAGCTCCATCTTGTGACTAAGGAAACTGAGGCCGCGGGGGTCAAGGAACTTGCCCCAGGTCTGGCTTTAATGAATAAAGAGGTAACCCATTTTCTCATGCAATCATTTTTTAAAGCCAGGTAGACTGTGATTTTTGATCAGAGAGCCTTTGTCAAGGTGAAACCTGGGGATACAGTTTGTAACTCTGTCTGAGCATTCTTCCCTGCCTGCCTGTGCTATGTCCCCTTCAGATGACTGTCAGGCTCCCTTACCCACCTCTGTGCCTCTCATAGCTTTAGGGTAGTGCTTCAGATAGAGTCAGGACTCAGTGAGCGCCAGCTGACTTGAATTAAACACACACGGGGAGAACAGTGGAGGATGCGACACTAAGGCAATTTCTGTGAGTGTCACACGGGCTAAACATTGTTTCACAAGAGGTCAGTGGTGTCCAGTCTTGCTGAATGTCTGTGGCCCCCAGTTCTAGGTGAGGAGGCCCGTCCCAGTCCGGTTCCCTCTGGTTCACCTGGAGCTGGTGAGCATCAGGAAACACTGATATAAAAATTCCTTCAGCATGAGTCAGGAGACTGGGCTACCACTCTAGTTCTCTGTTCCCTCATCCTGTGATTCTGGGCAAATCCCTGCTGTCTCCCCAACCTGGGCAGGGAAATGCTTGGACTAGACAGCTCTCTGGGGAGACAGAGAAAGGCCTGAAGCTGCTGACCTGCAGTCAGGGACACACCAGGCAATCATATCCAGAGCTGGAGAGCTGGCAGGATGTCAGGAAAGAAACAATGATTTCTGCTGCATGTGAGAGAATTCAGACCAAAGTAAAGAGAGATAGCCTGGCAAAAATGCTGGAAGTGGTAACAGGGAGTGGGTCAAATGAATTATGACACAGCACCCCCACCCCCCGCCCCGCCAAAAACCTCTGTTTGGATTGACATGGGAAAGAGCTCCCAGAGAGACTTATGAAAAATCAAGATGCCTAACAGTTGAATGGTCCATGTCCATTTGTGTAAAAATGTGGTAAAGGGCTATATAATAATACATATTTTATTTTTCCTTCTTAACTTTCTGAAGGGCTACATACAAATATATGACTTTGTGGAGAGGGAACTTTGGTGGCAGGTGGACAAGTGTAAGAAGGAGACTTAATTTTTTTTTTTTAATAAACCCTTTTGGTTTATTTTGACTCGATCAAACCTGGCTCTCCTGCATTGCAGGCAGATTCTTTACCATCTGAGCCACCAGGGAAGCCCATAATACTTGGTTATTTTGAATTTTGAACCCTGTAAACATCGTCAATCTCCAAAACGTTAAATAATGAAGAAGAACCTGGGGAGCTGGGAGTAGCCACACTGATGCCCGTTTCTGCTGGAAGAGAGCCTCAGTGCAGACTCAGGGGGTCTCCTCTCCATCCCCCAGCCCAGCCTAGGTCAGGGCCCACCTGGAACGTGCAGGGAACAGGGCTGTGCTGTCCCGTGATGCAGCTCTTTGTGGCACTGACTGGGGTTTGTTGTTCTGTTCACGGGGGACCCACAGGAGAATGACAGCCTGAGATACTCGGCCTTTGTCTTGTTTGGGCAACTGGCTGCCCTTGCTGGACGGAAGTGGAGGAGGTTCTTCACCTGTCAGGTGAAGCAGACTCAGGACTCCCTCCTGACCCACTTACAGGACAGGAATCCCCAGGTGGCCAAGGTAAGTTTGAGCCTCTCTGGGCAACCGCCTGGAACCGCGGCACCGTTTGTGGAGGGAGCGGGGAGGCAGCCCTGCTGAGTTGGGATGCCAAGCCCTCCGCTGCGGCCAGTTCCATCGTGGATGCTCAGAGGAGCGTCCGTGTGAGTCCTGGAGAAAGTGCCTCTCTGATGGCTACCTGATTCCTCTCTGAGCAGGGGTGTTCTTTTCCATCTGCTCCTGCCCTGCCTGCCTGGTTCCAGCCCCTGTCAATGCCAGATACAGTCAGGTTAATGGAGAGGGGGCAGGGAGGTGCTGGCTGACTCTCTGGGGCAGCAGCTCCTCTCAGAGGAGATTCGTTCACGCCCAGCTTGCTTTTGTCACTGCACCTGGTTCAGATTTCCCACCTGGTTCAGATTTGGCTTCTTAGCTTCCTATGAAAAGTGAGAAGTGTGTTAATCACTCAGTTGTGTGGGACTCTTTGTGACCCCATGGACTGTAGCCCGCCAGGCTCCTCTAAGAGATTCTCCAGGCAAGAATATTGGAGTGGGTAGCCTTTCCCTTCTCCAGGGGATCTTCCCGACCTAGGGACTGAACCCGAGTCTCCTGCATTGCAGGCTGATTCTTTACTGTCTGAGCCATGAAACTTGTTTCATTCTTGGAGAAAATGTGTCCTAATGGGATTGGCTGGACCTCAGGGCTGCTTTTGGAGAAGGCAATGGCACCCCACTCCAGTACTCTTGCCTGGAAAATCCTATGGATGGAGGAGCCTGGTAGGCTGCAGTCCATGGGGTTGCTAAGAGTCGGATATGACTGAGCGACTTCCCTTTCACTTTTCACTTTCATGCACTGGAGAAGGAAATGGCAACCCACTCCAGTGTTCTTGCCTGGAGAATCCCAGGGACGGGGGAGCCTGGTGGGCTGCCGTCTATGGGGTCACAGAGTCGGACACGACTGAAGTGACTTAGCAGCAGCAGCAGGGCTGCTTTAGAGCAGGTGAGAATTTCAAAACCATCAGGAGCAAGTGAAAGTGAAAGTCGCTCAATCGTGTCTGACTTTTTGTCGGACCCCATAGACTACACAGTCCATGGAATTCTCCAGGCCAGAATACTGGAGTGGGTAGCCTATCCCGTCTCCAGGGGATCTTCCCAACCCAGGGATCGAGCCCAGGTCTCCCTCATTGCAGGTGGGTTCTTTACCAACTGAGCTATCAGGGAAGCCCAGCAAAGGGTTCCACTAAATCACTGATCTTCTTTAAGGCGGTGCATGAGGGAAGGAGAGGGGGAGAGAGAGATTGAGATTGAATTTAGGAATCTAGCAGGACTTTTTAAAATGGCTTTTTAAACTTTTTATTTTGTGTTAGGGTATCGCTTATTAACAAACAACGTTGTGATGGTTTCAGGTGAACAGCAAAGGGACTCAGCCATACCCATACATGTATCCCTTCTCCTCCAAACTCCCCTCCCATCCAGGCTGCCGCATAATGTGGAGCAGAGTTCCCTGTGCTCTACAGTAGGTCCTTGTTGGTTACCCATTCAAATATAGCAACCCAGCACTACTTTTGATGAGACAGGAAGGGTTGTGGTAAACTCAAGCTTTGCCCTCCCCTGTAAGCCCAAGTTATAGGCATGGTCATTGCATAAACATAAATCCTCTCAAAGCTATGTGCCATCCTGGATGGGAGGAATTTGGGGGAGAATGCATACATGTATACGCATGGCTGAGTCCCTTCTCCGTTCATTTGAAACTATCACAACATTGTTCATCAGTTAAACCCCAATACAAAATAAAAAGCTTAAAGTGTGAAAAAATAAAGTAAAAAACATAAGCAGAAATCCTTTGAGATTCAAATTTTCAAACTATCTGGAAGTGACGTTCACACTCTCAGTGGTCCCCAGATCACAGATCAGTGCATTCCTCCTCTCTGCTTGGGATTATAACACTCTCTCACGTTTGTGACCATAAGGTGGTAATATTATTTCTCTCAGGCCTGCAAAACAACTTTTCGAGCCTGTTCTCCGTATCTGAGACAAAGCAAGGACTACAGCTTCCAGAATGAGGAGGATCAAAGGAACCCTAAACTCTGCCGGCAGCTGGTGAGTGAGCGAGGGCAGGAGACGTTCTTCCAGTCCCTGCGCAGTCGGTGCCGGTCTTAAGGCGCAAGGTGGTCAGCACACCAGGGAGCTGCCCCCATAAAACAACTGTAATTGACCCACAACGCAATGTAAATGGCAAAACGCCCAGAGGACTGTGCACAGAATGCATTGGCAGACCCTGTTTAGATCTGTGTGTGTGTGTGTATCAGGTCACTTAAGTTGTGTCCAACCCCTGGTGACCCTATGGACTGTAGCCCGCCAGGCTCCTCTGTCCATGGGATCCTCCAGGCAAGAACACTGGAGTGGGCTGCCGTGCCCTCCTCCAGGGATCGTCCTGACCCAGGGATGGAACCTGCGCTGCATCCCCTGCAGTGGCAGGCGGGTCCTTTACCACTGGCACCACCTGTCTTAGATCTCTGGGTGAATGCCAGTGATGATGCCTCCTCCTCTGAGAACCTGAAAGTTGTTAATCCTCAAGCTCAGCCTTTGATGACCATCTACTCGTTCTAGAGTCGAGGAGGTTTACTGGACCCTTCCCTCACGTGTCCCTTTGCCAATTTCTTTCAGAGCCACTACCATCCTGAGCTCCTGCAGTTCTTCTATGCAAATAAAATCCTGTAGACACAGAGCGGCAGGGAGGTGGGTCCAGTGAGCGCATGGCTGGGGGCTGATAGTCCCCCTCTTTTAGCCCTTCGGATGCTCTGTTGCCTCTGGTGATTGCGATAGAAAATGGGATGTTGGGAGAGCAAATGATGGCAAACTTAAGACCGTGGAATTGTATAGTTGTGTCGAAAGTAAATTCTAAATAGTGTATGCCTCATTTTCTTCCACACAAGTTTGATGATAAGGTGCGTCCTTTTTTTAAAACATTTAAAGTATATGTGGATTCGGTGCTTTTTTCTCAGCATTTTTCTTAAGGATACCTCTGTTGCCAACCTTTCTTTTTGATTTTTAAGGTTTAGGAGAATATTACCTGAAGTTTTTTTTTTTTTTAAATCTGTTATTGAGCCTTTGCCATTTGCTATTCATACCTTTTTCTGGTGAGACCTATTTAGAGTTGGCTAAGGTACCAGGAAGTTAGTGTGGAGGGCAGTTTCTAGCTGCTCATCATTGTCAACAGCCAGTGTCTCCAAGATATTCCAAACAAGAGTTAATAAAGAGAAAAAAAATCGATGGAGCATGTGTTGAAAAACCTTGAGCACATTAATGGTAATGTGTGGAATACTAATAATGAATAATGTGTATTAAGCATGTTTATAGTTCACTGGGTACTAAGCACTTAGCAAGTATTGTTTAATATTCATAACAAGCTGTGAGAAAGGTATTATTAGTACCCTCATTTTATAGGTAAGAAAACTAAAGTGAAAGTCACTCTCTTTGTGACCCCATGGACTATAGCCTGCCAGGCTCCTCTGTCCATGGAATTTTCCACACCAGAATACTGGAGTGGGTAGCCGTTCTCTTCTCTAGGAGATCTTCCCAACCTGGGGACCCAACTCAGGTCTTCCGCATTGCAGGTGGATTCTTTACCATCTGAGCTATCAGGGAAGCCCAAGAAAACTAAGGCACAGGGAAATTAACTTGCCCAAGATTACCCAGTAATTAATCGAAGTGGAATTCAAACCCTGACTACAAGAGCCTACATTCAGTCAGCACACTGCCTTGTTATGGAATAACTGATGTATGGTTAGAAATGTAAAAAAATAAAACTAATTTAAAAAAACCGCCACTGCTCTTCTGTTTGACTCAGGTAACTTTTGCTTTTATGTGCACTAAGTATACGTTTTTATTAAACATCTCTTGGCTACTATGTCAGTTTTTTGGTGATCAATCCTAGTTATAAGTGGGGTAACATTAATCTCATAATGAGTTTAATTTCACAGTCCCTCTTATAAAAATCCTATAAATCTTATAAAAAGCAAAAAGTCTTATAAATTTTATAAGAAGGAAAATCTCACAGTCCCTCCCACCTTCCCTCCAGCCGGATGACTTCTCAGTCTTCTCCTGGAAATCCTGGTATTTACTGCTGATCTTGGCATTTGGGTCATACCTGGACCAACTATGTCCAGCCTTGAAACTGGAAAACACAGAAGGCTGCAGGTGCTGCAGAGGGATCGCAATGCCAGTCTGACACCAGGGGCTCAGTTTTCTGTCCTTGCTCTCCAAAGACAGGGCCACATAACACAGTCAAGGGGGTGCGATGTGTCCTGGGAGAGACAGGCTGTGGGAGGGGGCAGAGGGGGCGGCTGGAGCCAGGCACAAGTGGGCTTTCTTTCTTCCTGTCTTGACGCTGGGGTACTTGACAGCAGGAACTCTAGGGAGTCATCCAGACTCGGGACTGAGCTGGTGAGACGATTCTGAGCTGAGCCCTCTTCCTTCTCAGATGGTGGCCTGTTCAAAACTAAGCTGCAAGGTTGCTTCAGAATCTACTGAGGTTCTAGTCAGTGATCAGTGACTGCGTGAGAAATGACTGCATTCAAACAGGTGGGGGTGGAGGGGTCAGGCAGGTCACCCACCCAGAAGCACAAACATCTGTGCACTTAAGGCCCCTCGGTTGATTAAAGTTGTGCAAGATGCTGTGGAATGCCTTTAAGATTTCTGGTATAGCGTTGCTTGGGTGTCCTCCAGTGAATCGGGCCTCCTGTCCTTGGGTGACTCTCCGCCCTCAAATCGGGGCTGGCTTCGGGGCCTGCGTAATCACTAGCACACGCTGGCAGGGCCACGTGCAGGTTCTAGCTATGCTTTAAGAGCCCCAGCAGCTTCCTGGTTTGCAGTCTGGGTGGAGCCAGCTGCTGCATCAACAGCCAGACTACCAGGAAGGAAGAAGAATGGCTGAAGTCTCCATTTTGGAAGGAAGACCAAGGTAACTACACGGAGATGCCACGTGGAGGAGAACTGAGGACCCCTATTATGGGGCTCTCCCTCTCAAGAAGGTTGTTCTCTTGCTCTCTGGATATGTCCTGCTTGGCCAGTCCCCGCTTCACTCACATGACTATACAATCCTCTTAATTATAAGGCTTAATTATTCCCTGGTAACTGATGAGGCCACCTGACATCAATTCCCCCCTTCCTGGAGTAGAGGAGGAGGCTGCTGGCGTGTCTCACCTGCCCTCTGCTCCACACGGTGAGTTGTTGCTCCAGGAGCTTTTGTGTAAGATCCCCTGTCTAAGAAACCATCGATGTCCCATTGCCATCTCTCGGCTCTTTGCTGTCTCTGGCCTCAAGGCTGGGCAACTGCAAAGCTCACAGGCCTTCAGGGTACAGGCCACACCAGCCCATGGTGAGTTCTGAGACCCAGACATATGACACAAGTTGGCAGTTCTAGCCAGACTCTGTCAATCAAGCTACTCCAGCTAGCACCACATGGAAAAGAGATAAGGTGTGTCCATCAAGACCATCCCAAACTGCAGAATTACGAGTAAGGAATCAAGTAAGTGGGGTTTCCCGGGTGGTGGTAGTGGTAAAAAACCCATCTACCGATGCAGGAGATGTAAGTAAGATGAGTTTGATCCCTGGGTCAGGAAGATCTGGAGGAGGGCATGGCAACCCACACCAGCCTTCTTGCCTGGAGAATCCCATGGGCAGAGGAGCCTGGCAGGCTACAGTCCATGGGGTCGCGAAGAGTCGGACATGGCTGAATCAATTTAGTACGCAATCAAGTGAGTGTTGTTCTTAGTGACTAACTTTTGGGACAGCTTGTCACTCAGCAAAAAAAAAGAAAAATCCTTGTCACTAGTGTTGCATTTTGGCTGGCTTTGTTCTGCTCTAGATAAGTTGTCTTTGAGTTTAAACTATCCTTCTAGAAAGTTAAATCATCATGGAATTCCGTGGTGAGAGCAAGGGCCCCTGAGTTGTTTTTCTGTCTCTATCTGATGGTGTCTATGATAAGGAAACAGGCTTCCCTTGTGGTTCAGCTGGTAAAGAATCCGCCTGCAATGCAGGAGACCTGGGTTCGATCCCTGGGCTGGGAAGATCCCCTGGAGAAGGGAAAGGCTGCCTACTCCAATATGCTGGCCTGGAGAATGCCATGGATGAGTCCATGGGGTCCCAAAGAGTCGGACACGACTGAGCGACTTTCACTTCACTTTGCATCATGATAAGGAAACATTTGGTGAATGATGGAGTAGTTCCAGACTAGGGGGAATGGAGTCCAAACTCTGCCATCCCGGGTTCGCAGCCAGGGGCTCGCGCGCGTCCTTTCCAGCCTCTTCTGTTCCTCCCTCCGCTTCCGTTCAGTTTGGCTCCTTTCTTCCCTATACGCTGCCTGGTCTCTAGGGCTCCCTGCCTTTGCCCCGTCTGTTCTTCCTGCTTCGGATCCCCTCCCCCACTCACTCGGGCACACTCACACGTACACCCACCCACGTCTCACGTGTGTCTCTTGTCCGTACTCCAGGACCTGAGTCAGATGCCTGATCCCCTCTCTCAGGGGAGAATTCCCCTCTCTGAATGCCCAGGGCATTCCAGCCACCTTAGGCCACTTACCATGTTTTACCTCACTGAAAACTTTTTTAACCCATAGGTCTGAAACTGCTAAAGGCCACACCGGACCTTGCATATTTCTGTCTCCCGCGTGGTACTGTGCTCAGGTGCTTCAATCGTGCCTGACTCTTTGTGACCCCGTGGACTGGAGCCCGCCAGGCTCCTCTGTCCATGGGATTCTCCAGGCAAGAACACTGGAGTGGGGTGCCATGCCCTTCTCCAGGGGAATCTTCCCTGACCCAGGGACTGAACCCGCAACTCCTGTGTCTTCCATATTGCAGGCGGATTCTTTACCATTGAGCCATCGGGGAAACCCTTTTATCTCCTGTATGACCTCATAGGTGCTCAATAAATGATGAGACGATGAATGTTGACTGCGGGGAGGAAGAGTCTGAAAGTCATCCGAAGTTATCACTCCTCGGGTGGAGCCTGTTTTGACAAATGAAAATGACCCTTTCTCTCCTTATAACCCATCTACAGGTTACTTTTATGCTTATGTATTTGAAAGTTTTTCTTTCCCCAGGTGGTGCTTGTTAATCTGAATGCCAGCCTAAGGCCATGATTTGACATTTCTTACTTTTAAACCTTAGACATAGGACTGTCGAATGAATGAGAGCGAAAGGAAAGTTCAAGCGCTGCCAGGCTGAGCGGTCAGGGTGAGGATGTGCTTTAGGTCACTCATGAGACGGGGTTTTCTTAAAGGGAGAGAAGGGAGAGAAAAGACACAGAAGGAAGTTGAGGACCTAATAAGTGTGGTCAGTACTGGACATCGGTGTAAACCGAATCCTGGGGAGTAATTAAGAGAATGCTTCACACATTAGAAAAACACTAGAGTGTGTTTTGTTAAAAGAAATGGCAGCCGAGTAGGAGAGCCAGCAGGTAGTGCTATAAACCAGGCAGACACGTCTTGGTGCTTTTCTGCATTTTCCAAGTTTTCTGCAGTAAGCCTGTATTACTTTTATAACCATAAAACACATACCAAAATAGTCTTTTAAGGTAAAAATTAAATGCCTATCAGTGTATAAAGTGATATGCTTTGAAAAGCCTGGGATGGCCATTGTTCACTCTCAGTAAATATGTGTTTGCCTTTGTTCTTTGGTGGCATTTTTGTTTTAACTTGTCGATGACATAACCTGTTGATAAGTGAAATGCTTATGGTTGATTATCAGTGTATTTATATTACAGAATTTACATTCTTCTAGTCTGACCTTAGTATAGTAAGTGTTTTCTGTATTTATGTATGTGTTAGATATTTTTAGAAAAAACTTGGGTCCTAGATAAAGCCAATACATCCCAATTTACTGAGGAGAGATGGTTTGGTATTCAAAGGCTCCTATTATTTACCAAATTAAGCACAGACCTCTAAGCCTGACACATAAGATTCTTCATAGACACCAACCTCTAATTTCCCTTGGCACTTCTTAAATTCCTACCTCCTGAGTGCTTCATCCTCCTTGTCCTTGCTTCTACCTGCCATTCCCTGGGTCAATTCCAGCTGCCCTTCTTCCGAGGGAGGACAGAGCAGTTGGGAGGACGGGGCCTGGAATTAGGCCCCACGCGTGTGAATCTGGCTCGGCCACTCACCCGCGTGACCCTGTAAGTCAGTGCACCACGCCTCAGTGTGCAGAGCTCCAAAATGGAAATGATAACTCAGAGCTGCTGTTCTGCAAGGATTCAGTTAGATAGCAGGGAGCACTTCACCCAGTGCTTGGCTCGTAGACGGTGCCGCAAACACCGGTTAATTTTGCTCCTCACCCACAACCCACTCTCCAGGTATCGTCCCTTCTCTTCCGGAGGCACCCGGGTGGTCAGCGAGGTCCATCCTGGCCTGCAGCGTGGGGATGTGAGTCTGACCCTGACCCTCCCCAGTGGATGACTGGAATCCCTGGGCCAGCTGTGCACCCTGCCCCTCCCCAGGCACTCAAGAACTAACTTCGAGCCTTGGCCTAACAAAAATGGCTGAGTTTATAGAACTGCAAATGCTGGTGCCTCAACAAAGCCTGAATCTGTCACCTTGTAGGCGTTGGAATGGCTGAATGCATTTTAATAAGGAAGAATCATAACTGAATAAGAATAACAAGTTGTTCTTTCCCACTGGGTCCTTGCCGTGAACACTCAGAGCAGGAGCCAGGCCTTTTCTTGCTCCGGGAATGGCTTCAAGGCCTCTGTTCATTCCGTCCTAACATTCCCAACAGCACCGTTAATCATTCTGCGTGAACCTTTGGGGTGATATCATGTTAATAATTAACACCTCACCTTCTGTTTCCAAATGCAACTGCTGTGATCGTGTTCCTTCCAAGCTAATGAGTCTCCTGCAGCGCTTTGCAAATGTTAACCAGGAAATGGCCCGAATGTCTCCCTCCAAGAAGAAATGTTTTTTAGAAGTATAGATCAGAGAGTTGAAATTGTTTGCTAAGCCTTGCTAGTAGAGACACAGAGCTCTGCCATAGCAAAATACGTGGACAGAAGTCTAAAGCTTTCCACGCGCTCACTTGCACTGACTACATCGGCAGATACAGCCTCCCTGGAGAAGGGGAGAAGCTTGACTCCCTAGTGTGGCATCGCGTGCGCTGGAAGGACACAGGACTCGGCATCTGAAGACTCACACCCTGTCTGGCTGGCTGGCTACCTTCAGCAAGTCATATAACCTCTCAGAGCCTCAGTTCCTTCATCTGTGAAATGGGGGAGAAACTCGCCACACAAGATATTCTGATGATCAGATGAAGCAGTCTGTGTAAATTGCGAGTTGTTATTCCAAGATGAGGTGTTATTTACATAGTAATCACTCATTATTGTAGCCTATTTATCCAAGGGAAAGTGGTAGAAAGAATGAACTACAATATTAACACAGGCTTCTATTTAAAAGGAACAGTCAATATACAAAAATCTTAAAAACAGTAAAATTAGCTATGGTACATGGTTTTACATCAAGATGCTTTGCCAGATAACAGGTCCCCCTGTTACTCTGTGAAACAGGATTCCATTTACAAGTTCAATGTGGATCTATTTTGTACAATTTAGTTACACCCAAACCTTTTCTCTATGATAGGAAGAGCCGTGTTCAGAAATCATGGTACTTTTCTTTTAGATCCCTCGAATGCTGGGATCAAGTTTAACTCAAAACAGTTATGACTCTGTTAGGGAAAAATAAAAGTTGCAATCTGTTTGGATTTAGAGCTGTTAGAGTGACAGTTTATTTTTTTAGACCCTTATAAGCCTGAGAAGAACAATCCAAGGAATCGGAGATTTTCTGACCAGCAGGAAAATCAACACCATGTGCAGAATGCTGGATTAAATTAATTCACTAGTGAGCTCATTTTACAACCATAGCAAACAAATTCAATTCCCTAAACAGAATTTTATGACTTAAGGGCACAAATCCAATTTCCTGTGTTAAACACAGTGTAGTTGTTTAGATGGTTAACTGGCTTTATTTGTAACTGTTGTTTCTTATTAATGTTCGGTAAACAAAGAAAGGATATTATCCTGACAATGGAATATACACAGTAAGTCTGTTTACAGTCAGTGCTCAGTTTATTGAGCTTCACTGTATTGCCTTTCCCACATACTGCTTGTTTTACAAATCGAAGGTTTGTGGCAAGCCTGCTTCGAGCACGCTAGGGGTGCCGTTTTCCATCAGCGTCTGCTCACGTTGTGTCCCTGTGTCACATGTTGGTAATTCTTGCAATATTTCAGACTTTGGCATGATTATAGTTGTTAAGGTGATCTGTGATCTGTGATCTTTGATGTTACTTTTGTAATTGTTTTGGGGGCCACAAACATGCCCATGTAAGAAAGCGGACCTAATCCATAAATGTTGTGTGTGTTCTGACTGCTCCACCATCCAGCTGTCCCCTCATCTTTCCCTCTGGTCGGGCCTCTCTGTGCCCTGAGACGCAACAACATTGAAATTAGGTCAGTTAATAACCCTATGGTGGCTGCTCAGTGTTCGAGTGAAAGGAAGAGGAGCCCATCTCTCATTTTAAGCCTAGTCATTTCTAACTTTTGTTTTAATGAGGAAGGCATGTCAAAAGCAGGGCATCCCAAATGGCACTAGTGGCAAAGAACCCGCCCGCCAATAAAGAAGACCTAAGAGATGAAGGTTCGATCTCTGGGTCAGGAAGATCCCCTGGAGGAGGGCACGGCAACCCGCTCCGGTATTCTTGCCTGGAGAATCCCCATGGACAGAGGAGCCTGGCGGGTTACAGTCCATGGACTGCAAAGAGTCAGCCACGACTGAACTGACTTAGCACGCATGCACATGCACGCGTGTCAAAGACTCAGACAGGCCAAAAGCTAGACCTCTTGTGCCAAGCAGTTAGTGAACAAACAAATCAGAGCAAAGCAAAAGAGCCTACTGCTGACAAAGAGAAAGTTTTAGTGGTCTGGATGAAAGATCAAACCAGTCCCAACATTCCTTTAATCCAAGGCCAAATCCAAAGCAAGGCCCTTATCTCTCAACTCTAAGAAGTCTGAGAGAGGAGAGAAAGCCGCAGAAGAAAAGCTTGAAGCTAGGAGAGGTTGGTCAATGAGGTTTAAGGAAAGAAGCCATTTCCACTATGTCAAAGTACAAGGTGAAGTGACAAGTGCTGATATAGAAGCCACAGCAAATTACCCAGAAATTCCGGGTAAGATAATTAATGGGAGGAAGTAACTGCAGAGGTGGTGGAAATAGCAAGAGAGCTGGGACTAGAAGTGGAGCCTGAAGACGTGGCTAAATCGCTGCAACCTCATGATAACACTAATGGAGGAGAGGCTGCTTCTTACAGATGGGTAAAGAGGTTTCTTGAGATGGAAGCGACTCCTGGTGAAGATGCTGTGAAGACTGCTGAAATGGCAGCAAAGGATTTGGTGAAAGGAAAGTCGCTCGGATGTGTCCAACTCTTTGTGACCCCATGGACTATAGAGTCCGTGGAATTCTCCAGGCCAGAATACTGGAGTGGGTAGCCATTCCCTTCTCCAGGGGATCTTCCCAACCCAGGGAATGAGCCCAGGTCTCCTGCATTGCAGGTGTATTCTTTACCAACTGAGGCATCAGGGAAGCCAAGGATTTAGACTATTCCCTAATCTTAGTTGATACAGCAGTGGCGAAGTCTGAGAGAATTGACCCCGCTTTTAAAGAAGTTCTACTGTGGGTAAAATGCTTTCAAGCCGCATTGCATGCTACAGAGAAATAATTCATGAATGGAAGAGGCAATTAGTGTGGCAAACTCTATTGTCTTATTTTAAGAAATTGCCATCGCCGCCCCAGCAAACCACCACCTTGATCAGTCAGCAGTCATCAATATCAAGACAAGAATTCCACCAGCAAAAAGATTATGACCCACTGAAGGCTCAGATGATAGCATTTTTTAGGAATAAAGTATTTTAAAATTAAGCGATGTACATTGTACGTTGCTTTTTGACAAGTGCTATTGCACACTTAATAGTCTACAGTATAATGGAAACATAACTTCCATACGTACTGGGAAACCAAAAACAATTGTGTGACTTACTTTATTACAGTATTTGCTTTATTGCGGTGGTTTAGACCTGCAATATAACATTTGCTTACTTGGATCTGTGTTGATTTCTAGACTTAACTATGGATGAATCTCCTTGCGCTACTTTTCCCAAGAAAAGTGATGGCTGGCCTAGCATTTTGGACATCACAAGGCTTTTTATTAAATATGATTTAAACTTACATGTCAATAAATGAAGTCTGCCTGAGGGATCAAATCCTGTAACTTCTGGTTTCCCTTGTATCGATGTAAAGCTGTTCCCAACTGCCTCCCAGAAAGGCACCTCTCAGACTGTAGTGTGGGGAGATGATGGAGGAGGAATGTGGGTTTATACCTCTTCTAAGGAAGCGTCCAAATCTTACACTGCATGCTTCTAAGTATTCCTAGAGTTGGAGCCTGCGATGTGGCAAGTGGCCTAAGTCCACGGAAGGGGACTGAACCTGAGGCTTTTTTCACTTTACAGTGTTTTTAGTAAGAGCTTTCCTGCTGGCTCAGATGGTAAAGAATCTGCCTGGAATGCAGGCGACTCATGTTTGATCTCTGGGCTGGGAAGACCCCTGGAGAAGGGAATGGTAACTCACTCCAGTGTTCTCGCCTGGAGAATCCCATGGACAGAGGAGCCTGGAGGGCTACAGTCCGTGGGGTTGCGAAGAGTTGGACACGACTTGGCAACTAACACTTTCACTTAGTAAGAGCAGTGGTGATCTCTCAAGCAGTGAAGGCACAGACAATGATATTTTCTCCCCATGGGTGGGCATGAAACAGCCACTCAGAATGGAAACCCAGCTGGCAGCCACCTTGTCTCTTCCCGCTTGCTCCTCCCTTCTTCTCTTTCTGGCCCTCCCCTGGCTCCCCTGGGCTGAATAAATGCATTTTCTGTGCTATACGATGTTTCGCATGAGGAGGTGATGGACAAAATACAACCAGGGGCTCACTGGAAGGTTCCGGCTGAGGTGGGATTTGCCTGCTGGGTGTGCGGGGTGAGGGGGTGGAAATCATTTCTGGCCTCAAAACTCAATCCCTGGGACTTCCCCTGCCACAGGGGTGGGGTTTGGGTTTGATCCCTGTGATTCCTGGCTGGGGAACTGAGATCCAGCTTGCTGCAGGAACAAAGAAAAGAAACAAATTGCCCCCACCCCCAACCGCCAGCTCCGCGGGCCCTGTTGCAAACAGAGCCACCCCCCAAGGGCCCAGCAGGCCCTTTTCCTTGTTTTTTTGAGCACAGCCCTTTCACTTCCGGGTCAGCTCCCTGAGTGACCACTTGATACTCAGTTTGGGCTTCCTACTCTTCTGCTGGCTTATTCACTGTTACTGCAGGTTTGAAGGTTGCCTGGAGATATCCCAGTGCCCCAGTCCTGGAGATCTCCAAGTACCCGACTCTGCCCTGCCCTCTCTAGGACTATTTAACAGCACAAGCTGAACTAACCACACAGAATCTACAGGGAAGGCAAGCGTGGTCTGTTAGGACTGCTGTCCACCCCCCTCCTGTCATTAGGCTGCTATTTCTCACCAAATTTAAGCCTATTCCTTTAATGGTATAGCTTCCAGAACTCAGTGGGGCATTGTGTGTGTGTGTGTGTGTGTGTGTGTGTGTGTGTGTGTACAAGATATATGTTTGGATAACTGCAGAGAGAGAAACTTTCCCAAATATACACTACTTATGGAAGAACCTGTATTTCAAAGAGTGCTGGAAAACTCAGTGGAGTTGCTTTAAAACCACCACCTCCATCCACTGTAGCAAATAGCCCAATCTAACCAGGCTCGCATTTTTTCTTCTTTCTTTTTTTTTTCCCCCTGAGGCCCTTTGGATTTGACAGCCAACTTTTGGGCTCTAACGGTAAATCCCTTCTCCCATCCATCATTACATTCTTAAGAGTTCAGGGCTCTTGGAGACCAACCAGGACCTTGGCACTTCTTGGAAAAGGCATTCTATATTAACAACTGCTGATCTTTCCCTGGGACCCCACTGGGAAATGCTGCCTGCAGGATTCTGCCCACGTGGCTGGTCTGGTATGAGCTAAGGTCTTCGCCTTGGCTGCATGGAATATTCCTGGGAAGAGAGGCGCTCTGAGTGGGTGACAGCTAACAGTGATGTCGGGCAGAGGCAGCCTAGCTGGATGGAGTGGAGGCGCATATGAGGCCCTCCTCATTTCTCTCTGTAGCCTCGCGAGACCCCTTCTCACCTCCTCTTCTGAAAGTCATCACCAGGGGCCCTCAGCTCTGGGTGTAATACCCTTTGCAGCCCCAAAGCCTGCTATCTTAGACCACGGGTCCAGGCAGAGAACTTCTGTTGGGGGGGACCCCTGCTTAGATGCAGGTGGCAGGAGCCCCAGGTGAACATCCCTTCTTGGCCTGGTCCTGACTTTTTTTTTCTGCTGCAATTGATAATCAATAATTCCATATTCTATTTCATAAGGGCCCTGTTCCTGTGCATTTATCCATGTGCCTCTCTTAGCTGTCAGGGCTGTCTGGGGCCCAGGCAGGGGTAAGGTCCTCATCAGGGCTGCAAGAATCTGTCAGAAGTTCCCACAGCCTCACCACTCATTCCGTACGAGGACAGTACAAGAAACTGCATGTCTGCCCTGTAACCTCCTTCCCTAAATAGGATTATACTAGAATCTAGACTATCATAGCTAAGTGTGGAAATGGTCATTATCACTATTTTTTTTTTTGAAACTCAGCTTTCTCTTCTTAAATATTAATAGCAGTATTTCCTATCTTGTTTCCAGCAACTGGTGGGGACAGCGCCCTCTGCAGGTCAATGCTGCAGCTGGGGGCAGTCTGCACAGTGGGTTCCCAGGGTCACGGCCAGGGTGGGCTCTGTCAAAGGGTTTCCTGGGTGTTGAGCAGTCACTCAGGGCGTTGCTTAAGATGGCCTGTTCCTGAACATTCTGAACGAGTTGGTCAGAGGTGGCACATGCGAGGCTGGGAGCACTTTGGGTGAATCTGATGTGCAGCCTGGTTTGGGAATAGCGCTCCACCTGGCTGAACATTGAAATCACCTGAAGGGTCTTAAAAACCTAGGTGCCTAGTTGTACCACAGACCTATGACATCAGACTTTCTAGGGCTATGACCCAGGTATCAGTAATTTAAAAAATAGTCCTCTGCTGCTTTCAAAGGTAAAATATTGATGAAGGCACTTCCCTGGCGGTCCAGTGGTTAGTTAAGACTCAACGCTTTCAATGCAGGGGTCGTAGGTTCAATCCCTGGTTGGGGAAGTAAGACTCTCACATACTTTTGTGGCAGAAAAGAAAGATCTTTCTTTCTTTCTTAAGAGGAAAGGAAGGAGGGAAGGAAAAAAGAAAGGAAGAAAGAAAAAAAATTGATAAAAACCTTTGCAAAGTGTAAGAAGCCAAAGGACAAATACTATTAGGTTGGTACAAAAGTAATTGTGGTTTCAGATCGTGAATTTTAAATCATTTTTAACTAGACTCAAACACATCTTTATTAATCAAAATAGGAACCATTACAATAACACATTTTTGCCAATGAGTAATAAGTGTGTTTATTCCTGTAATGTAAAAATCCATGCTTTGAGAACTCTTGGAAAGCATTTTCTGCCTCCTGCTCTTTATGGAAGCATTTTCCCTGCAAACGTTTCTCTAGATAGATGCTTGAAGAAGCGGTAGTCAGTTGGTGAGAGGTCGCGTGAGTGTGACGGATGAGGCAAAACCTCATAGTCCAATTTGTTCAACTTTTGAAGTATTGGTTGTGCGACATGCTGTCGGGCTTTGTCATGGAGAAGAATTGGGCCTTTTCTGTTGACTAATGCCGGCCGCAGGCATTGCAGTTTTCGGTGGAGCTCATCAATTTGCTGAGTGTACTTCTCAAATGTAGCAGTTTCGCCAGTATTCAGAAAGCTGTAGTGGATCAGATGGGCAGCAGACCACCAGACAGTGACCTGACCTTTTTTGGTGTAAGTGTGGCTTTGGGAAGAGCTTTGGAGCTTCTTATTGGTCCACCAACTGAGCTGGTCATCACCAATTGTCGTAGAAAATCCACTTTTCATCACACGTAACGATCTAAATGAGAAATGGTTTATTGTTGTTGCATAGAATAAGAGAAGATGACACTTCAAAACCCTGATCTTTTTGATTTCCAGTCAGTTCATGAGGCACCCACTTATTTTTATCTTTCCAATTTGCTTCAAATGCTGAATGACCATAGAATGGTTGATGCTGAGTTCTACGGCAACTTCTCGTGCAGTTGTAAAAGGGTCAGCGTCGCTGATTGCTCCGAATTGGCTGTTGTCCACTTCTGATGGCTGGCCTGCCCTCCTCATCTTCAAACCTCTCATCTCCTTTGAAAACGTATTCAACCACTACTACACTGTACGCTCGTTGGCAGTTCCTGGGCCAGGTTGTTGATGTTGGGAGCTGTTCCCACTGCTGTACAACCCATTTTGAATTGGAATAAAAAAAGTAGCTCGAATTTGCTTTTTGTCAATATAATTTCTGTAGTCTAAAATAAATATAAAAAACAGTAATAAGTCATTAGAAAAAAATAGCGAGAAATGCTCATTAAAATAATGTGTAACCACATTTATTTAAGAATGAATTCCAATATTAAATGGCAGTGTTCAACAATGCAAAACTGCAATTACTTTTATACCAATATATCATGTTATATATATATATTACCAGATATAAAACTAATAAACCATTTCATTTGAAATTTAGGTACCTAAAATAGTCACATTCCTCGGGGTTGCCAGGCTCTGGGGGAGAGGGAAATGGAGAGTTAGTATTTAATGCATTGGCGTTTCTGTTTGGGAAAATGAAAATATCCTGATGATGGATGGTGGTGATATTTCTCAACAATGTGAATAAACTTAAGAATACACCTGCAATGCAGGAGATCCGGTTCAGTTCCTGGGCTGGAACGATCCCCTGGAGGAGGGCATGGCCACCCACTCCAGTATTCTTGCCTGGGGAGAATCCCATGGAGAGAGGAGCCTGGTGGGCTGCAGTTTGTGGGGTCGAAAAGAGTCAGACACGACTGAGCGACTAAGCACAGCACAGCACTGAACCTTTCATGTAAAATGGCTTAAATGGTAAATTTAATCATATAGATAAAGGTTGTGCTGCCTTCACGACCCTGGTTTCTCAGCTTCCCTAACACCTCGAGGAATGGAGCGAGTGCAAACTGCGGTCCCCTTCAGCCAGCCGGTGAGACTCACCTTAATCAGAAGGAGAAAAGCAAAGCCGCTCAGTGACCAGAGGAGGGCGCCAACGCCCTGCTCAGAGTCCCTCTCCAGGGAAAAGCGTGGTTCAGGATTTCCAGGGCACACCGGGAACTCTCAGGGCTGGAAAGGCTTTTGTTCTGCTGCTGCAGGTGGAGGCGGGAGCGGAAGGTACCTACCATTCTTCACCACAAAGGCAGAAAGTTTCCAGCCCTTCGATAGAGTTTGCTGAAGCCTTTTGTGCTTGGTTGGCAACTGCGTAAGGATTAGCCTACCTTGTTACCTGAAGACTGCAGGTGCGCGTCTGGGCTTTGGAGATGGCCCTGCCCTGTGGCTCGCCTTGGCTAGGGGCTGCCCGGACAGAAGCACCTCCCCCTGTTTCCTGGGACTGGCTAATTCCCCTCGCTCCATGCCAGCTCCTTGTCCACCTTTTTCGTTTAGTTTCACTTTAAAATTTTTTTTTGGTGATAATACTTCTATAACAGCAAGCTCACTATTTAAATAACTTTAAGTATACTATTCAGTGGCATATTGAATATGAAATATATTCACTGTCTCGCATTCATCACCACTCTACAGTTCCAGAACTTTCTTATCACCCCAAAGGAAAACCCTGTACCCTTTAAACACTTCTACTTCTCACCCCGCCTCCCCACCCCCACCCCAAATCCTTGCAACTGCTAATCTACTTTCTGGGTATTTCTTATAAAGGCAGTTGTACAATATATGGTCTTTTGAATCTGTCTTCTTTTGTTTAGTATTTTTAAGGTTCATCCAAGTTTAGTGTTGTTATGATACTGTGAAACGAACGGTTGTTAAGTGGAGCTCAGGGTGCTGGTGGTGAATCCCCCAGTTCAACAAACCACTCGAGAAACTGAAACAGAGGCGTGCATATTCACAGGTCCTGGTGGAAGTGCATGGCATCCCTCAAGGGGCCACGTGGGCAGGTCAAGGCACAGACATAGAGAGGCAGGACCTGGGGCACATGGCTTTGTGGGCACATGCCTGCCACCTTTGGGACACATGCTTCGTGGGTGGAGCACTTTTTGTTTTGTTCTGCCATGGAAGGGCTTTACTATTGCGTGTCATCTTTCCTGAATTCTTTTTTGTTTTCAATTTTATTTTAATTGAAGTGTAGTTAATTTGTAATATTATATTGGTGTCAAGTGTAGAACATAGTGATTCAATGTTTCTAGAGATTATATTAGATTTAAAGTTATTCTAAAATATTGGCTGAATTCCCTGTGTTGTACGATATATTCTTGGAGCTTATTTATTTTATAAATGTAGTCTGTACTTGTGAATCTTCTCCCTTTATCTTGCCCTTCCCCACTGGTAGCCACTAGTTTGTTCTCAATATCTGTGAGTCTGTTTCTGTTTTGTTGTGTTCACTTATCTGTTTTATTTTTCAGAGTCTACATATACATGATAATATATGGTATTTACCTTTCTCTGTCTGGCTTTTCTCCCAAGCATAATATCCTCTGGATCCATGGATGTTGTTGCAAATGTCAGAATTTCATTATTTTTATGGCTGAGTAATAGTCCATTGTATACGTGTGTGTATATGTACATATACACACTAAAGGCTTCCCTGGTGGCTCAGCAATGAAGAATCCACCTGCCAATGCAGGAGACACGGGTTTGATCGCTGGGTGAGGAAGATCCCCTGGAGAAGAAAATGGCAACCCACTCCAGTATTCTTGCCCAGGAAATCCCATGGACAGAGGAGCCTGGTGGGCTACAGTCCATGGGTTCACAAAAGAGTAGGACAGGACTTAGCAACTGAATGAATGAATACAGTGTTTGCCAAAGATCCACTCATTTTCTATAAAGGGTTTTAACTGTTCATTGTAAGGATCAGACTTCTCAGTTTTCCCTTACTTTTCATCTGGAAATTCCTTATGCAACTGTGAAAGTGGGTGCCCGTCAGATGATTGTTCTTTGAGAAGTTGACCTCCTGTCATTTGTATGACCTTGGAGGTTATGACTATTAAGCTAGATAAAGTCAGAGAGATCTGAAGAATTCAATCAAATGGCATTTTGTTGCATTCAAATGGATTTGTGGATTGTAGGGAGACTATGGCAAGAATTCATGAGAGAAAAAAGTAAATAGCCACAGCCCATCAAGCGGCTGCCAGTGAACACGATCGTTCAAACTCAAGAATGAGGAAAGGTGTGATGAATTCAAGCAACTTAGCCAGTAGGATCACCCTGTCAGACTGTGGTCAAGGTAACCATTAGCATCACTCTACTAATAAATGCGCGTTGCACATAGACATGTCTCTTCAGCTAGGTGTCCAATAATAAGAAAAATAGTTCAGGCCTTTCCTAGGAGTTGAGTTCATCTGAGCCAGACAAGTGCTGTCATGGTGAATTAATTTGTCACCAAGATTGTTGGGAAAGATCAACCTCCTCTGACAAGTGTAGCTTATACCTCCAAGTGGACAAACACCATTTTCTACAGTAAACATCCTCTTAAATGTAGTTACAAAAAACAAACATATTAGTCTTAAGACTATAAGTCAAAATCCTTGGAAATACAAGGATTAAACTTTTAATATTACAGCAAATATCTTTGCACTTTCTAGCAAACTAGACAGAATTTCAACTCTGATAACAAGATACAGAATGTGAACAGAATTAGCTTATGTTATTTGTTCACAGGTGTGTAAATATTCACTAGTATTTCCTGTCCTACCTAATAAGATTTAATGGCTACCCCAGGACTTAAGTCTAGAGAGCACCTGTATCAACAATCTCCCATTTTCTCAGGATTCTTTAACAACGGCTGATTCTTGGGGATCTGCTTCCTCTCCCATTTTCTAGCTGAAGCTGAATGAAAGGATATGTAGGTTATGATCTCTGTTTCCATAATCCCATTCAGAAGGTGTGGGCTTTTAGACTCACACTGGCACAATGACTATGGAAGATGACTCAGTTTCTTCACATCCTGGAGACCTACAGTTTCTGTTCTTACCTCCTTCCAGAATCTCTGGTCAGTTTGCAAAATGGTCAGCTGAAGGGAAACCTCAAAGTGTGCTTGGAAACCCTCTAGATGATTAGAATTACTTAATTGTTCCCTCCGTGGGTGTTATAAATTGAATTGAAAGATAAATTGAAGCTCTATTTTCCAGTATCTCAGAATGTAATCTTGAATTTCCCTGCTGGTCCTGTGGTTAAGACTTCGAGCTCAGTACAGGGGGGGCCCTGGATTCAATCCTTGGTCAGGGAAAAAGATCCTCAATGCCACTAAGAACCCTCGTTGTCACAGCAAAGATTCTGAGTGCTGCAACTAAGACCCAGCATAGTCAAAAAAAAAAAAAAATGTGATCTTATTTGGGAAAAGGGTCTTTACAGCTTTATCCAAGTTAAGATAAGGTCATTAGGGTGGGCCCTAATTCTGTGAGTGGTGTCCTTATAGAAGGGGGAAAATTGGACTCAGACACACACACAGGGAAGACAATGTGAAGAAACACGGAGAGAATGCCATATAGAAACGGAGGCAGAGTGGACCTGACCGATGAAGCTGCAAGCTGCAGGACTCTAAGGATTGCCCCTTGCCGTCGGAAGCTGGGACAGGTAAGGACGGATTCTACCCAGAGGCTCACAGGGAGGACAGTCCTGAAATCACCTTAATCTCAGACTTCCAGCCTCCAGAACTATGAGAGAATAAATTTCAATGGTTTTAAGCCTCCCTGTTAGTGGAACCCTTAACCTGGGAGTGACTTAGAATTGACAACAGAGATTACGAGGCAAACCAAATCCATGGTGTCACTATTGTGTGAAATCTGGTAATAATTTGTATGTACTGGTATTTGTCTTAACCCACACACCCCTATCCCATCCACCACCTCGCCCCGGGAAGCAGAGTTGCTGTGATGGGATTTGGGCAGGCAATTTGTCTTCATAAGGAAAGCCAGGGAATACGAGTAACACAATAGAACAGGGTGCATCTGATGGTAAAGAATCTGCTTGCAACTCGGGAGCCTTGGGTTCGATCCCTGGGTCAGGGCAGATCCCCTGGAGGAGGGTATGGCAGCCCACTGCAGTATTCTTGCCTGGGGACTCCCAGGGACAGGGGTGCCTGACGGGCTATGGTCTGTGGGGTCACAAAGAGTCAGACATGACAGCAACTTCCACTCACTCGCTCTCAACTGAGTTGGTCATTGCAGTGGGTCACTGAGGCCCCATCCGGAAGCACCTCCGAGAAACCATGTGGAATACACCAGAGAATGGTCTGCTCAAGGGACAGTAGGGGAGACCATAGGAAGAAACGAGTGCTTCTGGATTCTCCCGCATGACCTCAACTCCCTTACACTTCCGGGTCTGTGCGTGTGTTCAGGAATAGTGGCTCACAGGGGGTCCTTGGCCTTGGAACTGAGAAGCAAGACAAGGGTGGAGATGCTGTCAGGCCTCGTCTGTGCAAAGCTGGGCCCCAGCAGTGACTAGTGCAAAGGATCCGGAGAATTTGGCTTATTAGAGGAATGAGCAGTTCATCTAGATTTTAAGCTGAAATGTCCAAGAGAGCTTTAGTCTTTAAACAGCACAGAATATATAGAAGAGTTTAATCATCATCTTGATAAATTTTATTAGATTTGTAAGAATTTCTTAGGTACTTGGAAAAGTTGTTTGGTTTGCCAGCCTCTGACTTACTTTAAAAAGAAAATTGAGTGTGCTGGCTTTATCAGTATAGCTAAAAATATTTAAAAGAATTCAATTAAATTGTGAAAGTCTTAAAATCATTTGTGAAAATTTGAAAGATTTATAAATAGAACTTATTTCTAAATTGAACTTAAAAACTTAAAGAAAACCAAGGCTTTGAATGATTTGAGTATTAGCTTTAAATACCAAAGTAGCTCCTGAATGTTCTTTTCTGTACAAAAGAGCCACTCCTAAAGACTAAAAATAAATCATAATTACATTTTTCCACCCTATGGAAATCATTATTCTTTTCTACACTGTTGTTCATCTGAAAAGTGAGTTCTTCAAACATGGGATTAAATAGAACATATATCCTTGTAATTTGTAACTTAACTTTTGTTTTCTGTTGGGGTTTTCTGGTTGCAAGCAACAGAAAGCAATTTTGGCAAAGCAAAGGGGATTTACTGGAAGGGTTCTGGGGAACGCAGAGAATCAGTGAAAAAGCTAGGATGCGGTCTCTGAAATGGATCGGCATCAGGTTTGATTGGTAATCTAAGCAGGGTGAGTGGACTCTGTCCCAGGCAGATTCAGTTGCAGGTATCAGACACTGCTCTGGCTTTCATCTGCAAAAAGAAAGGATTTAATACTGGGGGCAGCATGCTTCCAAGGCCAGAGGAGTGGGCTGTAGAGCACCATCAGGAGCCTTGCCTGCCAAGGGAGTGCTAATTTCACCACTGCCAGGACTCGGAGGGTCCTCTGCGCTGTCCCTCCTCCCCCGTAGCCTCACTTCCTTGGCCACAGAGCCTCCCAAGTTCCCCACAGGTCTCTCCTGCTGTTGGGATGACTGGCGCTCAAGCCACTTTCTCCCGCCTCATCCTGGAGTCATCCTCAGCACCTGGGGCCAGACCAGTGTGTCCAGTGTCCTTAGCGCAGGCCCGGCTTTGCTGGGATCGCTTCATTGCTGCAGAACAGCTCTGTCGACTCGGCAGGATGTAAAGCAATGACCACGTGATGTCACGGAAACGGGCCGGTGATGCAGACGAGCACAGGGGACAGCCCCTCCTCGGCTCTGTGGTGCCTGGGGAGACGTCCGTGGCTGGGCTCTGGAGGCCAGAAGGCTTCTTGGCTCACCTACCAGGTGTCTCTCTGAAGCATGGGTGTGGCGGGCGCTGCCGTCCAGAGCTTGCCACGTAGTCTCTCGGGGATGTCATCTTAGGAGAGTGGGATTTCACGCATGGAAGCTCAGTTCTCCAAGGACACAGGTTCCGATGAGCAGGATGGAAGTCCAAGGTCAAGGTGCCGCAGGCTGGGTGTCTGGTGAGAACCCACTTCCTCACAGATGGCCATCTTGTCACTGTAACTACACGGCTGGAGGGGCAAGGAGGCTTTCTTAAACCCCTCTTATAGGAGCACTGAAACCATTCATGGCTCCACTCTCATGAACGTATCACCTCCCAAAGGCCCCACCTCCTAATACCATCACCTTGGGGGTTAAAATTTCAACATGAATTTTGGGGGAGGGGCACAAACCTCCAGCCTATAGCACCCACCTTCTCCCCCTAGAGCCCCCCAGTACAGGCTACCCTCAAACCTTTGGGCCACCTGGGTGGGCCTCCAACCTTGGAGACCCAATTCCACAGCCCAGTCCAGCCATGAGTAGTTATGGTGCTGTGGACAGAGCACTGAAGCCCCCCATCCTTGGAATTTTCATCTGGAGGTTTCTACCCTCCCGGGCTGTATGGGGTCAGACGTAAAGGTCCTCTGCAAGCTCAGAAGATGGCTCAATAGGGAGGCATAGGTGCTTTTAGTTGAAGGGCTGTAGTATTTCGTTTTCCCAGCTCTTGGCCCCAATCTCTGGGATATAGTAGATCCTGACTCTATGCTCATTAATTGAGGGAATAAATGAAGTGACTTAACGTTGCCCTGGTTTTGCAGGCCAGGAAACAGGCACTGAGGGAGGAGAGGTCTGACCTGAGCTGAGGCACAGGCGATGCTCCAGATGGACACTTGCTCATCACCTGTTATCTCCACCTCCAGATGTCTGCCGCTTTTATTGTCTGGCTTCCCTCCTAGCTCAGTTAGTAAAGCATCCACGTGCAATGCAGGAGACCCCGGTTCAACTCCTGGGTCAGGAAGATCTGCTGCAGGAGTGATAGGCTACCCACTCCAGTATTCCTGGGCTTCCCTTGAGGCTCAGCTGGTAAAGAATCCGCCTGCAATGTGGGAGTCCTGGGTTCACTCCCTGGGTTGGGAAGATCCCCTGGAGGAGGGAAAGGCTACCCACTCTGGTATTCCGGCCTGGAGAATTCCATGGAATGTATAGTCCATGGAGTTGCAAGGAGTCGGGACTACTGAGCGACTTTCACTTTCATGTTTATTGTCTGGGTTGGTTGGAACAATGAGGCTCGAGGATCATATTCAAACCTCAGCTGCAAGAGCACTGAGGCTTCCAAAACTCAGCATCTCTTTCTCCTCAACTCAGCCGGTTCCTTCTCACTTCATTTCTTCCCTGATTATGATGGAAGTTGGCTCCAGGTGCCAGGTCTGCCAGGTGGCGCTAGTGGTCAAGAATCTGCCTGCCAATGCAGGAACCGTAAGAGATCTGGGTTCGATCCCTGGGTTGGGAAGATCCTCTGGAGGAGGACATGGCAACCCACTCCAGTATTCTTGCCTGGAGAATCCCATGGACAGAGGAGCCTGGCAGTTTATAGTCCATGGGGTCGCACAGAGTCAGACATGACTGGAGCAACTTAACCCGCGCACACATGCATGCCAGGTCTGCAAGTTAGGCTTTTGGAGGCAGAGAGGACATTCCTGGGCGAATCATGCAGAGAAAAGCAGAGACCCACCTCCTGCGCATGAGAGGAGATCACTGTGGATGCCTCTTGCTAGGGTCGCCTTCCGAGGGCAGCAGAGATTCCGTCCCGCGTCTTTCTCGTGTCCTCTAGTTTTCCTGCTTGGTGCATGTATCCGGATAGATGTCTGTTCTCAGCCTCCAGAAGGGCAGGTTGTGAACCAAGGGGGCTTGTGGAAAGAGGGCTGTTAGAGATGCTGATTAGAACAAATAGCTTTTGGGGGGAAATACACAAAGACCAAGCTGAGTAACATTCTCATTCATATGAAAACAAGCCCCTGGGTGGCTGATGCCAGATGAGATAAATGGAAAACATGATGTCGTTATTCTGGCAGGAGTCTTTCTCTCTCCTTGGCGCCCCATGCCCTCCCTCTTCTCTGCGTCTCTTTCCATCACCTCTTGTTGCCTCCTTCCTTCTCCCACTCTTTTAATCTCGGGGTAAATTCCTGTCCTTGCTCTCTCTTCACCACTCTTAGGGGCATCTTATCAAACACCTGGTGATGGAATTACTAGGAAGGGCAAGGAGGACAGGGGGTGCTGGCAGGGGGAGGTAGAAGCATGGGCAGCAGACAGGGAGGGGGAAATTGCTGCAAAAAGGCAGCCAGCAATTGCTGTGAAGGCCTTCTTTAGGGCCCATCTGACAAGACCCATGTGGAATATTACCTCTCCTTTCAGATAAACTCCATAACAGGGAAGTACCAGCGACTGATATTATGAAATCTGTTGATTTCCGACTTCCAAGGGTGCTAAATTCGCCTTTTGACAGATGACAAACATCTCGGAGCCTCCTCCTCAGAGGAGAAGGGGTCTCTGATAGTGGAACTTCCTTCCCTACCCTAGGAACAGGGCTTGCTTTCTATGTTTGGGTTTATTTTGGAGTCCTTGCCATGCTATAGTCCTATAGATCCTACCCATGAGGCTGGCAAATTCACGATTCAGCTGAGTAGAAGCATTTGTGGGGGTGGGAAAGGAAGGGATGCTTCCTTCTGGCTAACTCTCTGTGGGGCTGCCCACCGTCCCTCCCGCCTGGAGCAGGTGGTCAGCAGACCCCGGACAGGAGCCTGGTTCTGTCTGTTCCTTTGCCTTGGCTCCGTCCGGTCAGATCTCATTTGCCTCTCCTCCAGGCCTTCGCAGCAGCTGCTGGCTGCCTTTTTGCAGCAATTTCCCCCTCCCTGCCTGCTGCCCATGCTTCTCCCTCCCCTCGCCAGTACCCCCTGTCCTCCTCGCCCTTCCTAGTAATTCCATCACCAGGCGTTTGATCCAATTTGGGGTGCACAGCCTCCCAGGAGTGGCAGATGGAAGGCACCAGAGTCCGCAAGTGAAGAGCTGGCTTGGGACTCCATCCGAGATTGGAGCTGCTCGAAGCCTGGGAGCAGCCATGGTGGATCAGTTTCCAACTTCCTGCACCTGGCCGGGAGGTCCTTTAGGGTGGGAGTTTTGTGCATCCTGCAGCTCGGCTCTGAGCACCACAGGGGTGCTTCATCTGCTGTGTTTAACCCTGTCCCGTCCTGCCTGGGGCTCTTGTTGCCACGGAGACTTGCGCAGAGCAAACCTCTTGTGGCCCTAGAGCCGTCCATCCAGGTGTGTGTCTGCCTTAGCTCCGTCTCATGAAGTAGTCATCTTTCCCACTATGCGTGTGTGCAGGACTGTGTAAGAGGATGTGCTTCTGGACTCATCACGTGTGCGGTGAACACAGGACAGGGTTCACACCCCAAGCTGGGCAGGCGAGGAACCCAGGACTCCTCTCTCCTGGCCCCAGGGTCTTCTCGCTACCATACATGCATGTGCCCCCAGCCTTCTTGACATTTCTGCTTCCCTGCAGCCCACTTCACAGGAGATGAATCCATTCTCTGCCCTCTGTCTACCGGCCCCACCAGGTTTAAACCTGGGCTTTGTAGCCTAGTCCCGCATCTCACAGCCCAAACCCTGCTTCCCTTCCTCGGCCGTTCAGTTTCACACACGCTGCCCAGAGCACGGCTCTGACTCAGCCAGCTCCCCTACTTCTGGTCTCACGTCTACCTCAGCACAGGGAGGCCCTCCCCTGGCCCCAACCCTTAACTGGACCCTTCACTGACTCTTAACTGGACCCTCTCCTTAACTCCCTCCACACCACCCCTCACATTTGACACTAGTTCTGTGGGTATTTTTCAGCAAGTTCTTAGCTTCTTGAGAGATCTAAAAATAATCCACCTCCTCCCCCTATTACAAACTATTAACCTCTCTGCTCAGTGTGCGAGGTTTGCATTTCAAAGCCCTGATTAAAATTGCTTAATATTCCTTCATAGCTGACAGCTTCCTCACTCCTCCCAGGCTCCGTAGGAACACAACAGCAGTAAAGGCAGAAACTGTGGTTCCTTTCATCGTGGTCATTATTTCTTGTTTTTTCCCCACTCACCCCCCACACCCAGGGGAAGGGAGCTGGGAGCCACGGGCGAGGGAGGGGATGACAGGCAGGTGGAGGGTTCTCTGGGGAGGAGGAAGAAGGTGCCCCTGGTGCAAGCCCAGAGGGACAGCTCCTCTTGGTGGCTTCATCCTGGGGTGGTTGCTGACGACTGCCCCCTCTCAGTCATGAGGCGATCAGAACGCACTGCCCTCCAAAAATATCCGCTTTGGCATAAAGATTATTTTGAGCTGAAGGCAATAAAGAATCAAAAGATGGAGAAAGAAACCCTCTGGGGCTGCTTTCCTCATCTGATTAGAAGCAAAAAATTCTGAGAAATAAGGCTGCTATAAATTCCTTCTAAAGGGCAGATTTATCCCATGGAAGGGAGAACTCGAGTAAAATCCATACCAAATCCCTCCCCCAGGGGGGCTTTGTGGCCTTGGAGGAAATGGAAAGTTTACTCACACTTGTGCTGTGGTGGTGCTCAATCGTCTCCGACTCTTTGCAACCCCATGGACCTCCAGGCTCACACTTGTATAGACAAATACTATCACAGACTTGATCTCTTGATTGCGCTCCTAGAAACTCTTTTCCTTTTCCCCAAAGCCCATGAAAGCCTTTTCCGCCCCCTCCCTTACCCCTGCTAGAGGTATCCTCTGACTTCAGCTGCACTTGACCCTAGAGCAACTCAGGGGTTAATTTATGTATAATTTATTGTTGGACACGCCCCCCCCACACAATACCTGAGGTTCCTCTGCATCTGTGGATTCAACCAACTCTGGGCCGAGTGGTATTATATTCACTATTGAAAAAATATCTGTGAATAAGTGGACCCTCACAGTTCAGATCTGTGCTATTCAAGAGTCCACTGTATTTTGATGCTTTTGAACTGTGGTGTTGGGGAAGACTCTTGAGAGTCCCTTGGATTGCAAGGAGATCCAACCAGTCCATCCTAAAGGAGATCAGTCCTGGGATTTCTTTGGAAGGAATGATGCTAAGGCTGAAACTCCAGTACTTTGGCCACCTCATACGAAGAGTTGACTCATTGGAAAAGACTGATGCTGGGAGGGATTGGGGGCAGGAGGAGAAGGGGATGACAGAGGATGAGATGGCTGGATGGCATCACGGACTCGATGGACGTGAGTCTGAGTGAACTCCAGGAGTTGGTGATGGACAGGGAGGCCTGGCGTGCTGGGATTCATGGGGTCGCAAAGAGTCGGACACGACTGAGCGAAACACAGTTACTTCCTTTCTTGCCCCCACATGTACGCAAATAAACCTTTCTCTGTGGTCAGTCTTTTGTCAGTTGAACTCGTAGACCCCAGCAAAAGAACCTAAGAGGAGAGAGGAAAAGTCTTTCCTCTCCAACAGTTGCAGCTCATGATGTGAACAGTGACAGCCAGCAGCCTAGACTCTGGACCCAGGGTCAGATCCTTGATCGGCAGTGAGGGTCCTTTCAGGGACCCCCCCATCTTCTCATGGGAACCCCATTCAGCTTCTCTGGAATACTGCAGAGAATTTTAACTTAGAAGGCACAATTTTCTGCTGCCCATTACCCCAGTCCCCAAAGTGAACACGTTAAGCCTCCATCTGAGGTGGTTTACAGAGGGGGACTGATATAATAATCATAGTAATAAACAACTTTTTGCTTCAGAGTCTTTACACACAACAATCCATACTCATCACTTTTCACAGCACCCTTGAACTGGAAGCACAGCTGTTAAAATCAAAGGGCAAGTGTTAGCGGCTCCATCATGTCTGACTCTTTGAGACCCCATGGACTGCAGCCCACCTGGCTTCTCTTGTCCGTGGAAATCTCCAGGCAAGAATACTGGAGTGGGTTGCCACGCCCTCCTCCAGGGGATCTTCCCAACCCAGGGATCGATCCAGCATTGCGGGTGGATTCTTTACCGTAACCTCCAGCAAATGAGAGTTTGTCACCGTGTTGCCGTCTTATCAATTGCTTGCTTCTCATTAAAACTTTGTAGAGCTTCGAGCCATGTAAACAGACAGTTACAACGAAGCATCACACTTCCAGGGAAGGTCAAGGCCTGGCCCCAAGGAGTAATTATGTCCTGGGGAGGGGAGATGCTGGGGACAGCTGGCTTCCAGTTCCTTCCTCTCTTGCCATCGCTCTCGCCTTTGGTTCCAGGAAGACCATTTGCTGTGCTGAGAAGGGGCCAGGGAGGTGGAACTGCCTTGGGGTTACTCCAGGGCTGGTTATCTAACAAATAAATTTCCTCTAATGGAAACCCCTTCAGGGTGTCTGGATTCTTAGTCACTCCTCTGGTATCTGTCCTTGGTCCTTTCCCTCCTTGTAAGCCGTCACTAAGTCAGATGGTGGAAGCTCTGGTCCCTGGGGCACGTCACCCCATCTGGGTACTAGCGGGGGTGTGCAGGTGGGGCTGAGCCTTGTTGGACAGACCATAGGATCAAGCTGGTGATTAGAGCAGGGAATTCTGAGCTTGATTCTGATCTGTCAGGCCGGCCTCCCCAGGAATCCTCCCCCTAGAGGGGTCAATTCCTGAGATTCCAGGTCATGCATATTGATGACCAATCTGTCCTCCCATTGGTTTGTGCAAAAGAAACGTCTCCCTCAGGCTGGACAGCAGCAGGTGAGGGAATAAGTGATGGGGAGACACTGAGACGATTGATCTGGGCCAGCAGCCTCCGCAGAGGGCGTGACAAGAGAAAGGAAAACAAAAGTTATACAGAGCTCCTAGGAGGTTTTCCCTCCCACCCGGCTGGAGGTGTTAACGGTGAGATTCTCTGCTCCAAACTGCTCTGGGCTTGGAGGCCCGGCTCCTGCCTTGCCTCTCCAGGCAGAGGCGCGTGGGGGGAACCTGAGGAAGGTGGGGACAGTTGGGAACAGCTGGCGGGCTGCGAGATGATGACCACCCCATGCACAAGCCAACCCCGGGGTCCTAAACTTGAATGGCAACTTCACAGAGCCCAATGCCACAACCTAGCAGGATGTCCCCCTCCCTCTTTGAAGCCAGTTGGTATTTTTTCTAGAAGAGAAGCGCCAAAGAAGTGACCCACTTCTCACCTGCACGACAGGGACGCTGGCCTGAGCCCCAGAGTGTAGACGGGCCTCTGCAGGTGGGGAGGCCCTGCTGGGAGCCCCCTGAGGGGGCTGAGCTTTCCCCCTCCCTCTGTCTGAGCGAAGGGAGCCCTGAAGCAGCAGGAAGAGGCAGGAAAAGACAGAATGGAATTGTGAGAGGCTCTGGCTTCCGCAGGAAGGGACCCTGAGGAGGGCTTCACGTAGCTTCCCTGCACCTACTGCCTCGATGACGTGAGTCCCAGGGGCCTCCCAGGAAATGTGGCCTCTCAGAGCCTGAACTGAGGGGGCAATGTGGTAGGTCGCTCTCACGTGGTGGCTGAGGGGGCTTCTTCAGGGCACAGAAGAGACTGGCTAAGGCTGGGAGTCCTGCAGGATCCAGCCAGAGAAGAGACGAGAAGCACCATCTTGGTGCTGTTGCTGCCGCAGGCCGGCTGAGCTGTCTGACTACTTGGCCTGGGGAACATGGCAGTTATCGTCTCTAAGAGGAGAAACGGTCCGCTTGGGCTTCACTAACAAGGAGAGACCTACTACAGGGCTTCAGGGTAGTAATCAGGCCAGCTCAGAGGGCAGCATTTGAAATGCTGAAGGCTCCCAGTGTGGAAGGAGAGAAGGCCAAGTTCTGGGGCCCCACGTTTCCAGGGCTTTCTGATCTGAGAGCTCCTCCTCCGAAATCCCTATCCTGTTAGAGTCTCTCAGGGTCTGACCTGGCTCGCCCTCTTCTGTGACAGATTTTGGAGACTTTGTCCAGAAAAACTTCCCCCAGAGGCTCTTACCTCTGCTGGTGGAAATTCCCCCTCATTCTCAGCCCAGCTCAGCCTCCATCATCAGGTGCCCCTTCTTCCTTCTGGTTTCCATCTTTCTTCTGTTGAACAGAGGTCTTGTAGGAGGGGCTAAACGTCACCTCTAAGCATCTTAGGTTTACATCTGGGACTCTAATAAAAGACTAACAGGAGAAAAACTGTTTATTAACATGCAGTGCACATCACATGCGAGAAACCCAAAATGAAGAGTAACTCAAAATGATGATTCAACTGTGGCGAACTACGCAGAGATTCCTTAAAAAGCTGGGACTAGAACTGCCATATGACCCAGCAATCCCACTGCTGGCATACGCCCCGAGGAAACCAGAATTGAAAGAGCCACATGCACCCTAATGTTCTTTGCAGCACTATTTACAATAGCTGGGACATGAAAGCAAAACCTAGATGCCCATTGGCAGATGAATGGATAAGGAAGTTGTGGTACATATACACAATGGGATATTACTTAGCTATAAAAAGGAATGCATTTGAGTCAGTTCTAATGAGGTGGATGAACCTGGAGCCTATTATACAGAGTGAAGTAAGTCAGAAAGAGAAAGACAAATACTGTATGTTAATGCATATATATGAAACTTAGAAAGAGGATACCGATGTCCTACATGCAGGGCAGCAAAGGAGACACAGATGCAAAGAACAGACTTTTGAACTCAGCAGAAGGTGAGGGTGGGATGATTTGAGAGAATAGCATTGAAATATGTACATTACCATATGTGAAACAGACGACCCGTGCAAGTTGGATGCATGAAGCCAGGCACCCAAAGCTGCTGCTCTAGGACAACCCGGAGGGATAGGGTGGGGAGGGAGTGGGGGCGGGGGTTCAGGATGTGGGAGGAACACACGTATACCTACGGCTGATTCATGCTGATGAATGGCAAAAATCATCACAATACTGCAATTATCCTCCAATTAAAATAAATAGATCAACTGAAAAAAATGATGGCTCAGATCTCTGATTTATATAGCATCTTCAACAGACGACAATGCGTCTATAGAGAAATAACAGGAAGCAGTTTCAGGCTTCCAAGGGTGGCAAGTGGCAGGAAAGTAAACGAATGGGAGGAAATAGAGTGAGGTTTGTTTGTAGAATCCTCTGGTGCCTTCTCTGGGCTGTTAAGAGTCTGTCTCCAATAAAGGGAAAATTTACATCTTCTCTTGAGGTAGAAAGAGGACAGATAGGGAGAGCTTTCTTACACTTACTCCTTAATTGCCTTCAGTTCAATATAATTTTGAGGCCAATGAGGCTTGTTTTGGCATGGTATATTCTGCTACCCTTCATTCCATCAGAGGCTCAGACTTTTCTGCTCATCTCACCCAGACTGCTCAGATCTCTGTCCCTTTCTCTTGGGCTTTGCTCTCAATTTAGCTGGCAAACGTGTTTCACCAGCTAATGGTGAATTTAGCTGGTGCAACGTGTTTTTCCTTCCAGGTAACGTGGTGCATGGGAGAATGGAAGGACTGAGATGGGAGATGTTGGCTCTGGGACAGGCTGGAGTAGCAGGGTCAGTGAGGGGGGTTTTTCACTGCGGGGCTTTGTTCAGTCCATTCGGGGAACATCTGGCACTCTAGTGAAAGGTCTAGTCTTGACCAACTTTTATGTCTGACCAGGTCTCATTAGGGTTTTAAGGGATGACTTTTTGTTTCTATAGTCTTCAACGTATGCAGATCTTCGTAATAAAGAGCTATCTTAATGAGTTCCCTCCCCTTTTGACCTAATTTTGCAAGCTCCTTGATGGCAAGGAGTTTCAGCCCCTCCCCCCCGCATAGTGGCTATCCTTGGCACAGTGCCTTCTGTTTTCTGATTCAGACTGAAATTTCCTCTACATGCACAAGGCAGACTCATCTCATTGTCAAGTCTAATAAATAAATCACAGCTCAGAGTGACGGGATCCAAATGTAAAATGCAGCGTCTGGCACCACTGGAGATAAAATAAATTACCTGTAATCTGGTAAGCAGGTCATCTTGATCCTCTGCTTTGTTCTGGTGACTTTCGTGATTGATTTTGCTAAACTCAGAAGAAGCAGAAAGACATTCAGATTCAGGGCTTTGAGTGAAATGAAAGTGGTTGGGCCAAGAGATGAGATAATAACACTTTTGCAAAGGGAGTGAAGAGAGAAGAGCTTTGATTCTCAGCTTCTTCAGGGCTTCTGTCTAGTCCTTCCTGAGGCTCGACTCTGCTTCTGGCCTTCAGATTTCGAGAAACCCTATTGTACCTGTTTTTGCTGTTGTTCAGTAATTAAGTCGTGTCCGACTCTGCAACCCCATGAACTGCAGCACGCCAGGTGATAAATGCTATTTTTGTTTGTTTGTTTGTTTAGGGCAGTTTAAGTGGGTTTGCAAACAATCTTTAAGAGGCCAACGCTTTTATAATTTGATTTGATTTGAAAGGGATCTGCCCCACACAGACTGAATGGTGTTTGGAGTTCTGCTAGGAGAGTTACTTTTTTTAGTTTGAAAAGAGGAAGACCTCACTGAAATGAAATATTATTGTAAAAGAATTAAGGCCATTATCAGCTCATAGCATTCTAGAACTGTGCTGTCCAACAGAAGTATATAATTGAAAACTTTTGCATTAGCCAGCTACTTTAAAAGAAGTAAAAAGAGACAGATGAAGTTAGTTTAATATGTTTTATTTAGTATGATTTAAAAATGTTATACTTTTAATATGTAATCAATAGAAGTAGTTATGAACGAGATAGTCTACATTCTTTTGAAGGAGATAGTAAGTCTTGGAGATCTGGTGTGTATTTGACACTTACAGCAGAGTCCCCAGCCTTTCTGGGACCAGGGACTGGTTTTGTGGAAGGCAAAATTTCCACAGATGGCTGGGGGAGATTGTTTTGGGATTATTCAAGCACATTACATTTATTTCTATTACATTAGCTCAGATCATCAAGCATTAGGTCCTGGAGGTTGGGGAACCCTGACTCACAGCACATGGCAGCTAGGATGAGCTACATTTTAAGGGCTCAGTAGCCACATGTGGCCAGTGTCTACTGAATTGGATAGTGGCTGGAAATCATGCAGGAATAGGGCTTGCAGACGGGCGCTTCTCTGGATCGAAGTCAGTTTTCTCCCAGGAAGAGTAAAGGTGATAGTGCAAAGGAGATAGGAGCAGATATGAAACCCAGGGAGGGGGTCTAGTAAAGAGGGGACTGCTGGTGTTTCTGAGAGCAGCTAACATGTCCAGTAAACATCTCAGGAAATAAGCTGGAGGGACAGGATGACTAGAGAACTATAAGTTAAGAACACAATTAGTAATGCAAGAAGGTTTCCCAGAGTGGCAGGAGTGGGTGAGGGTACTATATGGCTGTATCTACAAGAAAGCCCAAACTCGGTGGTTTGAATCTTTTGCTTGTATGTTCTAGGAAAAGTCAGATTCTTTGCAATAAAAGGCATAACCTTGAACAGAAATATGCCGCTGGGATCAGCCAAGAGTTTGTCAAGCTACAGCAGCCCAGACTGCAACAGTAACAGGAATGAAGCAGACTAAGATAGTGGAGGAATTAGGGACCTTCAAGTAAGGCTTTATTCACTGGGATGCGTTCAGCATCCACTGGGAGGATTCTAAGTCTTGTAACTGAAAACTAATTGGCTTAATCATAAGGATACTGTTTTCTTAACAAAAAGTCTGAAAGCAGGCAGTTCTAGGGCTGGTTCAGTAACCTAATGACATCATTATGAACTTGGGCTCTTTCTATTCCTCTTTTTCACCTCCACAGTCTGTTTGATCTTTTGTCCTTGGGTTTGTTGCCTCATGATCTTAAGATGGCCGTGGCAGCTCCAGGATTGCATCCAAGAATCAAAAAATAGGAAGCAGAGGTAAAAAGTTTTTGTCTCAAACGTATTGAGAAGGCTCTCAAGAAATACCCTTTTATATCTCATTGACCAGCACTGGGTCAAATGGCCATGGATTGCTGCCAGGAAGGTTGGAAAAGCAAAGTGTTCTGCCTCTAGGGACAGAGACAAAAGGAAATGGTTTTGGAAGTGACTGTTGGATAGCCAACAGTGAATGCCTCAAGCCCCAAGATAAGGCACCATGCTATAGAAGGAAGACAATGGATTATGAGCCAGGAGCCACCATCTTGCTATATGACCTTCCTCTGGTCAGCTGGCCTCTCTGAACCTACAACTTATCTCCAGGGTAAGATTCAGTAGACGATCTCTTTCTGCCCTAACGCTATTGATTTTATTAAAACTCCTGGAGGGCCTTGAATGAGCTATCCAGTGCTAATGTAATTAATTTAATGAGATCCATTTGGTGAAAAACAGCTGTGGCTCTTTTCCTTCTTATGGTCAGAGGACATTTGTTGGCTGGAGAAACTCTCGTGCTCACAGATTTTGATGGAACTTTAATTATAACAACATCTTGGTGTCCTTGATCTCTTGAGGTTTGTTCCTGATAAGAATGTCAGAGAATGCTGCTCAATAGAAGTAAAATGTGGGACACTTAAGCAATTTAAAACTTTTGTATTAGCCTAGTCAAGTTTTTTTTTAACAAAGGAGATGGATGAAGTTAGTTTTAATGTATTTTATTTAATACAACATCAAAAATGTTACAGGGGCTTCCCAGGTGGCTTAGTGGGTAAAAAATCTGCCTGCCAATGCAGGAGATACAGAAAATGCAAGCTTGATCCCTGGGTTGGGAAGATCCCCTGGAGGTTGGCATGGCAACTCACTCCAGTATTCTTCCCTGGAGAATCCCATGGACAGAGGAGACTGGTGGGCTACAGTCCATAGGGTCGCAAAGAGTCAGACGTGACTGAAGCGACTGAACATGCATTCACGCACACACAAAACTGTTATGACTTTAATATGTAATCAATAGAAATATTTATGAATGAGATATTTTACATTCTTTGCAGGGGGAGGTACTAACTCTTTGAAATCTGAATGTATTTGGTGCTTACAGCACATCTCGATTCAAACCAGCTACATTTCAAGGGTTCAGTAGCCACCTGCGGCCAGTGGCTAACAACCTGGATGGTGGCTGAAATCATGAGAGTGGAGCTTGCAGGTGGGAGCTTCTTTTGCCACTGACTGGCCGCTGCCCTGCTCAGGTCAGGGCAGCCTGAGGCAGAAGTCTGGAGGAGATAAAATTAGCCCTGAGGTCCTGCCAGAACTTCCCCTCCCACCCATGGTTTTCAGCATGCGTGCTAAGCTGCTTCAGGCATGTTCAAACTCTGTGTACAGACCTTATGGGCCATAGCCCGCCAGGCTCCTCTGTCCATGGGATTCTCCAGGCAAGAATACTGGAGTGCATTGCTGTGCTCTCCTCCAGGGGATGTTCCCGATCCAGGAATCAAACCTGCATTTTTCATGGCCACCTGCCTTGGCAGGCGGGTTCTTTACCACAGGGCCACCTGGGTTGGGTTCACCCAGTTCTGGCCCAAGGTGAAGGCTTTATCTAAATCCCTCCCAGACCCTTTCACCTGGAAGTCTATGCAGTTTTTTTCCTGCTCACAGGAGGCTGCTGTGATGAGCTTCCTGTGCCAAAACGTGAATGCATACTGGGGGGACAAGGCTCCTCAACATTCAGGTCAGGTGAGGGGGTTCAGCACGGGGCTCGGACAGGAAGGCAGCCGAGTCAAGGGTTCTCAGCTCTGAGCCCACTCAAGGGAGATGCACATAAAGGGGTGTTATTCTCAGGTCATGGGGTGACCTAAGGGGACCGGGGACCGGGGGGCAGTCCGGGCCCCGAGAGCGACTGAGACTGGCAGAAACCAGCACGAGGGCAGTTCAGTTTCCCTCTCCCTCCCTCCTCTCTTACCGCTGCTCTATGCCTCTCCTTCTGTGATTAAAGACTCACAGTGACCTTGGTCATCTCACAGCTCTGAGGTTGCTTTGTCCTCAGTTCAAGCAACTCTGACAAAATGTCTCTGCATTTTAACTCTACATTCCCAGGAGAGAGAACACGGTTGGTCCAGTTTGAGTTGGGGGTGTGTACCCTGGTCCAGTCACCAGGACGGGGGTGGGAAGGGAGAGGGTGGAAGGTCACCATAGCTCCAACTTGAACGGAGCGGCCTCTCCTGTGAACGGGAGAGCAGGGGTACACTTCTCGGAGAAGGGAGGTTGTGGGCTGAGCAAATACTTCAAAGGGTGGGGTTTTGCAGCTGATTTTTGTTTTTGACGGAGATGTGGATTTTCTACCTGTTTGACGTAGAGCAATATAAAAATCCCAGAGAATAAATAAAATTGAAAGTGTCATTTATTAGGTACAAATTTTGGATCTGCCATTTAATAATCTTGTTTCTTTTAATTTACTCACCAAACACATATGAAACACTTTCGACATGTCAAATGCTGTATTGTACAAACACTAAGTGCTTTATATATTTTAACATCTTTAATGTTTGCAATGATTCTATGAGACAGGTATTAGAATTATCCCCATTTTACAGATGAGGAAATGGAGGCATAGAAAGATGAGCTTGAGTAAGTGATGAAAATGAAAAGATGAAAGTGAATAAGTGATAGTGCTGGAATTCCAGCCCAGGCCGTCTGGCTCAATTATTCCTGGCTGAAATCCTTTGTTACGCTGACCTTGGGCAAGTTACTTAACTTCCCTGTCCCTTGGTCTCCACACTTGTAAAATGGGTTTGCTGACATCTGCCTCCTCAGTTGTGGTGAGGATTAAAGTGGATGGTGCCTATCAAGCCCTGTGCGCTCACTAGTCAGGGCTCTCCAGAGAAACAGGCCAATAAGATATGTGTGTTTGGGGGGGGGTGCGTGGGCTTGGGGACCCCCAACACAGTCACTTGGCTGAGAGTTCCATGGTAGGGGGTGGTGGTGGAGAGGTAGCGTTTAGGCAAGTGAACAGCAGGAAGTTAATAACGAAAGGGCTAGACCTGGGCCTTGGCATACCCACCAGGTGGGGAACTTGGAAGGTCTCTTATGTGCACCTCAGAGGGTTTATATGTTTGCCCCACTTATCCACTCAAACCATAAAAATCTGCTGGGCAGGCCCCCTTTCTGCCTCTTTATCCCCGCCAGTGCCTAGCGAAGGGCTCTGTGATGTGGACGGGACCCTGCCCAGACCCCCTTCAGCAGGGAGTCTGCCCACTGTCCCGTGGCTGTGGGTTTGACTGCTGAGTGGCTCACAGCTGCTCCTAGAACTTCTTTTGGTGAATCGGTCCTGCCCTTCACCACCAACCCCCACAGCCTGCCACCAAAGACTGGAGGCACAAAAGGCTGGCCTCTCCTCTTCAAGGTGGGACCAATTCCACGGCGCGATCCGTGCTGCAGAGCTCTCTGTGGGCTTAAGCTGAAGCTGGCTTCTCGCCTGGACCGTGTACTTGCTGAGTACTCGTCCCCAGCCCTCCTCTGTGTCCCATACCCTCCGTCATCTTCAGGTATCTCCTCCATCAATCACTTGCTAAGGAATCCCCATCTTAAGACTCCCAAGAACAAAGCCAGGACAGTAGTGACCGAACTCTGATGGCCACTGGGACCCCCACAACCATATTTTGATGCATCTCTGCACAGCTCATGGTGTCTTTGTGTCTGCAAAGGAATTTCTCAGTCATTTAAAACTCTATCTTAGTACTGAGCCCATGAATTAAAGTAGAGAAGATGTTAAGTCTTGCTTTGTTCCAGAGTTCTGGAAGACAGGACGGGAACAATAGTTGAATGTGCCGTTTGGCTCTCAGACACAAACTTGTCATTCACACGTTTGTTTTCTCCCACAGCAGAGCCTATTTTCGACAAGCCTGTCAACTAAGCTTGATGGAAGGGCCTGGGGTGGGGTAGGTGCTCCGAGGGCCAATCTGATCCCACAGTAAAGACCCTGAGACTGATAATCACTCTAATGCTGTGAGTAGAAACAAAGCCAATCGCTATTCATGAAATAGAATGACCCGGAATATAGCTGAGTTGCCCAGCCAAAGCACTGTACCAAGGAGACTGCACCTGCAGTCGTCTGGTGGGCTGGGCTCTGTTTCCTGACCACGATTGTACTCAGAACCCTGCCATATTTCATTCCCGTGGGATTAGCCACTGGGCGCTAAAAGGTGTCAATGCGTAAAGAGTGTTAACATTATCTGTTAGTCAAGAACGTGCAGAGCAAGAAAGAGACATCAGCAGAAACTAAGGAACTTGAACTTTGAATGTTTTTCATGATCTTCGTGAAGTTATTAGTGTAAAAAGCAAAATTCACATCTCAAGGGTCAAAGCGGCCCTACGCACAGCTCTTGCATGGACATCACAGGCCCTGCCAGTAGGGTCTGACACAAGGACCCCCACTGGTCTGACACCGAAACTTCTCAACAGTGACAGGGATTGCTGATCTCAGAGTTGGATTAGTGGGACTCGTGGCGGGGACACAGATGCTGGGCTTGGGGTGTTTAGGAGATTGAAATGAAAAGCCATGGGTAGCTTAGGTAGCAGTCACCTTAGTACCTCCAGCCTCTTTCACCTCGATGTCCTGGAGTTTTACCTGCAGCTTCCTGCCCTGTGACTGGTTTTAATTCTTGGAGGCAGTCAAGAAGGGATAGGAGGGGTTGAGAAACCCAGAGTGTACTGCCAACACTCACAGGTGTTGTGAACTCTCTGCGTTAAATCCGGCTGCTAAGCCTGCGAGTGTTGCTGCTTTACCGAAACCTACTTGGTCCTTGTCTTTCTGTGCTTGTCACCCCAACTTTCACTTGCCAGCACCTGTGTCCTCATGTCTGTGGCCTTTCTTTGGCTGCTGGAACCGGTTCTGCTGCAGTGCAGGACAGGCCAGAAGTGCTGGGAAGTAACAGTCCAGGAATGTGGTCATCCTCCAAGGATGGGCAGGGTGGCGAGGTGGGTGTTCCTCTCTAATCGAGCGCCCCATCGGGATTGAGCTGCTTTGCCCACAGTGGTGGCGTGCACCCTTGTTGGCTTCTTTCCCCTCCCCATCACTTCCCTATCACCTATCTCTGTCTCCTGAAGTCATTTCTCCTGCCTCTTAATTACTTGCACTTGATTCTTTGTCTCTGAGTTTGCTTTTGAAGGAAACTAAGCCAGTGCTTCATCTGACTTTATTCACTGATAGAGCTCCAAGCTAGGAGGAAGCTGTGGGACCACCAATCAACCTCGGTCAGAAGCTTTGGAGTTGGCTCCAAGAGATGGTTTGAAACATACAAGGTGGACGCTGGGCCTGACCCAGGCGATTGTGGAATGTCTTCCCCTTTTACCAATCTTTGTAGATTCTCTCCTCACCTCCCCTTCAACTTGCAACCCCTCAAAACACCTTGCCTTCACAGGTACAGGGAGAATCCAGCCAAGTTCCAATGACTCAATTGCTGTTAAAGACGGGATCAGATAACGTGCAAATAAATAAGAGTAAGTAGACGAACAAATTAATCTATGTTCCAATAAAACTTTATTTGGCCCATCCCGATCAAGTTTAATAATGTTTAATAGATATTTTTAAAACATGAGTAATAGCAATTCCTCTGTAATAACAATTATATATGAACTCCTTGTCAAGATCAGCAGCTTGTTCCTTTACCAAAAAAGTAAAGCCGCCCTCTGAGGACAAATGGCACGTGAGAGCGGTGAACGTCTCCTTTTCTTAAAAAAAAAAAAAAAAAAGAAACCCCAACACTTCATATTTACATATTTCCCAGGTAAAAATCGGTCAGTACGGTTAATTGTTTTTAAATACAAGTTTCTAATCTGTTGCAGGTTTCACTGTACAGAGCCTAGTTAGCTGATTAGATTTAAGGTGCTGTTGAGGTGAGGGTGAACACAGCCTATGATCAACACTGGGGGATTCTGTTTTACGGATCGGCTCCTATGGGCATCTCTGGGGGGAGCTGAACGCTGGTGGTGGAAACGGAAGAGCGTTTGCAGGGGACTGGACTCCATGCCTCTGCAGAGGGCCTGCCATGCTACACACTGTCCCCTGAGGCTCTGTGAACGCGTGCACATCTGGTTTGCTAAGTTACTTCAGTTGTGTCCAACTCTGTGCGACCCCATAGATGGCAGCCCACCAGGCTCCCCCATCCCTGGGATTCTCCAGGCAAGAACACTGGAGTGGGTTGCCATTTCCTTCTCTAATGCATGAAAGTGAAAAGTGAAGGTGAAGTCATTCAATTGTGTCCGACTCTTCACGACCCCATGGACTGCAGCCTTCCAGGCTCCTCTGTCCATGGGGTTTTCCAGGCAAGAGTACTGGAGTGGGGTGCCATTGCCTTCTCCGGCACCTTTGGTTTGCCATGCTCCAAGTTCATCCTGGCCTAAGCTAGAGAGGACATGGTGGTCTCGAGTCCTTTCTTTTGTCATGGGGTCCCCATGCTAGTACCTGACCCCTGAGGGCCCTTGATGTCAGCACCCCACTTTTCAGACCTTCCTGCCTTTCTGGATTCCTTGTCCCCAAGGCCCCTTGCTCTCCAGTACATTTCTTCAGGGCCTGCTGTTTACTGGGGCTAAATGGATGGTCAAACCAAGGGCAGAATTAATGAAGGTCAACGGGTCCTGCGTGAGAGCTTCTCTCCCAGCACATCTGCTCTGTTGTAGGCACTTCACTGCTTTCCTCCAAAGGGGCAATTTGGGCTGAGAAAACAAGCTCCCAGGGTAGGCTTGGAGCGGGGCTGTGCATACTAGGGGTGCGGGGCAGGCTGCAGGCATTCTTGGAATTGCTGTCTTCAAACTCACCAGTGTACGGCATTCCCTGGGGAACAAGAGCTGTGTCACTGTGTCTGCGCGTGTGTCAGGAAAGTGCATAGGAAGTTCTGGAAAAGGTGTGTGCACAGGCCTGGGAGGATGGGTGATTTTACCCACAGATCCCAAACTGGTCTCATCTGAAACCAAGAGTTCAGATCACACCGGGATGAGGCAAATGGGAATATTCAGTACTTGAGGAGCCAGGAAAAAAAAAAAAACAACCACTTGTTGACAAGGGGAAAGAAGCTGGCTTAATGTCCAATTTCAGAATTCACAGGACATGGCTCTGAGTAAAAGCACACGGAATGGGTAAGCTGGTAATGGACAGGGAAGAAACGTCTTGAACCAAGTTTTCTGAGAAAAAGGCCAGAGTGACCCCAGTAGAGGAAGACATTGTTTAGTGGACAGATGGACAGACACTGGCCTGGGGGCCAGGAGGCTGGGATTCAAGGCTTGCCCTGACACCGACTGGGCCCCAATCCTATTAGCAAGTCACTTGGCTTCTCTGGACCTCACTGTGTTCCTCATCTGTCAGCTGAGGCTGCTTGGACTAGAGAGTTCCAACCCTCTCTGCCAGGTTCCTCTCCAGGCAGCCACCCAGGTGGGCCTGATGACTGCTAAGACCTTTCTGCCCTGCGCACCACCACTGATAAAAACACAAGGGCCTCTTCTTTGCTGGGAAAGTGATCAACCCCATGCCCCCCCCGCCAAAAAAAAAACTAGGGTCCTGTTCAAACACGCTCCCAGAGGTTAAAGGCTAGTTATTAAGGCAGTTTAAGAAATGGACATTCCTCTCGCTCCTCGGATCCTTCCTGTTCCGCTAACCCCAGGGCAGCAGAGAGGGTGTGGAAGGGCTGGTGGAGGCGCCAGGGGGGCGGTCCCCTCCGGCCAGGGCCGGTTTCCCAGATGGTTTCCCGGGGAGACGGCCTGGAGCGCCCCTCCGCCCTCACCACCTTTCTTTGGAGAAGGCCTCGGTCTGTACGAGGTCGCCGGGATGCTCGGAGATGCACGCGCCGTTAAGGTCGCCCAGTTTATTGTCCGGCAGGTCCTCGGGCTTGGTGCAGAGCTTCAGGGCACGGGAGATGAACACGTCCAGGTCGAACTGCGGGCTGGCACCCCCGTCGATGGGGGCCGGGCGGCCGGGTGGGGACAGGCGGCGTTCTGGGCCGTCGGGGGGCGGGCTGGCGCCGCGCTCGGGGCCGCTCTGCGTGCTCTTGACCCACTGCGCGATCTCCAGGAAGAGGCTGGCCGGCTCGTCGTCGCGCGGCGCGGGCTCCGCGGTCACCGCGGCGGCAGGGGGCGCGCCGGCTGCCTGCTTCCAGTGCGACAGGTCCAAGATGAGCTTGGGCTCCGAGTAGTGGTGCGGCTTGCTGTCGCGCCACAGCAGCTTGTCCAGGTAGGACGGCGAGCCCACCTTGTAGTCGCAGGAGCGCCCGTAGTCGGCCTCGAAGGCGCGCTCCATGGACGAGTGCGACTGCTCCAGGAAGCGCTCCGAGCTGCTCTGCGAGTCCTTGCGCGGGTCCACCTGCACGTCCTCCACCAGCGGCGCCGACCCCGCGCGCGGGTCGCGCTGCCCCTCGCTCGCGTCCTGGCCCCGGTCGGACCGCCACTCCAGGTCCGATGACAGGCTCACGGGGTACCTGCAGGGCAAGACGGGATGGCCATTGGACACCACCCCCCTTCCCTGCCCCGCCAGCCGGGGTGGCTTTGCAGAGGGAGCCACCTCCTCATCACTGTCTGCCCCTCAACAGCCAGGCTTTCCATTCCTTCCCAGTCCCCCCAGCTCCTGCTGTCCCCAGCCTCCAAGGTGGGAGGGACATGGGACAAAGGAACAGTAACGGTGAGCCCCCAGAGCGCAGGTGGAGGGACTGATTGTTTCCTCTTGTGTTCAAGGGGCTTCCCTCAGAGCTCAGTTGGTAAAGAATCCGCCTGCAGGAGAGTTCGATTCCTGGTTCAGGAAGATCCCCTGGAGAAGGGATAGGCTTCTTGGGCTTCCCTTGTAGCTCAGCTGGTAAAGAACCTGCCCTCAATGCGGGAGACCTGGGTGCGATCCCTGGGTTGGGAAGATCCTCTGGAGAAGGGAATGGCTACCCACTCCAGTATTCTGGCCTGGAGAATTTCACGGAATGTATGTATAGTATTCATTCAATGTGCGTGCTGAGTCACTTGTGTCCCACTGCTTGTGACCCTATGGACTGTAGCCTGCCAGGCTCCTCTGTCCATGGGATTCTCCAGACAAGAATACTGGAGTGGGTTGCCATGCCCTCCTCCAGGGGCTCTTCCTGACCCAGGGATCAAATCTGCATTGTCAGGCCCTTTACCACTGGGGCCTCTTTGGAAGCCCATTCATTCAATACCCTACAAATATTTCTTGAGCACCTCCTCTGCGCCAGGTGCTGTACTGGGCATTACCGGACACAGCAGGGAACAAAATCCTTGTCACCTTGGAATGCATTTTCTCATGGATCCACGTATGCAGTGCTCCTCAAACTGTGATGTCCACATAAATCAGCTGGGGACCTTGTTAGAACGCAGATCTTGATCCAGTAGAGGAGGTGGGGTCTGAGAATCTGTGTGCCTAACAGGCTCCCAGGTGATGTGATGCTGCTTGTCTGTGGCCCACACTTTGAGTAGCAGGGCTCTGATGAGTGCTTCACCACCTTGGCTCAGATTAGAATCACTTGTGTGTGTGTGTGGGGGGGGGGATTAAAAATAAAGTTCCATGCCCACCCTGCACCTCCAATGCTCATTCAGTATGTCTAGGGAAATGCCCTGCAGCTTTGTGTTCGTCAGAGCTTTCCAGGTGTTTCTAAGTTCCAACCAGAGCTAAGAACCCTGCCCTAGTAGTTCTGGTCAGAGGCTCTGCAGGACTTTGTGCAGATGTGAGCAGGTGGGACGCACCAAAAGATCACAGGGACCCTTAAGAGAGGCCAAGGATCCTTGGAATTCTGCCCCCTGTTGACTGTCCTGGGGCCTTGGAGAGCAGCTACCCAGTGAAGGGCAGGTGGGCAGGTGGGCAGGCCATCAGCTTGGGCTGAGCCCTCCCTGTGTCAGGTGTTCTATGCGGAATTTAGGGGATGGGGAGGCAGGGAGCACAGAGGAAGCCTCTTGGAACAGGAGGCCGAGCGCTCACACAGGAAAAGCCAAGGGCAGGCTGGTTTGGCTGTGTAACCGGGCAGGCAGGCAGCTGTGGCCCATGCCTTGTGGTTTGTGAAGCACAGGAAGGTACCATCAAGGCAGGAGTTACTCCTCGAGGTGAACACTGCCCCTCCCATGAGTATCCGAAACGGCAGAGATTTCAGGAGGAAGAACTTGTGAAGAGCATTACTTTTGGACACTCTGTTAGTTCTATTAGAAAGAAAGTTCTATTAGTTTGAGGTTTCAGAACCCCCTCAAACCAGGACCAGTATCTTGGTAAGGGTTAGGCTGGGACCCTGGTCAGAGTACCAGTATGTGCAGATGGCATTCCTGAGGATTCAGAGCTTCAGTGAACCGTGAGTGCTCCAGCTGCATAACTCACTGAACTGTCTTGCCAGTTTCTACACTGGCTGGACTGGGTGTAATTCAAAAAGGAAAAGCTCATATTCATCCCATTCTTCTGCAGCTCTGTGATAGCATTTAATAACACCCCAATGGGATGTCGTCCGCTTTTGGCTGCTACATTGCTAAGGGCCAAATGTATTGGGTTGGCCAAAAAATTTGTTTGGGCTTGTCCACACGATGGTATGGAAAGCCCTAACAGACTTTTTGGCCAACCCGATAAGTTGTCTGCAGTCTCCAGAGCAACCCCGTGGAGTATTATCACCTGCTTCATAGGTGAGGACACGAGCGTTCTGAAGTCAACAGCTTGCCCAAAGCAGCAGGGCCTGTGGGCAGGGGTTTGTCACCACCTTTGTCATGCAGGTGTGATGGGAAAAGTCAGAGCAGAGGAGCCCCAGGTTTAGAAGTGGTCAGAGTTGATGGGCAGGGGCCAAAGGAACCCTGCTACAGTTTTCCTGGCACCAGCCTCAGGCCATAGCCGTGCTGAGCATGGATGAACCCTGCCACACAATGTGCTGTGCCCTAGATGTTGTGGAGCGGAGGGGCCGGGGCTGCAGGGCCACAGTCAAGGGCAGGCCTAGCATGGGAGCAGCAGAGAGGGTCTTCGTTAATCTCTATTTGCTGGCAACACTTGATAACAACCAGCCTGTCCCAAAATAGCAAGGTGGCCCTGATGCTCCCTCGGAGCCTCCTTAATCTGAAACCCATCATCTGTCAAATGACCAAAAAGGAGACACTGCTCATCTGTCACTTCTGGTGACAGCTGTCACTTTCGCACAGCAGCAGGGAGCAGCAGGGCCCCCACTCCACCCCCCTCAGAGTCCTAGCTACTAAGCCCTCAAGTTCTGTTTCTAAACGGAGCAGCTACCATCGCTCCCCTCCCAGAATTAGCAGGTGATGATGCCTAAACATTTAGCTGCCTGATCTAGAACGTCAGAATGGGAAGGGCCCTGAGAGATTATTGTGTGCTTATGTGGAGTTTGTTAAAAAAAAAAGACCAAAAAACGTATCTCCTCCCCAGCTGTGACTCATTGGTAGTGACTTCTGGGCACAGTGGGTTGAGAAGGATTCTGAGGCCCGGCCCAGCTTAGGAGAGAAGAGTTCTGCACGAGTAAGACGCGGCTGTTCGTCTACAGTGAGCATCTAGGGACAAGGAGAGAAAGGCGGGAAGCCAAGCTGGGGAAAGCGCCCCATGGACTTCAGAACTCGGGAGACAGAAGGAGAGGTCACGGAGGATCAGAGGCAGGTAGAAATGGGAGGATGGGGGTGTGGGCCCCAACCTCCAGGGCCGGGCCCCTGGAGCCGCACCTGTCCCAGTTGGAGAGCTGGCTCTGGCTGGCGGCCATCAGCAGGATGTCGTCGATCTCATCCTCGATGCGGAAGGGGTGCTGTGAGGTGGGCTCGTCCTCTGGGCAAGAGTACGGGCTCATGTAGGGGTGCTGCAGCCCCATCTCGGCGGTCAGGCGATCCATGGGGTTAAAGGTCAGGATCTTCTCCAGAAAGTCGATGGCTGTGGGGAGCAGAGCAAGATGGGATGGTCATTGGTGCCCTTGCCACAGTGAGAATGAGACTCCTCAGCCTGGGGATGCCCCCGAGTGTCTGTACTTTTCCATTTGTGAAAGGGCTTCCTACCCGTTCCCTTTCTCATGACCCTCACCACAGTCTAGGGATAAATTCAGAGCAGATGCTGCTTTCTGACTCCACCAATGAATTAACGGAGGTCCAGAGGGCTTACCCTGGTAGCTGAGCTGGTAAAGAATCCGCCTGCAGTGCAGGAGAGCCCGGTTTGATCCCTGGGTTGGGAAGATCCCCTGGAGAAGGGATAGGCTACCCACTCCAGTATTCTGATCTGGAGAATTCCATGGGCTGTATAGTCCATGGGGTTGCAGAGAGTCGGGCACGATTGAGACTTTCACTTTCAGGGGGGTTACAGTTTTCCCAGGTGGCACTTGTGGTAAAGAATCTTCCTGCCCATGCAGGGGATGCAAAAGATGTGGGCTCGATCCCTGGGTCAGGACAATCCCCTGGAGCAAGAAATGGCAACCCACTCAAATATTCCTGCCTGGAAAATTCCATGGACAAGAGGAGCCTGGCGGGCTACAGTCCATGGGGTCACAAAGAGTCGGACACGACTGAGGGCCCACATACATGCAGTACATACAGAGGGATCGCAGTGACCTGTAAGATAAGGTCATCGTTGGTTAAGGGAGGTCAGGGCTAGAACTTTGCCTTCAGGTGGATTTCTGCAGAGACAAGGATTGGGGAGGAGGCACTTTATGTGGCAGTGACCCCAGGAAGCACTGGTGGAGGGTGGGGGAGAAGCCAGCCAGGGACGTGCCAGTGAGCAGTTCCTGCTGAAGGCACTTGGGGCTCTGTTCCGCTGGGTCCTCCGAGAGAGAGCATGGGACGGGCCTCAGAGGTGGTCCCACCTGGAGGGGGAAGCGGGGGCATCTCCACCCCCACCGTCAGGTGTCGTGGCTTGAGTGCAGCTGTGGGGGGAGCTGGTGGAGGGCCCTCCTCCTGTAGGACTCAGCAGTAGAAAGCCTGAGTGAGAGCGGTCACCGTGAAGGAGGGTGGGGGGCCAGAGCCTGCCAGCCCGGGGAGCCTGGGTCCAGAGCTCTTTCTCCCACAAGTTGCCCCTGGAGGTTTGGCAGATCAAGGCCACCTTCTTCAAACCCTCCTGCACGTGTGCCTGCTCTCTTTCCCGCCTCTGGCTTCAGCTGGAAGTTGGTGCCCGGGGGAGCCTTGGAAGCTCTGATTGAAGACGGCGGAAGGCCCGTGTCCTGGGTAGGGGCCCCCCTCTGTCTGGACTTGAGCCGATCGGTGCCTACATCACTAGCAGGTAGGCCATGGAGATTTCAGGTCTATCAGCTACAGCACTGGCTTCCCCTTAACTCATAACCACCACCCTCACTCCCCAAACCTTCTTCTGCAAATTCAACCTCCCACGCGTTTTTGTGAGGTTTTTTGGTGCTTCTGATATAATGAGGCTTCTGTGCAATCATGTGACTTTTATGTGGCCCCACTGGATTCCCAACTGGGCTTCTCAGAGCCCCAGGGTTTCTGGAAGGATTCTCAGGGAGGGGCATCTCTGGTGATTGAGAGCCGGGGTGGGGGCAGAGCCCCTCACCCCTGCTGCACCCAGAGCGCTCCTCTCCCTGTTTTGGGTAGAGGCTTCCTCATCAGCTCTGTCCCCTGCGGTGTAGTTGCTTCTTGTCAGCGGAGCTCAGGACTGAACGCCCTGTGGGTACGGTCTCGGGCCTGCTCCCTTGTCCTGCAGCCGTGCAGTGGCGGCTGCTTGGGGGACACAGTACACCCAGAGTGTGTCCTTTGTGCCTCCGAGGGGGAAAGCTAGAGAGACAGCCTCTTCCCAGGCCTGCAGGCCCTCAGAGGGACAGCCCCAGGTGAGCCAAGGGACAGCAGCTGGCTCTTTGGGGCAGGCGGGTATGACACCCTTTCCCTACTGAAGTTTCGTTTCAACCGTACCTCACTCCCCTGAGGCCAGGCTGACTGGGGTCACTTTTTAAGCGCAGAGAAGGATGAGAGAACTGTGGTTGAAGCCGGCACACTGGGAGGGTAAAGCCGGCACATTGGGAGGGTGAAGCCGGCCCGGCTTTCGTGAACCTCTGTTTGGCTCCACGATCCAGTCCACAAACATCGCCTGGGCATTCAGAGCCTTGTGGCCTCTTGGCCTTGCTTACCCCTCCGGCTTCCCTTCAGACAATCAGATCCTGCGGATCCCAGCCCTCACCAGCTCTCCGGGCCGGCTCTCTGTCCCTCTCTGTGCCCAGTGGCTCTCACGCCCTCCCCAACCCCCCAGGGCTCTCGCTGACCCCTTAGGCTGTGTTCCTTCATCTGCTCATCTCTGACAGGTATCCGTCTTCCCAGGTAGACCATCTATCATGTCTCTGGTTTCTCTGAGACAGGCCCACAATGTTCAGAGGGGCTGCTGTGTGTGTGGTGGTTTGGGAAGAGACATGGATGACTCATCCCTGATCCAGAATTCCTGAGAATTCTGAACCTCCTGTCACATGGCAGGATTTCTACAGAGGCCCAAGTATCAAAAAAAATGTGGACGGGCTGAGACTTAATTTGTGGGGAATCAAATTGCCTCTCTCCCTTGATGACGGGGAAGCTGAGACAGTTTATTGATTGACAGGGGATCATGGCCAAAGACACTGTTAGTCCAAGTTCTCGGTTTCTCGATGGGGAGGAGCGTGGCAGAGACGGTAGCTGGTACCCATGTCTGTTCTCTTCTTTCATAGTAATGGACGTGGACGCACAGTGGCAGTGGGGTAAGTTTCCATCTCATAGCCTCACTGCAGTGCGGTGGGGCCAGGTGACTTCCGCTCTGGCCAACAGGACATGAATGGAGGTGAGGTGTCCAAATCCTGGCTCATGACATTAAAGGCAAGGGGCTGCCCTCCTCCCCCACATTCCTCCAAGGGGTAAGGGCAACACCCTAAGCTGGTAGAGATATAAGACAGAAGGGGCTTGGACCCCTGGATGACTGTAGACCAGGTCTACCTCAGTGGCCCTGGACTGTCTACTTTAGATTCTTATATGAGAGAAATTTTTTTTTCTTAAATAAAAAATAAATGTTATTTAAGTTGATGAGAATCTGGGTTTCTCTTACAATTGGCCAAACCTATATCCTATCTGATATAGGAATTTCCTCAAGCAGAGGATGAGATGGTTAGATAGCATCACTGAATCTGAGTAAACTCTGGGAGACAGTGGAGGACAGAGGAGCCTGGCATACTGCAGTCCAGGGGGTGGCAAAGAGTCAGACATGACTTAGCAACTGAAAGCAACAAGGAAGCCTCTAGCAGGTATGAGACTGGTGATATTCTAACATCTCAGGTAATGGAGAAACTATCCTATGCCAAGGACTTTACAAACTCTATTTTATGTACTCGTCATAATGACCCTATGTGTCATGTATCATTATACCCATTTTACAGTTAGGGAAACTGAGATGCAGAGAAGTTAAGAAGCCTGCCCAACACCAAACAGCTAGTCACTTGTGGAATGGGGAGCTGAGCCTGGGTCAGACTTCGAAGCTGATGAAACCGTACCATGCCTTCCAGAGGGGAAAAAGTAAAGGGAGGTGGGGGAGAGGGAGGGAGGCAAGTGAGAAAGAAGGAAAAGGAAGCAAAATCAGGGTTGAGTGTGGAGGACTAGCAGTGACTGCCTTGAGGGTGGCCTGATGGCTGAACTCGGTCTGGAAGCAAAGACCCGCTGCCAGGGGGTCCCCCACTTCTGTATCTAGGGACTCTGGTCCTTTTGGAAAAGACTGCCTGCCCCCAGGCCCCAGGGTGAAGCCAGGGCGCAGAGCGCAGCCTCCAGACGCCGGCCGGGCAGTCAGGTGGCGGTACCTTCGCTGTTCACTTCCGGGAGCAGCTTGCGCAGCGGCCGCTTCACCTCCCAGGAACTGCTGACGAAGGAAGGCATCACCTTGAGCAGCTCGTCCTTGTCCTCCTCCCGGATCACAGGGACGGTCTCCAGGATGAGCTGCATCTGCTCCAGCTCGTGAGCCCCTGGGGAGGCAAATGCCAGATGGTTACACGTGCCACCCCCCGGGCTGGTGGATGTGGAAACCCCAGCGCCTAGGACAGTGGGAGCCCAGGGACCTGGGTTCATTCTGCTGCTAACTGCTGGGTGACGGTGGGCAAGTTGCTTGCCATCTCTGGGGCTTGGTCAAATGGAGAAAGAAGGGGTAGTCTCTGGGCCCCATCCATTCTCTTAGCATTCTGTGCCTCTGGAATGGTCCAGCCTCATACAGCCTGAGTCAGCCCGTTCTAAAATGATGGGAGCAGCCCGACCTGAGGCTTTCCAAGCATTCCTTCCTATGCACCTCTGTGCTTGTCCTTTACCAGGCTGGGGGAGGAAGAGATTTTAAAAATAAGTCTTACCTTTTGGGTTCCCATTAGGAGGGGAACAAAAAAATCAGGAATAGCAAATTAAGTTTGGGACATGTCATGAGCGTGCTGACTGGTGCTCCTCCAGGCAGAGGGAGGAAGACAGGGCTGCCAGGTCTGTGGGACAGGACGGAATGGCTCATTCAAGCACTCATTCACTCACTCATTCGTTCATTCAACAAATATTTATGGAGTGTCCTATCCCTGCCAAGGATCATGCTAGATGCTGGGAATGAATAGCATCTTCACCCATAAGAAGCTTCAGGCTTCTGGTTCTCAGAAACTCAAGTCCTCTTCCACACTCAGGCCATCGCTGATGCTGTTTCAGAGCTTTGACGCTGCTGGGATGGGTCAGGTCTGAATCTTTGCTGCCCTCTCTGGTGTCTGGGCCATCCTATTCCTTTTGCTTTCCCTTTTTGCATGAGAAGCCTTGCCATTCACCTCTACTGGGTTAAATCCAACCAAGCCCAGTCTTCCTTCCTGACTCATCCAGCTGCACAGAGCGACCCCCACCATCACTGAGTCCCGTGGGGTCCCAGTCTTCCAGAAGCTGGAGGCCAAGGGCAGGGCTCTCCCATGTCCCCCTGACGATGCCCTGTGTGGCACTAAGCTCATTCGAATGCTGTGAATGCTGACCCCAAAAGTGCCGAAGCATCAGCGTCTGCTCTGAAGGAGTCACTTGGCTTCTCCCTGCAGTGGACTCAGGTAGGGTCAGTTTAGGGACTCTGGGAGCCTAGTGGGGTCTCCTCTCTGAATGAGCACTCCGGATCGACCTCTCACAGTGGCAGGGAGAGGGGAGAAAGGAGCTGAAAAGGTAGGATGGGTGTTTTCATGGGTCAATCTCCAGGTGTTTGAAGAGACATGATTTCTTGATTTTGGAAGTTTAGTGCTCAAGGTTTTTTTCTTTGCCTCTCCAGAATTTTGCCTGAAATAGTTGATAACAAGGTGCCTCCAAGTAGTGTCGTCAAAGTCAGAGGCAACTTCAAAGAGGAGGATAGCAGGTTTTGTGATTAGCGTGTCCCCCCCCACCCCACCCCCGCCTTTTATTGAGCTGCAGCAGAGGGGCAGGAGGGTGGCCTGGGTAGCAGCTTACCAGCAAAGAGCATCCTGCCAGTAAGCATCTCAGCCAGGATGCAGCCGGCGGCCCACATGTCGATGGCTTTGGTGTAGTTGTTAGGGGAGAGGAGTAGGCGTGGCGAGCGGTACCACTTCGTTACCAGCCCTTCTGACAGGTAACCCTGGAAGACAAAACCCCAGCTTCCAATGGTCAGTCATTTGTGGACACCCTCCCTCCCACAGGGCTTCCCTGGTGGCTCAGCTGGTAAAGAATCGCCTGCAGTACGGGAGATCTGGGTTCGATCCCTGGGTTGAGAAGATTGCCTGGAGAAGGGAAAGGCTACCCACTCCAGTATTCTGGCCTGGAAAATTCCATGGACTGGTCCATGGGATCGCAAAGAGTCCGACATGACTGAGCATCACTCCCTCTCATACTTTTCTTCTTGTCCCTTCTCAGGGAGAAAAGACCGCTTTCACTCCCCATCCTTCCTGTTGATCACCTGTTTAGAGGGGTTCAGGCAGGTTTGAGGGGCTCAAAGAGTTTGGTGGGGGAATCTTATGAGGCCCTGAAGTTCTGTTCTGTGGAATGAGATCCAGGATGCCACTATTTAAGGAGCAATGCTTTCCTAGCCCATCTTGATGAAACAACACATAACACTCTACCCTCATCTAGTAAGAAGATGGATAAACAGGAGCCGTACTCGAGTTCATTATCACCATCAAGAGTAATGATGAGAAACTGGAATTTCATTTATTCAGTGGGCTGAATCTCAGAAATAGCTGGAAAATTGAAATCAAGCCAGTTGCTTTGGTGCTGATGATTAAATTATTTCTGCTACAATGCCAGATACCAATCTTCTGCTGGGAATGGACGAAGCCAGCTTCATCATGGGTATGGGTGAAGGGCTTTGGGGAGCAGCCCTAAAAGGCAGGCTGGACACAGGTTTGGTTGGCCCAGAGGGTTCTGGGAATTCTACAGAGTGTGGGGTGGATGTTCTAGCTGATTTCAGCCACTGCTCAGTGTGTGGCCTGGGGTGGAAGCCTTTCCTATGGGAAATAATGACGTCACAGGTGCGTTAGGGAAATATAGCCAGGCCATGTGGAAATTGTTCTCTGTGTAATTCAGAAAGCATGTGCAACAGTGAAATCTGCAAAATGTCTATTTGCATTACCTGGAACAGTCTCTCTAAAGTGAAAAAAACAGACCTATTTGGTGGTCAAGGTCAGACAGCACCAGGGGTATCCAGTCAGGGAGTCTAGGGAACATTTTGTTATTTGCTGTTGTAATTTCCAATTTGGCATCTAATTTTCCTTTTTTGCTGAAGCAGAAAGTATCACAGACCCAGGTTAAAACAGAGGAAAAGTTAGGAAGCTCAAGTCCCCAGGAGCTTTTAATCAATTAATCTGAAATCTCTTCACTTGTTGAGCAAAAATTTATTGTGTTTAAAACCCGAGAGCCCTCCGTTACGGCAGTTTTCTCTCCTCGGTGACACGTTTCTTCAGAGCGGGACCTCAAACTGGCGAAGAAAGGAAGAAAAGACTAGAGCACCCCCATTCCCCAGCCTCGAGGCTCCCAAATGAGCTCCTTGTAATTTTTAGAACGTGCCTCCTTTCTCTGTCCTTTGGGCCTTTGCGTGTGTACCTTCCAGGGATGGGTGTCTTCACACCCACTGTCCTTCCTGGCTGACTCGCTCAGGCCTGCTTCCTCTCAGAAGCTCCCCAGCTCCCTGGGGTGAAGTTGAATGCCCCCTCCCAGGAGCTCCACCATCCGTTTTTTCACTGTTTCTTTATTTCTCTGGGGCTTCCCTGGTGGCTCAGTAGTAAAAGACTGCCTGCAGTTCAGGGGCTGTGGGTTTGATTTCTGGGTAGGGAATATCCCCTGGAGGAGGAAGTGGCAACCCACTCCAGTATTCTTGCCTGGAAAATCCCACGGACAGGGGAGTCTGGGGGGCTGCAGTCCCTGGGGTGGCAAAGAGTGGGACACGACTGAACACTTTACTTCTCTGCAGTTCCCATCCCACCTGCCTCATCCATCCAACCCCTGGGACCACTGGACATTCATGGGCAGAGGCTTGTTTCACAGCCGTTTCTGCCTTGCTTGTTTCTGTCCCAGGTCTGCCTCCTAGGAAATGTTCAATGAGTAAGCAACATCTCGCATGGTCTGAGCCCTTTCGAAATGGGGCACTTACTGGAGGAACCGCTGATCCCTTTCTTTAACAGACCTGGTTTTACAGGCAGATCCAATTCCCACTTTCAGCAGTGGGTGAGGAGTTTACAAAAGTTGATGGCTTTTGGCTTACGCTTTGCCTTGTTCCAGAAAGGATTGGCAAGTGTAACTTTCTTAAAAGCCAGGTTTATTGATGTATAATTTATAAACAGTAAAATTCACTTTTTAGTATATAGTTCCATGAGTTTTGACAAAGTATAGAATCGTGTAACCACCATCACAATCAGATGTATAACAATTCTATTATCTCACACAATTCCCTCCTGCCTGTTTCAGGTCACCCCCAGCCCCAGTTCCTTAGAAACCACTCTTTTCCATCCTGTTAGTTTTGCCTTGTATGGAATGTATATAAATGGAGTCACAGTGTATGGCCTTTTGAGTTGAAATTCCTTTGCTTAGCCTAATGCCTCTGGATTCATCCCTGTGGTTGTATGGAGAGTAGTTGGTGAGGAGTTTAAGTCTGAGTCTCAAAATGTGAGACAAGCCCAACTGCAGGTGTGCACATCTGGGTGGGTGGGTTATAAATAGAGAATGGCCCAGGGTTACTCTCCAGCCAGAAGGTAAGAGTGTCAGAGGAAGGCTAAAGCAGAGTGCTCACTGGGGAAGACACTGAGGGGAGTTTACTCTGATGTGTCAGTGAGCAGGCTGTTCTGGAATTCCCTATAATTAACACCTGTCTATCTGCAGATTCTGGGGCTGAAGTGGATGCAAGGGGCTTCCTTCTGAAGCACCTGCCCTGAACATAAAAAAAAAGATGTCTGCAGAGGCAAGGCTGCCCCTGATGTGTTTTAGGAGCCGTAGGACGGAGGTAAAGAATCTGCCTGCAATGCAGGAGATGTGGGTTCGATTCCCGGGTCAGGAAGATGCCCTGGAGAAGGGAATGGCCACCCACTCCAGCATTTCTGCCTAGGAAATCTCGTGGAGAGAGGAGCCTGGCGGGCTACCGTCCATGGGGTGGCAAAGAGTTGGACATGACTAAGCGACTAACTCACTTTCTTTTGGTGGCTCCTGCCAGGCTCTGGAGCAAAAGGAGCCCTGGGGAAGGAGGGATGGGAACAGAGGGGTGCAGGCACTTCTGGGTCAGGGCAGACCTGGGGTGGGGTTGCGGGAGGGAAGGTGGGTAGGACTGGGATTTCTGTGGAAGGTCCTGGGGAGGCCTGTGCCTGTGGCAGGGCTCCCGCAGATCCACTAGAGGGAGGGCCGTTCGTGGAGCCCTGGCAGTGGCTGCAGAAAGCCTGGAGAGGCTTGCAACTCGGGTGCTCTCTGCGTGGCCGGGGTTTAACAGGTTCAGGAACGCCCCCGGGTACCACGCTTCCCTGGAAGAGGGGAGGAATGCACATACGGATCCTGTCTGATCTAGAAGAAGCGGGGTCAAGGGAAAGAATTCTCAGGCTATGGAGAAGTAAGAACTTTTGAGCTTGAGGGGGTCAACAGGGCTGTGGCACAGATGCTGTGATTTTGTGGAGGTGCAAGGAAGAGCTCCTGGCGGATGTGCTGTGGAAATCAAACGCAAATCACCCAAGGAATGGGAAAGACGGGATGCTTAGAGCCTGGGGAACATTGCAGAGGGCAGGAGAGCTGCCTCGACATGCACAGGGCTGTCATACGGATGGGGACTTAAGCCTGTTCTCTGAGGCTCTAGGGACAGACGTGAGCCATGGCATGAGGCAGACATTCAGGCAGTATAATAATAGCTCACGCTTACTGAGATAGTCGAACTGCTCTCATGCTTCCTAGGGATTAACTCTTTTAAACCCTGCGACAACCCCATGAGTTAGGGACTCTTGTGACAGTCATTTGACAGGGAGGAATCGGAGGCACAGAGAGGGTAAGCAACCTATGGTCACCCAGGCTGCAAGCAGCACAGCTGGGATGCAATGCCAGTTTGGGACGGTGTAGTCCCTGTGATCTGAAGAGATGGCTGAACTGCCTTTCGAAGAAAGCCCTCAAATCCACCAGGCTGTCCCAGGGTGGGGCTGGGCTCCTAGGCAGACAGGGATGGACAAGCTCATGGGAGATGAGCCAGCAGCACCCTGCGGGCCGCAGGTCCTCGGACTCTGGCTCGCACTTGAATTCTTGGGGACCTGGGCTGAACGTGCAGATTTCATTTCTTCAGGCCAACAAGGTGGTACCGACGATGCAGGTTGGGAGACTACATTTGGACCAGCAAAACCCTGGATGATCTTTAATATCCTGCCCTGCCCAAGGGATGAATGCCTTGCTCACAGGCCAGGCAGATTTCTCTAACTGAGCAGCAGACTGATCTGTAATAGGGGTTAATTCTTTGTGTTACCAGCACTCATCAAAAGACCATTTAGAAAAACACCACCTTCTCAGAGGCCCAGTTTAAGCAGAAATACACGGCCTCCCTCTCCACAGCCTGCTTCCTCGGAAGGTATAATTCTTATTTGTGCCAATATCCATATCAGGCATGTTAGAAGCCTTTTAAAACAGAAAGAACACCACAGCGGAATTGCTTTTCTTCTTGCTGACTCCAAACTCACTCTGTTAAACTCATTTCCATTAAGATATGCAGCAGGGACTCTCTCAAGCTGAGGGAAGGAACGCAGTCTTACAAGCCCAGTGTACAACACAATCATTGGTAAGTCACCGGGTACGTTCTGTTTACAGCTTCCCTGGTGGCCCAGTGGTAAAGAATCTGCCTGCTAATGCAGGAGACGTGGGTTCCACCTCTGGATTTGGAAGATCCCCTGGAGAAGCAAGTGGCAGCCCACTACAGCGTTCTTGCCTGGAAAATTCCATGGACAAGAAGCCTGGTGGGCTACAGCCCATGGGGTTGCAAAGAGTCTGACACCACTGAGCGGCTGAGGATGCATGCACGTTCTGTTTATGCAGCTGAAATACACACAGTGAACAGTGTGGTTAAATCAGCTGCCCTGAGTTTTCATTAACTTCTCAAGTGAAAGCGTTAGTCGCTCAGTCGTGTCTGACTCTTTGTGACCCCATGGACTGTAGCTCGCCAGGCTCCTCTGTCCATGGAATTCTTCAGGCAAGAATACTGGAGTGGGTAAGCCATTACTTTCTGCAGGGGATCTTTCCAACCCAGGGATTGAACCCATGTCTCCTGCATTGCAGGCAGATTCTTTACCGTCCAAGCCATCATTAGCCTCTAAAGTGGATGCCCCTTACATGCTGATCTGATGCCCTCCTTTCTCAGGGCTGCCCCCGCCCTACTCCCTGCTCTGGATCTTCTCCAGTGAAATTCATCTCTCCCCCGGTTTCCATGGAAATAACCAAAAGCCCAGTTAAGTTCCTATAGGCCTGCAGCCCCCATGTGGTCCCTTCCTTTTACACTAAAAAAAAATCAGAATTGCTTTAAAAATGACTTATTTTTGCATGGTAAAATACACAGAAAATTCAATGTTTTAACTGTTTTTAAGCACAAAATTCAGTATATTAAGTACATTCATATTGTTGTCCCAGCATCACCACCATGTGCAAAATAAGTCATGCCTATTAAACAACAGCTCTCCATACTCCAGCCTCCAAAGCCCCCGTTGACTAGCCTCTTTCTGGAACTACTGAATGTGACTATTCATATAAGCGGGATCATACAGTATCTGTCTGTCTGTGACTGGCTTCTTTCACTCAGCATAATGTACTTCTCCCTGCTTGAAACAGCAGGAAGGTGGGAGCAATGGAGCGGAACTTCTTTTTAAAAAGCACTTTCTCAAAACGTGGTTGTCTTCTCACTCAACTAGAGCTCGCGTCACAGATAAAAGCTTTGCATGTTATCCCTCTGGGATCCTAATCATCAGCTCTGAGTTCTGTTACAGTGTAAGACATGACAAAATGTTTCGTTTGTTTGGATCGCCAGGTCTAATACCGCCGTCCTTGCCAGGACCAGGGCTGGGCTGGGTGGACGAAGGCTTGGTGCAGCTGCTCCAGCCTCAGTTTCCCCATTTGCTTGTGCTGCTGGCCTCCAGGATTTCCTCTGCGGGGCACTAGAGTCCTAGAAATCTGCACCGCAGTCACTAGCAATCTCTAAGTGAGGGGACCCTGCAGGGCCAAAGTGATTAATTTTTAATGGGCTGGACTGTGAGCGAATGGCCCCTTTTAGGAAGATGCATTAACCAGCAGGCCATAATTAGACACTTGTCTCCTGCTGGCTTTCAAGGGGGAAATCTGGCAGCAGTCTGGAGCAGTGGCTCTCAAACCTGATACACATTAGAAGCACTTGGGCAACTTAAGACAAATCCCGATGCTTAGGCCACCAACCATGCTGATGACATCAGAGTCTCTGGCGGAGCACCCGGCACCAGTCATTTTTAAAACTCTCCAGGTGACCCCAGTGTGCAGCCATATTTGAGAACCAGTATCCTAGGGATCCCTGGCTCACTGGCTTTGGAAAGGTAAGCAGTATTTTCACGGTTCCCCAATTAGCACAGGCTTCTATTTCTGGCTCTACTCAAGATGAGATGAATTCCTGAGTGGCCACAGCAGTCTTCTCCAGACGGCTGACCCACAGGAAGGAAAATTTTACTGGAAAATAACCAATAATAACAACATCTGCCATTTATTGAGAACTTAGGATGTGCTCGGCACTGTGCCAACGGCTGCCTTATTATCAGTGCATTTAATCATCAAAATGACCCTATGAAGACAGCACAGAGAAGGAAATAGCTTGACCAAGGCCAAATTAGGTCCGAACTGGCAGTGCTGAGATTCCATCCTGGCAGGGAGCAAAACGAAGTCCTTGTAGACATGCATTGGGTAGGAAAGACAGCTGAGGGAGTGTGAGGAATAAAAAAATCAAGCAGAGTGAGGAGATACAGTGAGGGACTGGGTAGGTGGTCTAGGAAGGCCTCTTTGACAAGGGGACCAGTGAACAGGATCAGAGTGAATCAAAGGAGCGGCCCCAAGGCCTCCCTTTCTGTCTCCCCGTCCTGTCTCCAAACAGAAACACTCTCACCTTCACCCTCTCACCCAGCAAGCCCAGGTGTAAACCACTGACAACAGGTTAGGAGGAGAAGGGAACGAATGTTTGTTGAGTCCCTGTTAGGCACAAGGGAGTTTGGCAGCATTAACTCAGCTGACCTCCTGACAACCCTGGAAGGTATTTATTTTTTTCATTTTCTCTCTGGGGAAATTCTTGCAGGTCCCTCCCCTCTGCTTGGCTTAGCTGGTAAGCCTTTGTGATCCTGGACCTCTTTATCTCCAGATCACAACTCCATGGAAGGGGAGGCCCTGAAGGCTGTTTTTTCTAGGGTAGATGCTCACTTTCAACACGATGACTGAATTGGATAAAAATCTAAGCCAAAGGAATGATTGATACGCCTGTGGTAGAATTTCAGACACTGATCACCGGTCAAGGGGAGATTATTTTGAAGTTTGTGGGCCATGTTTGAATTGTGGGACAAAGGTGGCTGCCCCGTTCAAGTCCAGCCCTCTGAAATCTAGGGGGTCCCTCAGATATGAGGTGTGGCTGTGGATTTCTGCTTGATGTGACCTTGATGCTGGGAGCTGGGCCCTTGGGGCCAACCTAGAGGTCAGATTCAGGGCTTTAGTGCAATCCCTTCTAATTCACTCTCAAAAAAGAAAGAGAATATTCACCCCCCAAAGCACTACTGAGTGATGCAGACAATAATCATGTTTGCCAGGAGCTGACCACATCCTAGGTACCACCTGAGTGCTGCGTCTTTTCCTTTGATTATCAGTTTCATAATGTGGGGGCTTCCCAGGTGGCACTAGTTGGCAGGCTGCCTGCCAACGCAGGAGACATGAGAGACTCAGTTTCACCCCTGGGCCGGGAAGATCCCCCAGAGGAGGAAATGGCAACCTACTCCAGTATTCTTGCCTGGAAAATCCCCATGGACAGAGGAGCCTGGCGGGCTACTGTCCATAGGGTCGCACAGAGTCGGAGATGACCGAAGCGGCTTAGCACACATGTATACTCACAAGGTGGGTGTTGTTACTGTTCCTAATGGGAAGGGGTGGGAAGCTGGGGCAGAAGGTCGGTGACACAGTGCCAAGGTCACCAAGTCCCCCAGAGGACAGTTCAGTCTCCGAAGTTCCTCTCCTGCTCCCAGCCTCCCCCCAACCTCATTTCCGTTCACTCATCCCTTCATGGAAGGTTAAAAGTCCCCCTTGTTCAGCTTGCGGGGAGAGCATACTCAGAAGAATGAAAGGCACTTCTTGGGCAACTCCCCTTCTCTGAAGGCTCTGGGGTGTAAACCACCACCTTTATTGAAGGTAACAAAGATGGAGTCAATCAGCTAAGAAAAGGAAGAGAGAGCCCTCGTGGTCTTGCTTGTTTCCATCCAGGATCAGGTGGAACTTAGAAAGCAGACTTGAGAGCATCCAGGTGGCTTCATTTCACAGATGGCAGTGGGAGGGGTCAGGCCTTGGGCTGCAGGTGTTAGAAATCCTTCTCTCCCAGGTCCTGAGAAGGGGCTCCTGATGCAGGAAGGCCCCTGACCAGGGGAAGGAAGCCTGTGTGTCAGAAGGAAGTCGCTGCCAGTAGAAGTTGGTAGAAGGAGCCAGAAATGCTCCATGACTGCTGAATTTGACTACCTGCCTGTCCTGGTGAGTCTCACCCACCCACAGTTGCTGCTTGTAGTGAAGGCAGTATTTCCCCGGATGGGTCCACATCCCAGAGAGGCTACTAGGGGCAGGTAAGGCATGTGGACAAACACCCTGGGACAGGTTGGCAGTGGCTAGGAAGTTGTTTTTTTTTTTTACCGTCTCAGAGGCTAAGGATGCAGTCTTTGGCACTTCTCTTTGTCCACGTAACCACTTCTCTTTTCTAGGTAGGTGCATCTTAGGGACCAATCGTTCGTAGGATGTGCTGTGGGAAGTCCCAGGTAAGGTCCTTGTTAATGCGTTTACCTGGGAGAGGAAACACACTGGCCCATTTGCCATCTTCTAGGGTCACCGTGGCCGCTGCTGAGTGTGCTCTGTGTGGATGGAAACGCACTTCCTCCCCCGCTTATTTCTGAGCCTCTGAGGGACTTGCTGAGCCAAGGCAAGGGGGCTGCCTGCTACAAAAGCCATTAGAGGTGTGGGGAGTGCAGGCACTGAGGCCAGCCCACTGCCCAGGGCACGCACAGGTGGCAGGGTGGAGGGGAGATCGCAGACTCCAGCTCTTTTCCGCTGTTGGTTCTGTCAGGGTCTGAATGCAAGCTCAGTAACACTGCCCAACCCTGACCTCAAGAAGGGTCTTCTCACCTTGCTGACCAGGCAACCAGCTGGCTCATGTTATCCATCAGGGGCCACATCCTCTCTGTGGAAACCCTTCTCTTCCTACAAAAGCTGCAGGTCCCCGGCATGGGCCTTCTTTAGAAGTGTCCCAACGCTGAGAGGCTGCCCAGGTCACCTGCACCAGGGAACACCGGTCCCATTTCAGACAGGTATTTTGACAGCATTGCTTCACTGTTTCTGGTGGTGCTGGCCCTGGGCATGATGCCCTAAGTTAGGGGACTATCCTCAAGGAGCTTACAGCCCAATTCTAGACAGTGAGTTTGCTGGCTTAACTGCAAAGACAGTCATAACCAGCAACAAGTCAACACTGGACGAGGGAGGGAGAGGGGAGGAGGCAGTCACCGAGTGAAGAATGGAGCAGAAATGGGGCAGGGTGGATCCATGCTCGGGGGGTGGTCCTTAGAAATTATGAACACAAAATTGGGTATGGAAGTGAATATTTTTGAATCAGAAAAGTGCAGCAAATTAAAAATTCTGAAAAGCTGGCAAATAGCACAAACATCACAACTTTCATAAAAATAACATTTTTACTAATGAGCTGCTTGGCAAACTGGGTAGCAAACATGTGAATGGATTTCATAATCTCTGATCTTGTCTATAACAGTTTTGTAATATTTTTTTACAGGCAGAATTTAAAGCTCATTCAGTGTTTGAAAGATAATTGAAAAGATAACTCAGTCTTTCCTCTAATACAGTCGATTCTTTAGTTGGGTAGATAGTCTAGAAGTTTCTTTTACCTTCAAAACTAGTTATCAGCAATGTCATATAAATCTTCAAGATTATTGTCAAATTTGGGAAAAACCTTACTTAAATATTCTTTTGCTTATGAGCTGTAAGGTTTGGGGGGCATTTCCAGTTTTCTTACATGGTGACTAAACATCTATTCTTCGAATCCATGATGCTTATCAACCCAGCTGTCTGTGATGTCCGACTCGTTGTCATGTACTGTGAGCTATAGGATGGGCCCTGCTGTGCACGAGTTGATTTGGTGAGCCACAGAGGTATTCCTAGAAGTTATTCCTACACCAAGATGCTGGCACTAACTTAACTCTATGTAGAAGTAGCTGCAAAGCATGTAAACATATCCACAGTTAAAACCCTGGACACTGAAAGTTAAGTAAGTGTCCCTGGTTGGTGATACACATCAATTTGCTGAGAGGCTGACCAAGAAGCTTCACATTTGGGACCCTCCTAGACTTTGCCCCAGAGAAGGCAATGGGACCCCACTCCAGTACCCTTGCCTGACAAATTCCATGGACAGAGGAGCCTGATAGGCAGCAGTGCCTGGGGTCGCTAGGAGTCTGGACACGACTGAGCGACTTCACTTTCGAGTTTCACTTTCATGCATGGAGAAGGAAATGACAACCCACTCCAGTGTTCTTGCCTGGAGAATCCCAGGGATGAGGAGGCTCGTGGGCTGCCGTCTATGGGGTTGCACAGAGTCAGACACAACTGAAGCGACTTAGCAGCAGCAGACCTTGCCCCACGGGCCTCGTCTTTTGGCTGGTTGTGGTCTATATCTGAAGTTTATTGGATTAGCTTTAAAAAGTCCTATTTTAAGTATAGGGCTTTCCCGAGTTTTGTGAATTGTTCAAGCGAGGGGGTATGGGAGTCCTCAAATTTGTAGCTAGTTGGTTATTTTTCCAAGTGGCCTGGGAAACCTTGAGTTTGTGGTTGAAGTGTAGGTAGTTCTGTGGGGGGGGATGCCCTTAACCTGTGAGGTTTGTTCTAACTCCGGGTACGAACTGAATCACCAGGTTACCACATATTGTTTGATTGCTATATATATAATGCTATAATTAATATAGCAATTATATAATTGCTATATATAACATAATGGTATATTATTTAAGATTATGTTTTCTGCTTTCAGTCAATGTATAGAAATGAAGTTGAATTTTGGTGGTGCTGGCCCTGGGCATGATGCCCTAAGTAACACTACTAAAGTCTTTTTATTAAATCTATTAATTTGGCTGTAGATTGAGGCTTTATTTACACAGTCAAATCATCTGTGAATAATAACAGTTTTGCCTTAGTTTGCTTGCCAGGACTAGTGCAATGATGAGCAGTAAGTGACAACCTTAGCATGTTCCTAGCTTTTAAAAAAGGTTTTTTAACATTTCATTGTTAAATAAAACATTGCTGAGAATTTTGGTAGAAACCATTTTTCAGTGAAGGAAATCCTTTTCTTCCTAGTTAGTATGAGTTTTTATCATTCACAGATACTGAATCTTTTAGAATGTTTCTCGTATCTGTAGAAATGATCATGTGACCTTTTTTTTACTCTCTGAATTTGTTTCTGACTTTGGTAGCAAGGTTTTAATGTAGCAGGGTATTTCCTCTTTTTACGTTCTCTGAGAGTTTGATAAAACTTGTTATTTAAAAGTTTGCCTGTAAACTATAAGGCCTGAGGTTTTCGTTGTGAGCTTTTTAACTACTGCTTTAGTTTCTTTAATGGTTATTGCATTGTTGAGGTGTTTTTGAGTCAAATTTTGATAAAATTATATTTTTTTAAAAACGTATTCACTTCATATTACTATTTAATAAATGAACATTTCTGGGCATAGGGCTCAGCGTATACTCTTAATTTAGAGTCTGTGGTTATATTCTTTGCTATTTAGGGCTGTTGGATGGTCTGACCCTGGAGGCCACTGGCCACTCTGTGGAAGGCTGACACTGAAACTTGCCAACTTGTTGCCCGACTTGATTTTATTTCCTGTTGATCTGAGGTGTGCCACCCACAGGAGTGTCTGGGCAAGGCCCAGTAATGTAACCTAGGCCCTGACTAGGTTTCTGCCTTCAGGAGAATGAAACCATCATCAGCTGTCGTTTTGATGCCCAGAGGGAAAGAGCATAATAATGCTCTTTAATGTCCTTTAAGGAGCTCTTGCTGTGGTTTAACACTTTTCAGGGTGACAGAGGAATATGGGTGAGCTGGAACTAAGTTAATTGGCCCGGACAAGCCCATCCCACAAAGCAGCTCTGAGAAACTGCTCACTGGGCAGGGCCCACGGACGCTGCACCTGCGGGCTGTCTGCCAATGGGGGCTTCACGTGGAGGAGTTAGGACCCAGACTCATCTGGAAACCTCCAAGCTACTCAGGGGCCCTTGAGAACTCTCTAGATGGCTGAGTTACCCTCTGTACTTGTTGGGCCCAAGACCCAGAGGTGACCAAAGTTGTCCTGTTTGCTTCTGTTCCCCTCTGCGGACGAAATGACAGCCTACCAACCTTCTTTCTCCCCATTTAGAGATTTTGGTGCACAGTTAGAACCCTCAGAGGCTGTGGACCTGATCTTCTGACTCCTCTCTAAAAGGGATGATGTAGGTCATTTCAACCAAGCCTCTCATTTTGCAGAAGGGGAACCCCTAACCATCACCATCATCTGTGTCTGTAACCCGCATGATCATGAAGCACTTACTAGATGCCTGCCAAGCAGGGCATCAATACTTTACATGCAGAACTTCAACGAATACCTCACCACAGTCTTGTTGTATCACCAGCGTAGCAACTATCTACTGAGCTGTTATGTTCTAGCTCTGAATCCTGGGGCAGAGCAGTGAACAAAGCAGAGAAGTTCCCACCTCTGCGGTCCACTTGCTGCTCCCGTAGGAGAGGTGTTTTTATTCCTATTTTATAGATAAGTAAAATAAGGCTTGGGCTTCTCTGGTGGCTCAGGGGTAAAGAATCCACCTGCGATGCAGAAGATACAGGAGACCTGGGTTTGATCCCTGGGTCGGGAAGATCCCCTGGAGGAGGGCAGGGTAATCCACTCGAGTATCCTTGCCTGGGGAATCCCATGGACAGAGAAGCCTGGCAGGGACTACAGTCCATAGGGTCGTGAAGAGTCAGACAGGACTAAACCGTTTGAACACACACAAAGGCAGGCTTAGATAAAGATACGGTGACCCAGCTAGTTAAGTGCTGAAGCTGTGAATGAGCCCCGTCTTGTTTTGAACAGCTTAGCGATGCTCTACGTCAGCAATTCTCAAACTGAAGCAGGTATCAGAATCACCTGGAGGGCTTGTTAAACTCAGAGCCCTGGCTCCACCCTCAGAGCTTCAGAGTCAGTGAGTCTGCAGCAGGACCAGAGGATGCGCTTGTCTAAAAGGTTCCCAGGTGATGCTGACATTATCGGTCTGGGGGCCAGCCTTTGAGAACCACTGTTCTGTATACAGAACCAGAACTCTCGAGTTTTTCGCTGGTTCTTCCACACCCCACTTCTTCTCCTCCTCACCACGCCTCTCTTCCAAGCATGTGCCAGGGGCTCCACGCCAGGCTGACTGCCTACACGTTCCCAGGACCTCAGCTTCATTGTGGCCAGCCAGTGCTGCCGTCACTGTCTGTGTCTATGTGGATAATCACCCCAATTAAACATGTTCTTGGTTACACTCCGTGTAAACAAGTTACACTGGGAAAAGGGGCTGTTCCTGCCCCTGACTTCCCAGGCTGCATTCTGGGCAACACACAGCTCACGGCAGCTGATGCTGGCTGCTCTGGCCCTTGGCCAAATGGGGAGGAGGGTCCCTGGACCTGGAAGAGACCCCAGATTGGAACCTCATAGTCTTTCCCAGGGTATATGGTTAGGCCACTTGAGATGCCTGTTCTCTTGCATGCCCTGCTCGGCCAGTCCCTGCTTCACTCGCATGACCATCCAGTCCTCTTAATTATAAGGCTTAATAATCGCCTTGGTAACTGACGAGCCCACCTGACGTCACTTCCCCCTATAAATGGTAGCCTCCTTCTCCCCGGAGTAGTCACAACGGCCACCATGCCCTGCTCCTCACATGGTGCTGTGTTGCTCCGGGACCCTTTGCCTCTGACTTGTAAGATCCGCGGTCTCTGTCGCTGTCTCTGGGCTCTTTCTTTGGTCTTAAGGCCAGGCAACTACAAGGCCTGCAGGCCCACATGGTACAGCCCAAAATACAGTGAGTGCAGGATAGCCACAGTATAACCCAACATACTGTTCTCTCGGACCTGCAGCTTTCTGCAGGATGACTTTTGCTTCTCTCCCAGGGAAGCCCACAATGTCCCCACTCAGCCTTTGGGGTTGGACAGCGGGGTTCAACACCAGGGAGCACTGTCTCGTGCTATTCTCTTGATTCAAGTATCCAAGCCTCGTCCCACCTCGAGGTCAGGACTTCATGGTCTGTTCTCACCACACTGCTCTGCTCGTGGGGTCCCCCAGGGCAGGAAGAGAGCTATAGAGGCCCCTAGGGCTGATCTAGCCTGGTGCTCCTTTCCTGTAGGTAATTCAAATAAAATCTACAGAAACTATAAATGTAAGGAAGCCTGTTGTAGGGTGAATTGTGTCCTCCAAGATCTGCATCTTGAAGTCCCGACCTCCAGCACCTCAAAAGGTGACCTTATTTGGAAATCGGGTCACTGCAGATCTAACTAGTTAAGATGATGTCATTAAGGTGGGTCTTAATCCAATATAGGAATATAGGTCTTCCCTGGTGGCTCAGACAGTCAAGAATGTGCCTGCAATGCAGGAGACCTGGGTTTGATCCCTGGGTCAGGAAGATCCCCTGGAGAAGGTAATGGCAACCCACTCCAGTATTCTTTCATGGAGAATTCCATGGACAGAGCCTGGTAGGCTACAGTCTATGGGATTACACAGAGTCAGACATGACTGAGAGACTAACACTTTCACTAATCCAATATTGCTAGTCTTTCTAAAAAGGGGAAATCTGGACATGCATGCATGGATGCTGGGAGAAGATGAAGGCAGATGTTGGGGTGATGCTCCCACAAGCCAAGGAATACCAGAGATCGCCAGCAACTAGAGGAGGGGCAGAGGACAGATTCTCCTTCACAGCACTAGAAGAAACCAAACCAAATCTCCTTGATCTTGGACTTCCAGCCTCCAGAACTGTGAGACATTAGATTTCTGTCGTTCAAATTTGTGATGCTTCATTGCAGCAGGCCCAGCAAACTAATACAGTGTCCAGTGAAGTTGCTCAGTCCTGTCTGACTGCGATCCCACAGACTGTAGCCTACCAGGCTCCTCCATCCATGGAATTTTCCAGGCAAGAGTACTGGAGTGGGTTGCCATTTCCTTCTCCAGGGGATCTTCCCAACCTGGGGATCGAACCCAGGTCTCCCGCATTGCAGGCAGACGCTTTACCGTCTGAGCTACCAAGGAAGCCCAATACACTGTCCAACAAGGGTCTAATTTTCTTCCCATGATGATGACTTTGACTTTTTTTTTTTGCTTGTTATTTTTAATAGCAAAAGTAAAATTCTTTACAAATCCTCCTAGGTGTTTCTGCCCTGCTGGGGCCCTGACTCTTGAACTGAAGTATCTTTGGGCTTTCTTAGCAGGAGGACCTGACTCCTCATCCAGGGCAGCCCGCACTGCCCCTCCAGACAAAGATTTCTCCAATGCTGGGTATCTGTGTTGAGAATGTGAGCCTGGGTTCAAATCTCGGGCCAGTGATGTACTTGCTGGTGATTCGCAGTAACTTTCTTAACCTCTCTGAGCTACAGATTCCTTATCTGCAAGACAGAGTTCACACTCGATCAGGTTGCTGTCAGGCTCAACAGGAACACTGCAGAAGCTCCTCAGCTTTCCCTCTGTCAGTCTCTGTGGGGAGAGAGACTTTAAAGGTTCTTTTTCTCTTGCGTTGTCTTCATACTCAGTCAGTGTGCTTGGGTTCTTCCTGCTCTGCCCCTCCCCCAGTCTCTCTTCTCCCCTGGAAAGGCTTCTCCCTCCCTTCCTATTTACATCCTAACAACCCATAGGGCTCACTTCACACCCAGGCCTCCCTGTCCATCGCCAGTTTCTGGAGCTTACTCAAACTCATGTCCATTGAGTTTGTGATGCTATCCAACCATCTCATCCTCTGTCGTCCCCTTCTCCTCCCGCCTTCAATCTTTCCCAGCATCAGGGTCTTTTCAAATGAGTCAGCTCTTCGCATCAGGTGGCCAAAGTATTGGAGTTTCAGCTTCAGCATCAGTCCTTCCAATGAATATTCAGGACTGATTTCCTTTAGGATGGACTGGTTGGATCTCCTTGCTATCCAGGGGACTCTCAAGAGTCTTCGCCAACACCACAGTTCAAAAACGTCAATTCTTTGGCGCTCAGCTTTCTTTATAGTCCAACTCTCTCATCCATACGTTTTCTTCTGATACATTTCCCAACCCAGGGATTGAACCCAGGTCTCCCGCATTGCAAGCGGATTCTTTACCAGTTGAGTCACAAGGGAAGCCGTTCAGCTCCCAAATGACCTCTAACTGAGAGGGGGAAAAATGGGGCCAGAAAGGGAGGCAGGGAAAGGAAAGTTTTCGACAAAGGATGCCATCGGGGTCACTCCCTCCATACTGGCTAGATGCTACCTTGTCTTTTGCTAAGATTTTAGTCTGTGTTCTGTTTTTCCCCTTGGATCGTCGGCTCTAGTCGTAGTCAACACTGCTATTTATCAAGCACTTACAATTCAGACCAATTTCTGAGAGCGGGCAGGTGAAGGAGGAGTCGTATAATTTCCCTCTTAAAATACCCAGCCCAGACTGTCCGAGTTCACCAAGTGTCTGCCGGTGGTCACGGTGGTGACACCAGAATGACTAACATCTGGGTGTCACTCACGCTCATTCCTCCTCTCGGTGAGGTGGCTGTGGGTGCAGAGTGACAAAGTGAGCTCGGCCAGCTCTTCCCAGGTGACTTAGTGGGCACCGGTATGGTGTCACAGAAGCCCTCTCTCTGCAGATAACGCTCCCAGGGACCTGTCGTGGGACCCGATCATCTTAACCTCAGATAAATAACATGACACGGTGGTACTCTGGAGGGCGTGAGGCCGCTGTTAACACGCAGAAAGATAACTGTCATTCATTCAACAAGTACTGCTGCTGCTGCTAAGTCGCTTCAGCTGTGTCCAACTCTATGCGACCCCATAGACGGCAGCCCACCAGGCTCCCCCGTCCCTGGGATTCTCCAGGCAAGAACACTGGAATGGGTTGCCATTTCCTTCTCCAATGCATGGAAGTGAAACGTGAAAGTGAAGTTGCTCAGTCGTGTCTGACTCTTAGCGACCCCATGGACTGCAGCCTACCAGGCTCCTCTGTCCATGGAATTTGTCAGGCAAGAGTACTGGAGTGGGGTGCCACTGCCTTCTTCTCAAGAAGTACTAAGTTGTTGAAATACAACAGGTGTGAGCCCCTGTGAAAGAATTTAGGAATGGCTTTGTTGGGCAGAGAGGACACCATGTGAAGTGATGGTGCTGGGTCAGCTGAGTATCATTGAGGAGTTTGCCAGATGTCGCCTTGAGGTGGGGAGGAAGAACTCGTGTGGCCCATGAGCGGGACTGTAAAGATCCGTGATGGCCCTGGGTGGCCTGGGGACCCTGTGTGCATGTGTAGGGGATGGAGGAGGGGCGTGGAGAGTGCAGGCTGAGATCTCTCCATCTACAGTCAGCGACTGAGCCCACCTGGGTCAGCCCTCAGGGAACCTGCCTCCAGCAGGACTGGACATCCCCAGGAAAAGCCCTTCTGGCTGGCTGAGATTTCTGGAGAGCAGCAGGTCTCCCCTGTGTGCACACAGCCCCGTGACTTTCTTTTGATTTTAATTGGATAGAAATGTTCCCCAAATATTTTTGGCAGCATTTCACAGTTTTTCTTTCTTCCATTCTTTTTCTCCCCCAGGCAGCAGAACCGTTTTAAATTTTTCCTCATCTAAAGACTCCTGCGGACAAATTCTGAGCAGTCCTCATTGCATCAGAGGTGGGGGAGGGGGCACAGTGCCCCTGCATCCGCCTCTGGGCAGAACCCTGGGGTTCCCAGGAACACAGTCTGAAAGCATCCACGTGGTGGAAACCTCACTGGACTGCAAGTCAGAAGTCCTGGGGGAAGCTCAGCTCTAGTACGCACTAGTCACATGCGCCGAGGCCCGTCTCTCAGCCACCCCAAGGCTTTGTTTCGCCCTCTGTCAAGTGGGAGATGATGGCATGAGTCCTGCCTTTCCCCCAAGATTATCATGGGAATGAAATGATAATGAAATCTGTGGACAGCCCATGCACACTTGAACATCTCCGCCCTCCAAGGTTCTATCGTCCTTCACGTTACACACACCGCTGGCTGCTTATGCACTGACTGTAACTGAGCATCCCTCTGCAGGGTCAAGAAATTGGACATCATAATTCTGAATTCTGAGCCATCACACACCGCAGCGCTCAGAAATCAAAGGGAGGAAGACACCCTCCGAGAGCCTGATGGCTGTGACTCCTTGTTAATTCTAATGTCTGTCTTTCTAGTTTTCTGTCTCCTTCCTTGGCAGACTCCCGGCTGTCACTTCTCTCTGCGCTTCCGGAGCCTGTCTCACCCCTAGTTTGTTGCCTCTCATCCATGGTGGCCTTGACAACAGATAATGAATTTTGTGAGAACCACGTGTAAAGTGCAGGCACACAGGCTCAGGTAAAGTGTATGATAGACGTCGTGCACCAGCCATGTACCATCTGCTCAGCAGCTAATGATCCTCTTAGCTTCTGTCTTGCCTGTGCCTCAGATGAGTGAGGCTGCATAACAGAGCGACTGCCGTCCTGAGATCTCCTTACTTACAAGCCATCATTTCCAATCTTGTGCTGGGCTTGGGAGACACCAGCCAACCCTCATGGGTACTCTCTCGCTGCACGACCCATAGGAGGCCCCGGATCAAAGCAGTTGACAGCAATAGGTGTCCTGGTGCCAAGTTCTCTGACCCTGGGGGCAGAGAACCCAAGTTCTCGCCACCTTTGGGATTTTTGGTTTTCTTTCCTCCCCCGTGCCTAGCTTTGTTCCACCAAGTAAGCACTCAGATTTCCTGAGGACTTCGGGCCTGCCAGGCCTCGTGCCGAGCACTTTGCCTTCTTGATCACAATCCATCCTTAATACAACACAAGAAAAAAGAAGCCATTATGTCCTTCTTCCAGGTAAGAAAACTGAGCTGGGAGAGAATGACTAGCTTGCTCAGGGTCGCACAACTTTCTAAATTAATTAATTTGGCTGTGTCGGGTCTTAGTTGTGGCATGCAGGGTCTTTCGCTGCAGCACATGGACTCTCTAGTTCTGGCGTGCGGGCTTAGTAGTGCTGTGGCATGTGGGATTTCAGTCCGACCAGGGATCGAACCCACGTTCCCTGCGTTGCAAGGCGGGTTCTTAACCACTGCACCACCAGGGAAGTCCCAAGGTCACACAGTGCTCTTCAGAGTTCCCTCTCCTGGGCTCTCAACAGTGAATCCCAGGCCCTGCTGGGTCCTAGGTGTCCAGATTCTTTCCTACAAAAGGTGAGTGGTCTGAGCCAGAGACCTGACACGCACCATTTAGAGAATAATGAAAGGAGAAAAGTGAACAATGTGGAGAACAATGAAAAGTGTTCTCCAGAGAGCAGAGGGGGCCCCCCAGGCCTGGGGGAGGCCCTGTACTGAGCCTCTGGGCAGGAAGACCCAAGACCGAGGCAGCAGCCAGGTGGTGTGCTTTCTGGAGAAGGCACTGGCACCCCACTCCAGTACTCTTGCCTGGAAAATCCCATGGACAGAGGAGCCTGGTGGGCTGGCATCCATGGGGTCACACAGAGTCAGACATGACTGAAGCGACTTAGCAATAGCAGCAGGAAGGTTGCTTGAAAAATACTGCCTCCACCTGCTAGCTGTTGCCTGGAAATTCCTTTCCCTGGGATTCAACCTTCCATTTCACAGTCAAGAGTAAAACTTAAGATATAAAGACCTCCTGCTTCTCTAGCCATATGTTAACATTCATACTAAAATGTAAATGACTGATACCAGCTCCCTTTAAGATCCATGGAGGGTTTCGAGAGAAGGAAGAAGCACCCAGCGGTGCTCCTGTGGGTATAAGGAAGGATGGGAAAGGAGATGGGGCATTGCAAAGTGAGGAGGGAAGCTCTAATGTGAGTCAAGGGATGCAGAGAGGACTCTAAGAGCTACAGACCCTACTAGCTCTGCAGTTTTGGCTAAAACTAGTCCTGGTTCCACATACGTACTCTCTGAGACCATCAGAGGTGTTCTCTGCACAAAGGTACATGGGGCAAGAGCCTCAGTTGGAAAACTTTCAGTAGTAAATCTTGAGAGTGATAAAACCTATTGTGCAAAAAAAAAAAATTCACCAGGCTTAGTCTTTTTTAATGCTTTGACCTGAAGATTGGTTTCGGAAAACTGCCTCTACTGAATGCCACATGGGCATTTAAATGACCATGTGTGGGTGGGCAGGAAACCCCACACATACATAGAGGAGGCTCTTACACAGAATATGCTCCAGGATTTGTTAAGTTCAATAGCACAGGCCTCCATCAGAAGGCAGAAAAAATGTTAAATTTCAACTGACCATGAATCCTCTCTTTACAAGTGAGAGTCAAATTCTCACTCCTTCCTACCTATCAGGTGCCCTGCCCTTCTTGAAGATGCTTTGCCTTCCTGGCAGATTCATTTCTGGAGCTTCCATTTTGCTGTCTTGCAAGACAGATTTTTGTTTTATTCTTTAATCGCAAATTGGTATAGATTCACTTTAAAAATCTCAGCCACTAAAGAAATAATCTTTCAAAGTGAGTTATTCCTTGATTCTCAAGGTACCACCCCCTAACCCCATTCCCTAAAGGGAATCACTGCTGCTGCTAAGTCACTTCAGTCGTGTCCCACTCTGTGCAACCTCATAGACGGCAGCCCACCAGGCTCCGCTGTCCCTGGGATTCTCCAGGCAAGAACACTGGAGTGGGCTGCCATTTCCTTCTCCAATGCGTGAAAGTGAAGTCGCTCAGTCATGTTCGACTCTTCGCGACCCCAGGCTCCTCCGTCCATGGGAGTTTCCAGGCAAGAGTACTGGAGTGGGTTGCTAGCATAATTCTCATTTTTTCCTTTCCTCTCTCCATCCACACACATATATACTTTCTTTTCAGAAATGAAATTATTATACTTTCCCTTCACCTGATTTCTTCACCTCAATTACAGATGACTTCTCTTTAGGATAAAAGGAGCTTTTTCAGTGGTTACATAGTGAGCGCCAAATTCTTTTGTCATTTACAATCTCTATTCAGAGCTCTTTAAATTTTTGTTCTGAATGTCTTGTTCTCATTGTGCATTTGGGTGCTCGGTAATATGTCAGCGAGGTTAACTCACTGTGTCAAGCATTGTTAGCAGCAAGATGCTTTTCTGGAAGGAAGTGAGGATAATTTATATATCAACTCACACCTGGATCTAAAAGAGTAGGAGTGGGAGAGGCTTAGAAATGTGAAAGCCCAATCTGAACAGTATCACTTTAAAAAAGGAGTACAGCGATTACTTTCCTTTTCTACTGCCTGTTGTTAAGGGGCCCTGGAGAGAAGCAAGGTCACAGCTGCCCGGTTGCATAGGTCACTGTAATGACCTGAAACAGCAAGGCAGGCGAAGCAGAAGAGTTAGCTTGGGAGAGATGAGCCTTCAGGGGCTTTGACTCAGGCCTTGCATCCCTCCTTTCTGGGCTTTCCCAGTCTAGGCTTTGTGGAGAAGGCTGGAGGCTAGAGGGTCCTGAGTCTAAGGTGGGTTTGCCAGGGATCTCATCCATCCTGTCTGGCTTCCTTGGTCTCGTGCTCAAAATCCGTGACCTCAGTCCTGATTCTGCTCCTTTCTCCTCTAGTCAACCAGACTGGAGTTGACAAAAGCAGTACCCCTTTCTGGGATGGCCATGGGCACCCACATTGCCAAACAACTGAGAAAGATGTCAAAGAAGTCTTGTTGCACAGACCAGACGTGTCCCAGAAAACTTGGGCCCATGCTGGCTGCAGGAAGGCCTCAACCTGCTTACCATGTACAAGCTTAAAGGGAAGCATGTTTGCAAAATGGACTTTGGGTTTGGAGTGTGAACAAACATGCCTTGCGTTAGCTCTCCAACAGCACAGAGAAGGGTGGTTTGGTTTGCATAAATCAGGAGACACTTCTGAGAAGAAAATCCATTGTTCAGGAGGGAAGCAGAGTATTAAAGAATATCACGCAGAAGTTTCAGTGCTTTTGTGGAGATGATTTGGTGTTCTGGCTAAAAGAGAGTTAAGCAGAAAAGGCTTTTTGTTTCAACCTCGGTGTCTGGAAATATCTCTGAAATGTCCCCATTCGATTTCCAGCCTCGGTGCCTAGCACCCAGGGAACAGAATTCAGTTTTTGATGACTGAGTGACATTCTTCGCTTCTGGGTCTTTCTGAATTTTAGTTCATCATGGCATCAGGCACCAGAGAGAAGCATAGAAAATGTGGAAGGCATTTGGCATTTGGTGTACAGAGTATTCAGACTCAGAACCAATGGGAAGTCGATGGTCCAAAGGGTAAGGGAACTCGTGAGGCAACTTGTATTTGTTTTGTGGTTATCTGCTCTTCAGCATCAAGTCTAGACTTTACCATCATCTCAGGCAAGACACTTGTGGGAGGGCCTCCCTGGGCGGTGAGCGGAGCTGAAATCGAGGCTCTTACGTGGCCCTCACGTCTGTGTCCCTGAGAACCACGCCACTCTGGTTGCTTGAGCATTCCTGTTAATTGCTATTTTGCTGAGTGCCGGCTGCCCCGAGCTGGTTGGGAAATTCGTCAAGCACGGACACACTGGCTCCAGCGGCAGGACTCCCCATGAAAGCAGCAGGCATATATCACGGTGGCAACAGAGCCCACGGGGGGCTGGGCACGCCGAGGGTCAGCATCGGGCACCCCTCAGATGATGGCAGTCTTTAAACTGGGCTGCTTCTCCCAAACGCAGTCTGGGGGTGATGTGAACACAAATGACCTTCCCGGAGGAGCAGGGCAGAGACCCGATGATCGGGGATGAAGGTTGCTTTGATCCCACGCAGTCTCGCGGTTAGAATTCTGGGGTCTTTGTCTTGGGATGGACTGAGGGTAAGGCCCTGGGACGGGTGGGGGAGTCTTTGACTGCCTTGATCATCAGCCTCGCCGCTGGCGCGCCGTGGCCGCTGTGCCTCCTCACATACATGTGGCACGTCCACGTCTCTGAGTGTGTCCTCCTCTTTGAACTCTGATCTTCCCCACGGCAGCATGTGGGAAGCAGGGACGCTCTGTCATTTGACAGCAAGGAGGCTGAGCCTCGTGGGGCAGGGTGACTTGCTCAGGGTCACACTGGTAACGTGGGGAGGCTGGGCTGGAACTGGGGACCCCGACGCCTGTCCCTTGGTCTTTCTTCTGGTCCCTGAAAGCAGCCCACATTACTGTCAATTCTAATCGTGCCTTTGTGTCCTCAGAAGAGCGGCCACTGTTCCCGTGTCCAGAAGGGGAAACCAGTGCTATTTGCTCCTGGTCACTTAATGAGCTGGGAGTGGAAGGAAGCCTAGAAACCAGATTGTCTGAATCTTAGGCCAGGGTTTTGCTCCCAAATGAGCAGCTTCCTTAGTCCTGTGCATTCCTGATGGGCTGTGGGATGCCCACTGCGAGCATCCTGAGCAAGGAGCCTCCACAAAGGAATCCAGAAGGCATGTCAGGGAGGGACCCACCAGTGAGCACAGGTGGGTTGGGACCACCTCCAGGGAGCCAGGCCTGCACATGAGCGACCCCTGTGGGTCACCACTCACGGTGCTCCTGTCCCTTTGTCCCCAGTCCTGCCCAGAACCTGCTTCTCAATCCCTGCAACAGCCTCCACCCTATTTAGCTTCCTCCCAGGACCTCTCTACTGATGGTCTCTAGAGCCCCCCGGAGTGGGGGGTCCTCCTCGGGACAGACCTTCCTCTCTCCTGCGTGGGTGCTCTGAGGACATGGAGCTGCTCTAAGGAACCGATCCAGCCCTACCTGGTGAGGGCAGAGAGTCGTTCCCCCTCCACGCCTCGTCTCCAGCTCTCCCAAAGACAGAGGCCACCCAAAGGAATGACGGGACTCAGAGCTTGTCTGAGTCACAATGACAGAGCCAGTGAAAGGAGTTTAAGCAAAAAGAGAGGCTCCTCCAAGGGTGTTTGATGGAGGCTAGGGTGAGGAGAAGGTCCCCCAAAGACATGAGGGACCACCAGGCCTAACCCCCTTCCTGCTGGTCAGGGTAGGAGCATGGATGGTGAGCCAGAGGCCTAAAGGGGAACCCCCAGAGAGAAGGGAGAAAACCCAATTGTAGTTCTTCCAGGGCTAAAGCCCAGCTCCATGCATCCCTGTATCCCAGCCCTCCTGCACTTCTGGGAGGGAGGGGACGACTCCACCTGGGGCTGAAAGGATTGTGTGGGTGAACTCAGGGACTATTATGAAGTATGCAACCCACTCCAGTGTTCTTGCCTGGAGAAACCTAGGGACGGCGGAGCCTGGTGGGCTGCCGTCTATGGGGTCGCACAGAGTCGGAAACGACTGAAGCGACTTAGCAGCAGCAGCAGCAGTCTACCTAAGCTTCACACTTAAATATAAACTCCATGAAGGTGGAGCCCTTGTCTGCAGTCTTGTGTACAGTTTTGTAACCCTAGCACCCAGCCCATGGTTAGCATTCAAATATTCGTTGATAATGATATATAGTATTATATGTTACAGGTATTTAACAGTGATTCATAATTTTTAAAGGTTATACTCCATTTGTAGTTAGTATAAAATGTTGGTTATATTCCCCCTGTTGTACAATACATACTTGTGGTTTATTTTATACACAGTAGTGTGTGCCTTAATCACCTGCCTCTGTCTTGCCCCTTGCTCTTTCCCTCTCCCCACTCAACCACTAGCTTTTTCTCTGTATCTGTGAGTCTGTTTTCTTTTGTTGTTACGTTCACTAGTCTTATGGTTTAGAGTCCATGTGTAAGTGATGTCATATAGTATGTGTCTTTCTGTGACCTGTTTCACTTAGCATAATACACTCCAAGTCCGTTCATGCTGTTGCAAATGGCAAAATGTCATTCTTTTTTATGGCTAAGTAGTATTCCAATAGTATTCTTTATTCATCTGTTGATAGTCACTTAGATTGCCTCCATATCTTGACTATTGTAAATAATGCTGCCATGAACACTTGGGTGCATGTATCTTTTCAAATTAGTATTTTCATTTTTTCTGGATATATATCCAGGAGTGGGATTGCTGGGTCAGATGGTAGTTCTGTTTTTAATTTTTTGAGAAACTTCCATACTATTTTCCACAGTGACTGTACCAGTTTCCTTTCCCACCAACAGTGTACTGGATTCCCTTTTTTCCACATTTTGCCAACACTTTTTATTTGTGGTCTTTTTGATGACAGCCATTCTGATAGGTGTTCCTCTGATAATTAATGATGTTGCATATCTTTTCATGTGCCTCTTGGCTATCTATATGTCTTCTCTGGAAAAATAGAAAAGACTTTTCTATTCAAGTCTTTGGCCCATTTTTAAATTGCATTTTTTTTCCTGATGTTGAATTGTACGAGCCATTTATAAATTTTGGATATTAATCCCTTATTGGTCATATTATTTGCAAATATTTTCTCCCATTCAGTAGGTTGTCTTTTTACAGGGGTTTACTTGGCTGTGCAATAGCTTTTAAGTTTAATTAGGCCCCATTTGTTTATTTTTGCTTTGTTTCCTTTGTCTTAGGAAACAGATCCAAAAAAAAAAATATCGCCACATTTGTGTCAAGGAGTGTTTGGCCATGTTTTCTTCTAGGAGTTTCCAGTCTTACATTCAGATTTTTAATAATTTTGAGTTTATTTCTGAATATGGTGTTAGAAAATACTTTAATTTCATTCTTTTGCATGTAGCTGTCCAGTTTCCCTGGCACTGTTTAATAAACAGAATGTCTCTTCTCTATTGTATATTCTTGCCTCCTTTGTTATACATTGACCTTAAGTGTGTGAATCTATTTCTGGGTTCTCTAGTCAGTTCCATTGATCTATATGTCTGTTTTTGTGCTAACATCATTAATATTTTGATTATTGTAGCTTTGAAATATAGTCTAAAGGCAGGGAGTATGATACCTTCAGCTATGTTTTTTCTCAAGATTGTTTTGGCTATTTGTGGGCTTTTGTGTTTCCATATAAATTTAAAAATTATTTGTCCTGTTTCTGTGGAAAATGCCTTTGGTATTTTGATAGGGGTTGCACTGAATCTGCAGATTGCTTTGGGTAGTATGGTCATTTTAACAATATTGATTCTTTTAGTCCCAAAACACAGTGTATCTTCCCATCTATCTTATCTTCAGTTTCTTTCATCAGTGTCTTAAGAGTTTGCAGAGTTCAGCTCTTTTATTTTCTTAGGTAGGCATATTCCTAGGTATTTTATTCTTATTGATGCAGTGGTAAATGGGATTGTTTGCTTAATTTCTATGATAGCTCGTTAGTATATAGAAATGCAACAGATTTCTGTATATTAATTCTGTATTCTGAAACTTTACCAAATTCATTGATGAGCTCTAGTAGTTTTCTGGTGGTGACTTTAGGATTTGCTATGTATATTATGGTGTCATCTGCAAACAGACAGTTTTACTTCTTCCTTTCCAATTTGGATTCACTTATTGTTTGATTTTGGAGCTAGGACTTCTGGTATCATGTTGGATAAAAGTGGTGACAGGGGCCTCCAGGTCTTATTTCTGACTGTAGGCTTTTCACCATTTAGGAAGATGTTAGCTGTAGGTTTGTCATATATGGCTTCTGTTATGTTGAGGTAGGTTCCCTCTATGCCCACTTTCCGGAGAGTTTTTATCATAAATGGATATTGATTTTATCAAAACCTTTTTCTAAACTTAAGTAATTATATGCTTTTTACTCTTCAGTTTGTTAATATGGGGCCTCCTAGATGGCACAGTGATAAAGGATCTGCCTGCCAGTGCAGGAGACATAGAAGGTGTGGGTTTGATCCTTGGGTCGGGAAGATGCCCTGGAGGAGGAAACGGCAACCCAGCTTTGTTGCCTGTAGAATCCCACGGACAGGGCAGCCTGGCAGGCTACAGTCTGTGGGGCCGCAAAGAGTTGGACACAACTGATGACTGAGCATGCCTGCACTTGTTAATGTGGCGTGTCACATTAATTTTGCAGATATTGAAAAACTCTTACACCCCTGAGATAAATCCCACTTGATCATGGTATATGATCCTTTTTATGTATAATTGGATTTGCTTTTCCAATATTTTGTTGAGATTTTTGCCTCTTTGTTCATCAGTGACATTGGCCTGTAATTTTCTTTCTTTGTGGTATCTTTGTCTGATTTTGGTATCAGAATGATGCAGGCCTTGTAGAATGGGTCTGGAAGCACTTCTTTGGTGCTTTTTGGGGGGGAATCGTTTGAGAAGAAGCCATGTTAACTCTCCTAAATGTTTAATAGAATTCACCTGTGTACTCATTTTGTCGTGGACTTTTGTTTGTTGGGAGTTCATTTTTTTTTTTTAAATCACTGATTCAGTTTCATTCCTGATAACTGGTCTGTTCATATTTTCTCTTTCTTCCTGATTCAGTGTTGGGAAACTACACATTTCTAAGAATTTGTTCCTTTCTTCTAGGTTGTCCGTTTTTTTGGCCTATAGTTGTCTGTGGCAGTCTCTTATGATCTTTTGTATTTTGTTGCTATCAGTTGTAACTTCTCCTTCTACATTTCTGGTTTGATCGATTTGGGTCCTCTCTTTTTTTCTTTTGATCTCTCCAGCAAATCTGAATGAGAACCTTGCTCTCATTCAGGTAGAATTCTACTCAGGTAGAATATTCTTGGTTGTAGGTTTTTCTCTTTCATTAGCTGAACTATATCATGCCATTCCCTTCTGGCCTACAGAATTTCTGCTGAAAAGCCAGCTGATAGCCTTATGGGAGTTCCCTCGTATGTAATTTGTTGTTTTCCCCTTGTTGTTTTTAATACTCTATTTTTTGCCATTTACGGTGAGTCTTGTGTTTCTCTTTGGGTTAATTCTGTTTGGGACTCTTCTGGACTTGGATGTGTGTTTTCTTTCCCAGGTGAGGGAAGGTTTGCAGCTATTATGTCTTCAAGCATGTTCTCAGTTCCTCCCTCTCTCCCCTCCCTCTGGGACCCCGGTACCATGAATGTTAGTGTGCTTGATGTTGTCGCTGAGCTCTCTTACACCATCCTCGTTTCTCTTCTGTTTTCTGTCCAGGTTTGGTGCTTTCCACTACTGTGTTCCAGCTGCGAGTCCATTCTCCTATATCATTTAGTTTACCAGTGATTCTTTCTAGTATGTTTTTCATTTCATCACTATATTCTTCATCTCTGTTTGTTCTTTATATTTTCTAACTCTTTGTTTAAATCTTCTAATTTCTTGCTCTGTGCTTCAATTCTCCTGAGTCCCTTGATCATCTTTACGATCTTTACCCTGAACTCCTCCTCGGGTAGGTTGTGTATCTCTGCTTCACTTGGTCATTTTTCTGGGCTTTAAAAAATCTTATTTCTTAATCTGGAACGTGTTCTTCCGCTGCCTAATTTCACCTAAATTGCTGTTTTTTTATTGTTTATTTTTATCTGTCTGGTAGGGTGGTGTCTTTCTCAACCGTGGAGAAGTGGCCTTTTGTAGAAGGCGTCCTATGACCCCAGTGGTGCAGGCCCCTCTGGTTACCCTGTGAAGGCTGAGTAGGACCCAGTTTGTTCACATGGATGCTGATGGATCTGAGTGGCTTCTAGTTTTTCTCTGTGAAAAGAAAGCTGCTATAAAAATTTATACACAAGTCTTTGTATGCACATATGCTTTCATTTCTTTTGGGTAAATATATAGAAGTGCCACGTCTGAATCATGGCTGATGTAAGTTTAACTTTTGAAGAAACTGCCATGTCATTTTCCAAAATGGTTATAACATTGATTTTCAAATATTAAGCCAAACTTGCATTCCTGAGATAAAACATACTTGACTGATGTGCATTTTCCTTTTTATATGTTGCTAATTTCAATTTACTAGTTTTGTTTAGAAATTTTATATCAGTGTTAATGGGAGATATTAATCTGTTGTTTTCCTGTAATGGTTTTATCAGGTTTTTCTTCATGGTAATGCTTAGAATGAATTGGAAAGTAGTCCATTCTCTTCAATATTTTGAAAGAGCTTATAGAATTGGTACTTACTTCCTTAAATATTTGGTAACATTCACCTATGAAGTTATTTGGGCCTGGGGTTTTCTTTGTGGGATAGTTTTTAACTACACATTTAATTTCTTTAATAGATACAGAGATATTCAAATGATCTGTTTAATTTTTTGAGATATAATTCACGTATCATAAAATTCACTATTTAAGAATCCAGTGGTTTTCAGTACATTGGCAAGATTATATAAACATCATTACTACCTAATTCCAGAATGTTTTTGTCACCCCAACATAAAACCTCATTCTTATTGGAAGTCACACTCCACTTTTCCCCAACCTCTAGCCCCTAACACCATAAATTTATTTTATGTCTCTCTGAATTTTCTTATTTTGTATATTTCATATAATATATATGAAATGGACTCAAATATAAATGGACTCATATAGTATGTGGCCTTTTGTAACTGACTGTTTTCACTTAGCATTAACAGTTTCAAGATTCACCCTTATTATAGACTGTATCCTTTTTACACCCTAGACCAAACAATCTTGAAAAAGAACAATGTTGTCAGACTCACACTCCTGATTTCAAAACTTATGACAAAAATCTCACCTTATATAAAAGTTAACTCAAAATGCATCAAAGACCCAAACGTAAGAACTAAAACCATAAAACTTTAAAGAAATGATGGGTTAAGTCTTCATGAATTTGGATTAGGCAATGGTTTCTTAGTTTTGACACCAAGAGCAAGAAAAGAAAAAGTACATCAACTGTACTTCAAAGGGTAACACCAAGACAGTAAAAAGAATAACCCAAAGAATGGAAGAAAATTTTTTTTGCAAACTGTTTATATGCTAAGAGACTTGCATCTAGAATATGTAAAGAACTTGTACAATTCTATAAAAAAATTTTTAATGGATGGGCAGAGGATGTGGACAGTCCCCCAAAGAAAATATACAAATGGCCAATAAACACATGAAAAGATACTCAACATCATCAGACATCAGGAAAATGGAAATCAAAACCACAATGACATGCCACTTCACACCCACTGGGATGGCTAGAATAAAAACAAAATCTCAAGTGTGTGTGAATATTTAGAGAAATTGAACCCTCATACATTGCTGGTGAGAATGTAAAATAGTGCTGCCATTTTGGAAAACATCCTCCAACGGTACCATATGACCCAATAATTCAACTCCTATGTATATACTCCAAGAGAAAGGAAAACATCTGTAAACACAAAAACTTGTACATGAATGTTCATAGCATTAATCCAAAACCCCAAAGTGGAAACAGCTGACATATCCATCAGCTAAGGAATAGATAAGCAAAATGTTGTATATATGGTGGAATGTAATTCAGCAGTAAAAAGAAAGGAAGTACTAAAATCTTCCACCACGTGGATGAACCTTGAAAACACTAAGTAAAAGAAGTCAGTCACAAAGAATCACATATTACACGATTCTATTTATGTGAAATGCCCAGAATAAGCAAATCTATAAAGAAAGTAGATTTCTTGCTTGCCAAGGATGGTGGGGAGGTGTGGAGACTTTGGGGGATGGTGACTAAGGTGGGTGAGATCTTTTTCGCACATGTTTGAGGACGTTTTAAAATTGATTCTGGTGCTACATGCATGACTCTGAATATGCTAAAAGCCATTGGATTGTACACTTTAAATGGGTGAATTGTTTATTTCAGCCGAATTGTTTTTTAAAAGAGTTTAAAGGCAAATATAAGCCAGTATTCTACTGAAAAGGGATACCCTAGCTGGTAGCACTTTTCCAACTGGCTGAATGCTGGGGTAGCGAGCTCTGGTCCCTTGGTGGGAGCCTGTGTTCCCAAGAAGCAGGCCCTGGGCCTCAGTAAGTTTCCAGTGGGGAGAGATGGAAGAAGAGGGCCTGTGGGAGTGCTGGAGGACAGCAGGAGGAACGTGGGAAGGTGGGAAGAGACCCGCAGAGAGGAGGGCGGGCCGAGGACACAGGGACCGTCAGTTCCTGTCTTGGTTCCCTCTCTGCTCACCGTGGGGTGCGGAGGTCACAGAACTGCTCTGTTTGCCTTGTGTCCTCTTGGGAAAGCAGAATCAAGGGCCCCCTGTCTTATGACTCTTCCCTCGTCATGGAAGGCAGCAGGGGAGATCTCGAGTTCTGAAGCTGAGCCCAGTTGCATCAGCTGCTCCTGGTCCCTAGAGGCAGGCCTGGTCCACCACTGCTACTTATTAGCAGTGGGTCTTAGATGAACCTCTCAACCCCTGGGGCTCACTAGTTCTCAGCTGTCAAGTGAGAACAGTAAGTAATGTGACCTTCCTCCCTCAGAGGGTTGGTGGGAGGATCCAGAGTTATCAAGGATGGGAAAGAACTTCCAGGGTTCACTATTGTGAACTGCGGGAAAATTTTCAGGTCTGAAATGACAATATTGGTCCCCTAGCTATAGTAGCTGGAGAAGGCAATGGCCCACTCCAGTACTCTTGCCTGGAAAATCCCATGGACGGGGGAGCCTGATGCACTGCAGTCCATGGGGTCACTAGGAGTCAGACACGACTGAGCAACTTCACTTTCACTTTCATGCATTGGAGAAGGAAATGGCAACCCACTCCAGTGTTCTCCCTGGAGAATCCCAGGGGTGGGGGAGCCTGGTGGGCTTCCGTCTATGGGGTCGCACAGAGTCGGACATGACTGAAGCGACTTAGCAGCAGCAGCAGCAGCTAGAGTAGCTATCACCTGTTTACTCTCTCATTAGCATCTGACCCACCCACCATATGCAAATCGGTTGGGGTCAGGATTGAGGGCAGCTGGTGACCACAGAGCAGAGCTCATATAAAAAGTCAAGACAACCAGACTTACAAGCTTAGTCTTCTGGCTTCAGACTCCTCTGCCTTCATCACGCAATCTACAGACAATCTCCTTCCTCCAGGGTGCTGGCCTGTGGAGCCAGGCCAGGACAGTCACTCTGGGCTCACTCTCTTACACAGGGAACTGTGACTCCAAATCCAAAATAAACAGTGTAGGGATGTAAAGTGGGAAATGTTCATCTCCGAGCAGATGAGGCCTGCAGATCACAACTGTTGAACTGAAATCACCGCCAGGAGAACTCATGGTTTCTGCAGATGGCAGCAGTTCTGCGTAGCAGGTGCAACGCAGAATAAAATCTTCATGGCCATACTCCAGAGGCCCCGACATCTTGGAAACCTGCCATCCAGGTCATCTGGGGACACAGGAGGGGCCAGCATGGCCCAGCATGGAGACTAGGGAACAGCTCCCCCATGCCTGCTGTCAGAGGTGTGGTAGAGAGCAGAGGGCAAACATGGTGTCATGGACAAGAGAAGGAAGCAGGAGAGAGAGCGAAGGGCAGCTCTGGGACCAGGGCATGGCTCTCGATTACTGCTCTGCGTGCCCAGATGTGGAGTTGCTGGCAGATGTCTAAAGGAGCATCTCTGGGGAGGCAGGGCTCTGCCCTCCAGGCTTTGTAGGGTGAGGTGTGCAGAGGTAGGGATTTGGGTGTTCATAGCAATCCATGCTGATTGGTCATTACCAACATTATTTTGATTGGTTGGTCCCAAATCTTAGCAATTAAGTGTTTTGACTATCACTCTTAGTGTATAACCTCTGTACTAGAATCACTTTGGCTAAATGGTCGAAGTGTCAAAACTAAGGCAGGCAGCTCCCTATTCTGATCCCTCTTTGGGTTAAATACACTTCCCACAGTGCACTGCTTCCTAATCCATCCATTTTGACAAGTTCATTCAAATAAAGCCTTTCTGAACTTTTCCTCTTCTTCACTCCTTCAATTTGTATCTTAGAAAATAAAACATGGTCAACTGTCTCAATAAAATTTACTGTTAGTGAAACTGAACAGGACCCTGTGGGGTTCCCGGCAGTGGAAGCCATTCTGTGTCCCCCATTTCTTATTTGTAGGAAATGGGCTTCAGCCCCCATGACCTTCTTTGAGTTCTAAAGGGCAGGTTCAAAGAGTTGCTTTGGGATGGGATGCAGAGACAAGAGAGTTGCTGTCAAGAAACAATAGTGCAGGCTTGGGGCAGGGTCCCGGTTCTGCCTCAAAGGACACACAAGATATCTTTGAACTTGTCTACAGAACTGAAACTTCCAACATGTGGAAGATGTTAACTTGATGAAGCATTCTTCATTCCAGAAAGAAGGTCACAGTTTGATAACCTCAAGAACGAGAGACGTTTATCAGGAGACCACCTGAGGTCAGATTAAAGAAATGCAGTGAAAGTCAAAGTCGCTCAGTCCTGTCTGACTCTTTGCGACCCCATGGACTGTAGCCTGCCAAGCTCTTCTGTCCATGGAATTCCTCCAGGCAAGAATACTGGAGTGGGTGGCCATTCCCTTCTGCAGGGGATCTTCCCAACCCAGGTCTCCCGCATTGCAGGTGGATTATTTAACATCTGAGCCACCAGACCCCACACAAACCCTGATCCTTATTAGCAACCTCCTCCCACCCCAACCGCTGCTATAAAACTCCTCACCAAATCCCCCCCAGCCTGGGACACACAGGTTTGAGAGCGTGAGCCTGCATGTCGCCCTTTGCCTGGCAAAGCAATAAAGCTTTTCTACTTCACCTAAAACTCTGAGAATCGATTCGGCACTGGTGCACAGAGGCTGAGTTTTGGCATCATTAGTGGTCAAATTTCAGGTATCAGAATTCCCTCCAATGGTGATTCATAATCATAGTTAAAAAAGAGCCACTGTTTACTGAGTCCTTCCAAGACAGCTGACACACACATTACACACATCATCTTCTCGACTCATGCATGGCCCTGAGAAGTAGAATCGATCATGAGAGGATGGAGCCAGCCATCAGAGGCTTGTGAGGAAGGTGAAGTAACTTGCTCAGGGTTCCATGGCAGCAGTTAGCATCTGGCCACCCTGCCTGAGGCAGGTCCTGCTTCCCAGGAGATGGCACACCTAGAAAAGCCTGCCCCATGTTCCCGTGGAGCCAGAGGCCAAGGCACAGCTGCCACCTGGGTGGAGAGGTAAGATTCACACACTTCGACAGCACAGGCACCTCCAGGCAGAATGCAGCCGAGGGTCACCATGTCCAGCCTCCTGGACCGGATGTCATGGTGCTTGACCCAGCTCTCTTAGAGGCCAAATGATCTGAGTTTACCTATTTTTGCAATAAACATGTTTTTGCAAGCTTACTCTTCCCACCCAGCAAACAAAGAGATCATGGGACAAAATTATGCATGTTCAGGCTTTCCTGGTGACTCGGTGGTAAAGAATCTGTCTGCCAAGGCAGGAGACACAGGTTCGATCCCTGGTCCGGGAAGATCCCACATGCTGCAGAGCAACCAAGCCTGTGCTTTAGAGCCCGGGAGCCACCACTGCTGAGCCCTTGCACCGCAATTACGGAGGCCTGCAGGCTCTGGATCCCATGCCCCATGCCGAGGAGCCACTGCGGTGAGAAGCCCGCGTGCTGCCACTCTCACTGTCTCACTGCTGCTAAGTCACTCAGCTGTGTCCGACTCTGCAACCCCATAGCTGGCAGCCCACCAGGCTCCCCGGTCCCTGGGATTCTCCAGGCAAGAACACTGGAGTGGGTTGCCATTTCCTTCTCCACCCTGCTCACTGCAACTGGAGAAAAGCCCTCGCAGCAACGAAGACCCAGCACGGCCACAAATAAATAAAGTATTTTTTAAAAGTGCATGTATAAAATTTAAAAATTAGTTCAATCAAATGAAAAAAAAAAGTGTGCATGTTTACACTGTACTTTTGGAATGAGTGGGGGAAAAAAACAAAACCGCCATGTATAGTCCAGTCGTTAGCATTTTGGAGTTTTTACTTCTCATCTGTTTTTTATATATCATTCTTCTCTCCTTGCTTTAAACTGTTACAATCATACCATCCATCCAATTCTGTATCTTACTTTTTAAACCTAATCCTTATTACATATAAAGTTTCTATGTTATTCTAAACGCTTCAAAATCACCATTGAAAATGGTTGTATATCTTTCTATTTAGTGGATGAACATAGTGTACTTAACCATGCCTTAACCTCCAACATAAATTTCTTAAGTTTAAATTTTCATGTCTCAGGTTTTCTTTAAGTAAAGAGGTAGTGTTTGCCAAGATCTGAGTTCCATGTATCTAGTTCCATGTATCACAGTTGGTTATGCAGCTTGAATTGGGATTTTTAACTTGGGGATGAATTTAAAATTGTACTGAGGTAGAATGAGAGGACACTATAGACAATGTCCCTGAATCTCAATAAAGCATTTAACTCAAATTCTCAGGACATCTTTGTGGACAATGAAGAAACATGGGTCAGACCACTATAAAATTATGTAAATTCACAACTGGTTGGACAGCTAAACCCAAAGAATTTTGGCTTAGGGTCACTGTCACCCTGGAAGGAAGTAGCTGGTGGCCATGAGACTAAGCCTTTCAACTAACCTCTTCGCACATTTTAAAATCAGTGATATGGGTGAAGTCATAGAAAATGTGGCTTGCGAATTATGAAGCTGTATGGGATAAGATAATGTGATAGAGCAAAGAGCCGAAAGATCTTGTCAGGCTGAAATATTTGCCAAAAGCCAAGAAGATGAGACTTATCAGGGAGGAGGGTAAAGTTTTATACTTGGGCTAAAAATCAATGATATGAATGTGAATAAACAAACAAACATGTTGCTCAGTTGTGACTCTTTGCGACCCCATGGACTGTAGCCCACCAGGCTCCTCTGTCCATGGGAGTTTCCAGGCAAGAATACTGGAGTGGGTTGCCATTTCCTTCTCCAGGGGATCTTCCCCACCCAGGGATCAAACCCGGGTCTCCCACTTTGCAGGCAGACGCTTTACCCTCTGAGCCACCAGGGAAGCCCATGAACGTGAATGAAAGTGAAAGTGAAGGCACTCAGTCGTGTCCGACTCTTTGTGACCACATGGATTGTAGCCCACCAGGCTCCTCTGTCCATGGGATTCTCCAGGCAAGAATGCTGGAGTGGTTTGCCATTTCCTTCTCCAGGGAATCCTCCCAACCCCGGGATCGAACCCAGGTCTCCTGCATTGCAGGCAGATGCTTTAACCTCTGAGCCACCAGGGAACCCCTGAACATGAATAGGGAATACCAAACTTAACAGAAGTTAATTGGCTATAACCTCAGTATGAGCCGATAGAGTAACATGGCTGCCCTGCAAAATATCAGCACAACTACTTCTGCTTCATTGACTACACTAAAGCCTTTGACTGTGTGGATCACAACAAACTGTGGACAATTCTTAAAGAGACGGGGATACCAGACCATCTTACCTGCCTCCTGAGAAACCTGTATGCAGGTCAAGAAGCAACAGTTAGAACCAGACATGGAACGATGGACTGGTTCAAAACTGGGAAAGGAGTACGGCAAGGCTGTATATTGTCACCCTGTTTATTTAGCTTATACTCAGAGTACATCATGCGAAATGCCAGGCTGGATGAAGCACAAACTGGAATCAAGATTGCTGGGAGAAATATCAATATGCAAATGACACCATTCTAATGGCAGAAAGAGAAGAGGAGCCAAAGAGCCTCTTGATGAAGGTGAAAGAGGAGAGTGAAGAAGCTGGCTTAAAACTCGACATTCAAAAAACTAAGATCATGGCATCCAGTCCCATCACTTCATGGCAAATAATGGGGAAACAATTGAAACAGTGACAGACTTTATTATTTGGCTCCAAAATCACTGCAGATGCTGACTGCAGCCATGAAATTAAAAGACGCTTGCTCCTTAGAAGAAAAGCTATGACCAACCTAGACAGCATATTAAAAAGCAGAGACATTACTTTGCCAACAAAGTTCTGTCTAATCAAAGCTATGATTTTTCCAGTAGTCATGTTGGATGTGAGAACTGGACTATAAAGAAAGCTGAGTGCTGAAGAATTGATGCTTTTGAACTGTGGTGTTGGAGAAGACTCTGGAGAGTCCCTTGGACTGCA
>SJYQ01008229.1:0-51398 GCA_006410935.1 Redunca redunca
GCACTACCCTGCTCCCACTGCTTCTTTCTTTCCTCCAATAAGATGACCCACATCAGCTCCTGCCCCTCTGTAGAGACCTATCCCCCCAGACAACGCCCTGGCTGCCCCTCCATGCATCACCTGATCTTTAAGCTTCGTAAGAAAAAAGTGGCCTGAAGAATGGATTTAAGCTATGGTGTCAGTTATGGAAACGATTTCATGCACAAACGCTCTCAGGCAAAGTGGCATCACCAAGGCCAGGCACTAAACCATGCTGTGAGGTAGGCTTAAGGGTTGGGGGGCATTCCAAAGTGGATGGGCAGGGCCTTCCCACATTCAAACTTTTGAAATTCAAGATTCTAAACTAGGTCTTTGGATACCAGCATATACTTATTCTTTGAAAAGACACACAAAGCGGAAGTTTCTGATAACCCAGGATGAGCCAGAGAGTTCCAATGCATCATGTTACCATTTCTAATGAAACTGTCCTGCAAAAGCTAAACCAGAAGGGTCAGGGGCGTGGTGGGGGATGGGGAGGTTTAAGCAGCATTAACAGATTGGCAACCAACCTCCAATTACTTATTAAATGCCTACTATGTGCAGGGGGCTCTGCTTGGCACAAGGATCGGTGAGACATGCTGTTGCCCTCCAACTATTTAAAATCTAACGGAGGAGCTAGGCCATCCTGTGAGAAGAGAAAACCCAAGGCAGCGTACAGTAGAAGCTAAGCAAGTTGGGCTGGCTGGTCCCTTTTACCTGGTCCTCATATGCCCAGGGACTGAGCTCTCATTTATGCAGTTTCAAGGTCAGAACTTCAAAGAAGTGTGAGATTGGAGATTTTTCCTAATAAATAGGAGATGTGCTCACTCCTCCTAAACACATACACCTTTTAGATTATAATATTCAGAGTCCCTATAAATCACCATGTAAATGAGATCTGAGTTAGGAGACAGAATGTAAGAAATGGGAAAGTATGAAAATGCATCACAGAGTGTGCACATTAAGCCAATAAATGACAGTGCAGCCCACAGGGCATATATCAGTCCTCTGTAAAAAGCAGCCTAGACACTTGCCTCAAGGAGGGCCAGGCAACACTGTAGGTAGTGGCAAGGTAAGGAAGTGCTATTTACATCTGGGGGTTGGGGGAAAGACCTAGTTGGTGCTGGGATCACCTTAGAGCAAAGGGATTCATGCACTCTGTTGGGCAGGATGTAGAGAACGTTTGAAGTTGATCCTATCCGCTAAATATACAAGTAACTGAGCCAGAGAGCAGAGAATGATAACGTGCTGGAGTGGACAGACTCTCTCCATGAATGAGTACAGGCATTGTCTAACATGCACAAACAACATCTGTGGCAGAAAACACCGACCAGCTTGGTCTGTGATGTGTTTTGACATGTTTTGTACTTGAGTGAGTGGTAATCAGACACACCTGAGTTTGAATCTCGGTTGGCTTACAAGCTGTGTGTTCTTAGACACAAGTTATTTTACCTCTCAGAGTCTCAGCCATTGTAATGGGGACAACAGAACAACTCCTAGGGAGGTTATCAGGATAAGGGAAGATGGATGAGACAAATATTGTAGAACAGTGCCTGGCATGTAGTAAATAATAATCCTTCATTTCTTGCCCTTTCCTTCTTGCTTTCTACCTCATAATGAATGATTATTTATGGGAACTTTGAATCTTTTCTTATTTTTAAAAAGTCAAATGGCAAATCCTAAGAACAAACTTTCAGTTTAAACATGAAGCCTCAGGAGAAGTCAGCTTATGAGCTTCTAAGCTGAAAACTTCCATTTAGCTTTATTTATTTATTTATTTGACTGGGCCAGGTCTTAGCTGTGGTACATGGGATCTTTAGGGGCAGCATATGGGACTTTTAGCTGTGGCATGTGGGATCTGGGCTTTCCTGGTGGCTCAGACAGTAAAGAATCTGCCTGCAATATAGGAAACCTGGGTTCAATCCCTGGGTCAGGCAGATCCCCTGGAGAAGGGAAAGGCTACCCCCTCCAGTATTCTTGCCTGGAGAATTCCATAGACAGACGAGCCTGGTGAGTTACAGTCCATGGGGTCTCAGAGAGTCAGACACAAGTGAGCAACTAACACACACACACACACATACACACATATATGGGATCTAGTTCCTTGAGCAGGGATCAAAGTCAGCCTCCCCCAACCCCCAGTGACCACTAGACTGCCAGGCAATATCCTCCCATCTAGGTTTTCAGAGAAGCTCACCAGCACAGTTTGTTTTAATAAGACCTGCAAGAAGTCACAGCAGACCCAGAACGACCACGGCATCTGCAGACAGACCTCTTTCCTCCAGCATCTTGTTAAGGAGCAGGGCGCCAGCATCACTGGCTTGGATGATGAGAGGTGTAACATGTCAGACTTGGCAATGAGGTCTGACGTGAAAGGAAACTAACTTTAGAGATTCATAATGGGGCCTCAAAAATAGAATAATGGATTTGAAACTATTTTAAAAAGTAATCTGAAAGGCAGCTTTGTGTTCACATTATACCTATTACTTAAAAAAGGAAGTTTTGAATTTGGATTGGGAAAACTGTTATGCTTTCCTCTGGCTCTGCTTTTCCAAGAAATGAGGTATCACCACCTTCTCTCTTCAGAGCCTGCTGCGAACTATCTAGCCAGGGAGGAAAGTGGGGGTGGGGTGCAGCGAACATTTAGATCGAAAGATAGTTACCGTGTTGACTCAGTTCAGTTGCTCAGCTCAGCCGTGTCAGCGTTGCACTCTTTGCGACCCCATGGACTGCAGCACGCCAGGACTCCCAGTCTGTTGATTAGCATTTCTTAGACCTCCTCCTTTTATTTCCAAAAGGAAAAAGTTCTCTTGAGAACTTCCCCATGCTGATTTAAATGATTTTCATTTAAGGAACATATTGTTCCTTAAATATGTGTCAATATATAGATATAAATGCTTTTTACATATATCTCTTTAAAAACTATAAGAACACAGAGTGAAAAAGTTCTATATATTTGTAGTACCCAGTGTGTGAGGACATTCAGCACTCCCAAGCTGTACACTTAAAAATGGTTAAGATGGTAAGTTTTGTATTATGTGGGGTTTTTTCAACCACAGTTAAACTACGAGGAAAAAAATAAAATTGAACAAGTTAGAGGGAATTCCCTGGAAGTCCAGGGGTTAGGACTCTGCCCTTGCACTGCAGGGGCCATCCACTGCAGGGGTTCAATGCCCCCATCCCCTAGCTAAGATCCCAGAAACAGTATGGTGCTGCCAAAAGCAAATTTTTTTTAACAAGTTAGATATAAACAAGATCATCAGATAAATTAAAATAAAAAACATTAGTATAAAAGTAAATTTTGCTGAAACTAAGTTGTCAATGTTGGATTTAATTATAGTTTATACACATAATTATAAAAATATAAGATGTTTTTATGCATTTTGTGTCTCAGTTGTTGACTTACATATTTGATTTTGAGCAGAATGGATGGTCCTTTGATTCATTATCATTACTATATCATTACTATAATTTTTCCTTCTATCAGGTTACTCATTTGAAACCGTCAGTTGATTATTTTACTTGGTCTAATCCATCTAAAAATGGTTTCCTCCAAAATATAATATTGATAATTATTTTTTTAATGCTCCTACAAAAGTTCTTCCCAGAGAATATTTGCAAGCTGATATGTCGTATAAATAAACACAACACACACAAACACATCTGCCAATAAACTGAATAGAGTGGCTACTTTGCCTAGCTTCTTTTGAGTTCAACCTATGATACCAAAAGACCTATAATGACTCAATTTTCTCTCCACTTTCCTTTATTTGAACTTCTGTAAAGCTTCCTTTGTAGTGGTGCCATGATTCATTTGGCCTTCACTTTGCATAACGTATCATTTATGTATGAAGTCAGTCAGCCTGGTTCTTTTCTCATTAGCCTGTGACAATTAAAGTAGCATGGTTATTTTTATGATGGAAAGTCAAAATTAATTTATTAAATAAAAGAAGACACAAATCTCATCACTGAAAAAGAGCAGTTCTAGCTTTTTAATTGGTAGGATAACTCAATATAATTTTTATCAAACAGAAATCAAGATGGTTTTTGTATTTTGATGCCAGAAATGCCAATCCAAAGACTACCGACACTTTAAAAGTTAAATATTGCCGCATTAATAATCATGTGGTACCAACACAATTTTAAACACAAAGCACCAACGCTAAATGTGGTTGTAAAATGAACATCCCAGATACGATTATAGTTTATAATGTAACTTTTTTAAGATCATCATTGAAATAAAAATAAGTTATTACTGATTGATCATCAATAATATATACACAGACCTCTAGTTTGAGGAAACACTTTGATTATTCACAGATAATATAAATCTTTATAGAATAAGAGCACCAGAAAAGCATGCAGGAGGAGAGGGCCACTCCTACAGAGGCTCGGCTCAGCTCAGCATCAGAGCCACAGCAGGCTGAGAGGGTGGCCCAGCATGGGATGGCCCGGGTGGGCTGAAGACTGATGAGGGTGGGAGGGACAGCCCAGCAGGAGGTTTCAGAGCTCACGTGGCGTGGGGTGAGGGGAGTGTTCTTGCAAAGGGATAACCTAGTGCAAGATGTTGGCATCCAGGCAGGCTGAAGAGGATATTTCAGAGCCCAGGTGGGGTGAGATGAGTGTCTGTGCGGGGAGGTGGTCCAGTGGTCTGGCACAGGCTGTTGTACAAAGCAGGTATGTTACCTAGTAAGATACAATAAGCAGAGAACATAGCATCACTTCTGTGTGTTACTGCTGATAAAGACATAATTGTGAGAAAATATCACATACAAGTTGAGGGACACTCCATGAAACAACTGGTCCATATTCTTTCAAAGTGTCAAAGATATTAAAGTCAAGGAAGATGGAGGAATGAACTGTTCCAGACTGAAGGAGACTAGGGAGATGTGGGGAATAGTTGCATGGTGTGGTTCAGAACTGGAATCCTTTTGTTACAATGTATGCCATTCAGCCATGGAGAAACTTGACTACTGGAGTTTTAGGACTAGATCCCAATGTACCAGTGCTAATTTCCTAATTTTGCTGTTTGCACTATGATATTCAAGAGTGATGAAGGAATCAGATCAACAGCTTCCTTGCATATGTTTCAGGGGAGAAAAGGTCTTTGTACTTGCAACTTTTCTGAAAATGTGAGATTGTCTCAAAATTTAAAATTAAATGAGATTGAGGAATGTTGTTTCTTTAAAAAAAAAAAAGGATAAAAAATGCATGTGTGAAGTCTGACCAACTCTGTAGGAATATCTTGCAAAGTGGTAAGAGTTCCAATATTGAGCACTTAGTATGTGTAAGATGTTGAACTAAGCAGTTTGTATATTTTATGTCATTTAAATTTCACACCAGTCTTACAGAGTGGATATTACTAGTATCATTTTACAGATGAGGAATCTGAGGCTCAGAGAGACTGAGTAACTTGACCAGGCTCTTAACTAATCTACTGTACTGCTCAAAAAAAAAAAAAAAAAAAAATTGGAAAAAAAAATCCGAAAAGATTGGAGAATGCTAACAGCAGCATTCTCTGGGCAGTGGGACTACTAGTTTTTCCTTTTGTGGTTTTCAGTATTTTACAAAATATCTACAATGGCATGGTTGCTTTTGTAATTAGTAAAAAAGAGAAAGCCTGTCATTTATAAAATATTCATTTATTATGAAGCGATGTCATAAAAATATGTTGGTTATTTGAAACCATACTGAACAATCCAAACTACTAATCGTGGTATTATCTCTTAGTAGTGGTATTATTGGTGACATTCATTTTTGATTTTTTGCTTTTCTGTATTCTACTGTTTCTATAATTAATTCTTTCATTCATTCACAAATACTTACTGAGCATCTGCTATGATTTATTTTTATAAGAAGAAAAAATTTTAAAGAAAGAAATGTACTGCATAAGTCTAAAGTTGTAAATTTTATTCAAAAACAAGAAGGAATAATATGTATGCTTAGAAAAAGACTAGGCACCAAGATGTTACTAGCAGTGTTACATACTAAGATGTTTCAGCAGTGAGTTGGTGGCAAGTTTATCTTTTCTTAATACTCTTCCAGGCTTTCCTCATTTTCAACTATAAATTACTTACCTGTTCTGTTCATAGCTGTGCCTCTGGTGCTTAGAAGAGGAGGGGGCACATAGGAGTTCAAGAAGATCTTTTTTGAATGAACCAATACTTTTGATTATAAATCACTGTTTTAAAAAACACTTTTACTTATTCATTCCATTATAGTCAGCAAACTTGGCATTCAACTTGTGCTCTTCTAAGCTGGAGAAGATCTAAGAGATTGTAGTAGGGGGCTCTAGTGGCCATTTAACAGGTGGTGGTGAGGAGGAGAGCCACATGACGGGAAGACAGGGTGAGCAGAACGTGGGGAAACACTATTCAAAAACCATGTGTTGTTCATTGTATTTATTAAGATTTCTATTCAACCTATTTTTAGGAGAACTGGTGACACATCACTATTCCAGCGTTTATTGAGGATAGACCTTGTGTTGTATGGCTTAGTTTCTTGGTAGTGATATCTGAAGTTCACAGAGGAATGGAGGGCTGGGATGAGGTTGGGGTGACTCAGTCATAAGCCCCTGTTTTCTTTGTAATTAGGAAGCTTACATCTCTGGTTTTACAAAGTAATGTGGATCAAAACCTTAAGAGAGACTGGATACTGGGCCAGTGAGGAAGAGCAAGCAGTTCCTCAGCTGGTCTATGAATCAAGCTGACTGCCCAGCATCCATAGCTCCAGTTGGCTGTTCAACTCTCAACTCATTTGCAGGGAGATGTTGTATGTTACATGATTTTGCCTAATTCAAAGATTCTCAAAAGTCACGTGAATAGTCCTTATGTGTACCCGGGGATTACCAGAAGAAACAACCTTTCTTGTCAATCTCGAATCCTCTCCTTCTCTTCCAGCAATACACTGGCAAATTCTGTTGGTTCTACCTTCAAACTACATGCAGAACCTGAGCACTGGCCCCTTTCTAGCCTTATTTGATTTATTGCAAGAGCCTCTCAACTCCCTGCTTCAACCCTCACAGCGGCCACAGGATCCTTTCAAAACCTCAGTCAGATCACATCTTTACAGCACCCTACATTAGCCACAGCCCTTACAGCAAGGTACTGGCTTGTGTCCCACAACTTGCTCTTACTTCTCTGACCTACTTTTCTCCAGCTTGCCCCTTGCTCATTCCATAACATCCAGACTTCCTTGCTGCTCCTCCAACACCCCAGGCACCCTGTGCCCTTGCTACATCTTCTGCAGGAACAGCCCCATTCTCTCTCTCTCTGTCGGTCTTTCCTCAGATGTCACCACATCAGACAGACCGTTTCTGACCATCTCTATCAAGTAGAGACCACATCCCAGATACCTGCTCCTTTACTTTGCCTTTTTCCCCCTCCCTGTAGTCATGATCACTGGGACAGTTCTGACCGGGGAGTGTCTCTGATTTTCCTAAACCCGTCATGTGGTTGCTCTTCCTCACCTGTTGAAGTTGGGTGCAGCCACGTTCCCCGGTCTCTCCCGCGCTGTGTAAGGGGAAGGGCCGTGTGTGGCCTTCAGGAGGAAGCCAGTGCGGAGCTCACTGCTCTGTCCCCTCTCTCTCCCGCAGACATCGGCCATGCTCCACGTGGGGCTTCTCCAGGCAGCCTGGGCCCCAGAGTGAAGGTGCACGGAGCTGAGCCCCCAGCTGCCCTGCAGTGAACACAGCCTGCTGTTCTTCAGTCACTAGGTCGTGTCTGACTCTTTGTGGCCTCAGGACTGCAGCATGCCAGGCTTCCTGTCCTTCACTATCTCCTAGAGTTTATTCAAACTCATGCCCATTGAGTCGGTGATGAACACACTGTGTAAGTGAGGGATATAAACTTTTTTTTAAGCCATCGAACTTGGCTTGTTTAAAACCACAAAACAACTAGCCTATTCTGACTGAGACACTCTGACATATCCCATATTTATTTGCTGTCTCTTCCTATCCCCCTCTAGAATGTAATCTTTTTGATGGTAGGGCTTTGTTCACTATTATATCTCCAGGTCCCGAAACAGTGCCTGGCATGTGTAGGTATTCAATAAATATCTGTTGCCTGACCGAATGAATGACGAATTGATCACCCTGACTGAAACAGGAAGATTTCACAATGGCAGGTGTTAACTATTCCTGGATGTGTCCACAAAAGTGTTCGTTTGACGTGATCTGAATGGGAACAAGATCGTTCCTGATTCAAGATTAGCAGTGTGGCTGCTCGCCTCACCAGACACAGTCTGAAAGCACAAATTGCCTGTGGGCACATTTCACAGTGAGTCGTGGAGGCACATAAAGTAGTTAAAGTTACCACACAAACGGAGATCTGGCATACTGCTGAGGGGACCCAGCGACAACCATAAATAAAAAGCATTAGCAGCATTTGTGTCGATGCAGAGTGCTGATGTGGTTTCCTTTCCCTGTGTGGACATTAGCATTTGTAATGAACTGAGCTTCACAGTCTTGAGGTTTTATCTGCCGTTATCATAAACTGGTGTATGAGCCCCTCTCAGGACTTTTGCAAAAGCTGTGTGTGCTTTTGTGAGCTGCTTTCTTTTCAGGCTTCCTCCTGGTACGCCTGAATTTGGATGGGGATAATGCATTTCCTGTATCGTGTGGCACGGTACAAGGAAACCCATTGTATCCCCTCAGAGGAAGAGGACATCTGTAAGTAGTTTTTAAGAGTGTACTGAAGGATCTTGTTAGGGTGACTTATTCTCCCAGTTCCATTTGGTTGATGAAGTGGATCACGTGACAGATGTGCATAATGAACTGCTTCAGTTGTTGCCAGTGGGAAGCTCAACCTATAAAATGCGAAATCTCTTGGACTCATTGAGGGCAGAGCAAGCTGATCACAGAAGAGAGAACTCTGCCTGATTCCGAGTTGTCACTTCTTACTGCCGCATACAGTGCACCAGTGTTCCTGGGCTTTGGTTTTCCTTTCTCCCAGAGGAACTGCCTTTCCAGTTTATTCTTAATTCAAACTGGAAAGGCAGTGGTTTCTGCATACAATTTCCCCAAAGAGCAAACATGATTAAGATGTTCAAGTAATCACCCATGAAATGCACTTGCAAGGAGCCTTTATGTTTTGTCGTTAAAAGAGGAAATGTATTTACATCATCCAGTAAGATTGTGGGTTGGTTTTTTTTTTTTTTTGGCCTCTTCCTTATCTCTTTTCCCCTCACTCTTTCCTATATTTTCTTTCTCTGCTCCATTATTTTATTTTCCTCTTTATTTTCATTGACTGCAGTCATAAGGGATGTAACTTGTCTCCCATTTCCATGCATTGTACAGAACAGTGATATCCAAGCCAAAAAGACACAGGTGACCAATCTGTTCTAGGAGTGGTCTAACTTCCAGCTCATTCTAGATGCTTCTGGGTTACTAAGGGACAATGAAGGAGAAATAAAGAGCAATCATGCAAATTTTAGTCCTAGATATGAGCATTGGGGAAATGACAAAAAAGGCTGTAAGTCAATTCACTTCACTTGCACCACAGAGCATCCCCATGGGCTGAGCATCAGGCTGAGTACTGTGCAGGGAGCTGAAGAGAGAGCACACGGCCCTTGGAAGTTGGTGAGTATATGATGGTGTACGATGACATATCCAAATGCCATAGTAGCAGCAAAGATAATAGGGTTTTAGGTAGTGCCAGAGGGGAGGTCTCAGTGAGAATTTAAATGGTCAGGCAAGGATTTGAGCTGAGAGCAGGAACTGAGTTAGACTTGGAAGGACAAGTAGATTTGGAATACTGTCAAAAGAGCAACATAGCATATTAAAGAGGTCAAGAGTGCATGGCATCTTCATCAAACTCAGCTGTTTGGGGTACCTCAATTTTAGCCCCAGTTTCCCAGGTAGCCATATGTCAATTACACAGGTTACCTAAAGAACATTTATATATATATATCTGGAGGAGGAAATAGCAACCTAGTCCAGTATTCATGGATAAGGCAATGGCACCCCACTCCAGTAATCTTGCCTGGAAAATCCCATGGACGGAGGAGCCTGGTAGACTGCAGTCCATGGGGTCGCAAAGAGTGAGACACAACTGAGTGACTTCCCTTTCACTCTTCACTTTCACACATTGGAGAAGGAAATGGCAACCCACTCCAGCATTCTTGCCTGGAGAATCCCAGGGACGGCGGAGCCTGGTGGGCTCCCATCTATGGGGTCGCACAGAGTTGGACACGACTGAAGCGACTTAGCAGCCAGTATTCATGCCTGAAAAATCCCATGAACAGAAGTCTGGTGGGCTACAGTCTATAGGGTCTCAAAGAGTCGGACATGACTGAGCATGACACTAATATTCATACACACACACACACACACACGCATATATACATTACTCAGACATTAGTATAAGGCAATTAGCCACAACATAATGTATGGTGATGTCACATCTGTAAGCTTTAAATCAATTGTGAAGACAGCAGAATTGTTTTTCTTGCCTACTAGTGAGTGTCATGGATTAAAAGTGCTGCCGAATTTAAGGAAATTATATTTAAGAAAATATAATCTGGGAAATGAGAGCCCAGTCTTCTAGTAGCAAAACAGCATAGGAGGCTTATTTCAGAGACTTTTTTAAAATGTCAGATTTGGCTTTAGCGAGTTTAGTGAATTGTCCTTTGTAGACAGAAAGCTGGCATTGGGGCACTCCAGAAAGCCCCCTGGCACCTTGGCTACCTCCTTCTGACTCTGATGCTGGCAGGAGGCCTCTGGTGAAAATCCCTGGCTCTTTTCTGCAGAGGAATGGCAAGACTTGGCAGCCACTGTTGAGTTCACACAGAGACGGGAGTGACTGGTTCCCAGGGTCAGCTGGGGTGGGGGTGAGAAGCAACTCAAGGCCAAGAGTTTGACTTCCTGACCCTTCCAGAAAAGTGTAGTGCTCTTTAATTTATTCCTAATTGGAATTCCTTGCTGTGGTTTTCCTTTTAGAAAAGGAAAGACGTGCCCTTTTAACCATTTCCTCTCAAAAGACCTTTGTTAGCTTTGATTTAGTAGTTTCAATATTAAAATAGCTACCACACAAAAATGATTTCTAAAAATGTCTCAAATTCCTGTTTCACATAACTCAATGATACGGTTTCTGAGGTCTTGAGCCTGGGACTACTAGAACTTTTGGTTGTGAAGCATTGGAAAGAAAAAATTAGAGTTGATGAAAAATAGAAGGAAACCCTTCTGGACCATCTCCCCTCATTCTGAATGTGTCAATATTTGAATGTGGCGTACACGCACATGGTCGGCCTGCATGTGTGTGCACCCACACACATACTCTCACACATCACCTATTTTACTAAAACATATTATGATAGAAAACTTCATTATTTTTGTTTAAGTCCCGGTTGTAGTCCTTCAGTGAGGGCACTTGAGACACGTATGTTTGCAGGTAGCTGAAGGTACAGCTATGTGGTCTGCCCGGAACCTAAAATTAGATTGAATTGACAAATCTATCGGGAGAGATTTTTCCCTCAGTGTTTTCATTCCCAAACTCTGCTGCCTTCCACTTCCTGCAGGGACTGAAGTCATTGTAGATACTACTCAAAAGTAATAACTCCTGAGAGACTCTCTCTGCAAAATCAGCATGCAAAAGGCAGCTGGCCCCAGAAGCCAAGGACTCTTGGCTACAGCAGTAGAATGTTAAAGCCACACAATAGTAAAAGGAACCTGGTTTCCTATATTTTAAACTGTCTATTGTTTCATGCTTAGCTTTAGTGAAATCCAGAGAAATGAAATAAAAAGTCAGCTTTTAGAGTCTTTATAACAGTAAGGTATTTCTGTTGTTATTCCTTAAAAGATGATGAAAATTAGATGCTGAAATGTAGAGGCCTTCTGAAAATGACTTGGAATAATTATATTTGTTAAACTGGGCAGCCCTGATATTGTATGCTGTTTAAATCAACTTTCATTATTCTTTAATGATTCTTTGCAATTCTTTTTTCCAGAACTTTGCAAGCTTGACTTGTGTTCACCTTGCTATGGAATGCTTTAAAGGGCATTTCATCTAATAGCAGAGGAAGATGATAAATTATAGATGCCAAATCATAAAGCAGTGATTTAGGTAGCACTAGGGTAAGATCGTAAGCAATAAAATAAAAATTTTCCCAATCAACTTCTACATTAGAAGCAAAAAAAGGAGTCGCTGTCTGCATAATTAAAGCAAGACATGTCAAGATGCTTGTTAGTATGCTAATTTGAAGGCTTTTTTTTTTTTAACTTGGAATCATAAAGGAGAATATTGGGAATATTTATCAGTTTGAACAGAGAACTTCTTTGAGAATGAGTATGAAGTGATTTCATTGTTAGTGTGCTCTGGAAATACAGATATAAAGAAGAAAAAAAAAAACAAAAAAAACACCTCAGTCTCAATCTCTTAAGCATTTGGGGAGAAAATGAGGTGGTTAAGAGTTGACCAGGATCTAAGTTTTCACCACATCCCTGCTAGCTGTGTGATCTTATGCAAGTTAGTTAACCTCTCTGGCCCTGTTTCCTTAGCTATAAAATGAGAAGATAGTGGGTCCTACTTCATAAGATAATTGTGAGGATTACAAATAAAGCATTTAAAACAGAATCTAACAGGGACTTCCCTCATGGTCCAGTGGCTAAGACTCCATGATCCCAATGTCGGGGGCCTGGGTCAGCTCTCTGGTCAGGTACTAGACCCCACATCCACAACTAACAGCTTGCATGCTGAAAAATGAAGATTGGAGATCTGTGTATGCTGCATCTAAGACCTGCCACAGTCAAATAAATAAAAATAAATATTAAAAAAAAATAGAATCTAACAAAGCAAGCACTCAGTAAGAATGGTTGTATATCTTTCCTCTGCCCAAACTCTGGAGCTTTCCCTCTTACTCCCAGTGAAAGCTGAAGTCCTTACCGTGTCTATAGGCCCCATACAACTGGGCTGTTTCTCTCTGACCTGATCTCTTTCCCTCCCTGCTCAGCTTGCACTCTGGCCTCCAGGCACTCCTCAGGTACATCAGGCACCCTCCCATCACCCTTGTCGTGAAAGCTGTTCCGCAGCCATCCTCAGGTTGGCTTGTCTGTTCCATCCGGTCTTCACTTTAAGCACCTGATCAATGAGACTTTCCCTGGACACCATCTAACATTCCTCTTGATATTTTATAGTTCCCCTTTCTGCCTTATTTTTCCCTTTAGCACTAACTACTTCCTAGTATACTATATATCTTACTAATTTATCTCATTTGCTCTCTATATCTCCCACCAAAATAGAAACTGAAGGAAGGCAGGAATTTTTATTTTAGCCATCAATATATCCTCAGTATCTGGAATGGTGTTTGTCACAATTGTAGCTGTCAATAAATATTCAAAGGCTGAATGAATGATTTTCCTTAATTTCTAAAAAATAATAAATCCTACACATATACTTCATTTCCAAGTTTAATGAAATGTAGTTTTTTGGGGTCACATACATTTTTCTTGGTTGCCATGATGACTGTCAACCATCTTTAAACCACTCTTTAAACACCAGATAACTGTTAAATGAAAGTGAAAGGACAAGGTTTGGCCACCCAGGCCATGACACAGCTTTTTTCTTCTAAGCCTTCATCAGTTCACCTGGAGGAAGAAATAATGATACTTGCAGGACCTCTCTAGTTCCTCCTTCAGCCACAGATAAATCAGGGACAACTTCTGATTTTCCCTTTCCACCCTGGTCTTTTAATAGCTACAAAGAGGTACAGAAGCTTCTTAAGTAAATATGGCACGTGTTTTCCAAAACCTGAATATAAGCAAGGGCAGAGTATATAAAATACCATGAGTTATCACTGTGGAATGATCTCGTTCTTTGGCCCCCAGGGGTTATTGAAAGGGCATTCCTAAACATGGACATCTTGCAGGAGGTCAGATAGAAGGTAGACATTCCTGAACATCTTCTGTGTTCCCAGCTTGGCTTATACACATTGCATCACCTCACAACCACACTGTGTTGTCTGTGTTATCATCCCCAACCTGTAGATGGGGAACTGGGGTAAGACCAAGGCTCACAGAGGATAAGTGACTGTCCAAGGCTACCTGACTAATAAGTGGGACAGCGAGACATGGAGTACTTATCAGGAACATGACAACCACTTTTCTTTTTCCTCTTTGCCCTGATAAGCAGTTTCCTAAGAATTAAACCAATTTGTATGTCTTGAGCCAACAACTGCTGAATTAGTGAGTGTTCATGATGGATTTCTGCCATAGCTTAAAGCTGGTGGCTTAAAACTACTGGGATCTCAGCAGCTTCTCCTTGTCTCATCAGTGAGGTGAGGACCTGCACCCTAGGGATAGGCTGACATGAGAGGAAGAGCAGCGTCTGAGCCCCGTCCCTACTACTCAGGAGAGGAAGAGTTACTAACCCCAATACATAACACAGTCTGCAGACTTAAGTATATTACCTAAGGTCAGCTGCTAGGAAGTGCTGGGGCTGTGTGCTTAATTCAGATCTGTATGGGTCCAGAATTTGGTTCAATAATTACCATCACCTTGACCACTTCTACTCCAACTCTACCTTACAACTTTCACAGCATACCCCAAGTCAGAAAAAGAAAGTTTCTTCAGTTAGCATATCTAATGAAAGATGTTGCATTCAAGAAATATGTTCATGACTTCTTAAATAATGTAAAGTTTTCTTTTTCTCCTCTTTCTTCCTCCTCTTCTTTTTCAAAGATTTGGCCTCTGGAAAATATTTCATGTATAATGGCAAAGCATCTAACTTTCCTATGAGCTTATAAAATGAAGTGGTTCTTTTAGAGTAAACAAAAAAATCTTTTCATCTAAAATTTTAATTGCAACCAATTCAGTGCCCTGGGAATTAGTTTCAGTGTTTGGCTCAAGTTTCTGGCACTGAGCTCTGGCCTCAAGCCTGCACTGGGTCACCTTACAGCTGCACCTCAGGGCTACTCGCCAAGAAGCTGGTCTCATGACATTACTACCCTATGGCTTGACAACAGAACATTGAGCTTTGGTACTGAACCTGGCTGAAAGCAATTCATATGACTGCAACTCTGTTTAGCAAACAACGTACAGGAGTCACCTGGTGAAGCATGGTAACATTCTCCCACATTCCTGGGAGAAAAGAGACATAATTTTCATTAGTTTGTCTAGAAGCAGGGAAGGGTATTTCTCAAAGTTTAATTTACAGCCATAAACTTGTACATTGATATAACCATAACATAAAGGAGGAAACATCTGTCACTTCCATTTGTAGCTGTGTTTGTAGCAGCTCTTTCAAAAAGGAAGACTAGAGATCAGCCACCCAGGTTTGGGGGGCTGTATGGTTAGGCCATGCAAGATGGCTGTTCTCTTGCTCTCTGTACCTCCCTTGCTTGACCAGTGCCTGTTTCTCTCACATGACATATAATGCCCTTAATTATAGCACTTAAATAGTCTCTGGTAACTGGTGAGCCCACTTGATATCAATTCCCCCTATAAATGGTAGCCTTCTTCTCTCCTGCTGAGTAGTGAAGACTGCTGATGTTCTACCCGTCATCTGCACACATGATGGGGTGTCACTCCAGGCTCCTTTGCATAAGTTCCGCCTATCCAATAAACCACTTATGTCCCTATCACTGTCTCTGGGCCCTTTCTTCAGGCTTGGAGGCTGAACAATTACAAGACGGGAAGGGCTGGGGGATGCAGCCCAGCAGGGACCAAGATCAGTGTCTGAAACCAGGTTTTCCTCTAACTAAGTGGGTATGGACAAATAACTTAATCTCATTGTGCCTCAGTTTCCTCACAATACAAAGTCTGGGCATGTTAAATGAACTTTAAATCTCAGTCCTAAAATAGTATTACATGTATAAATATTCATAGCTTTTCTAATTTGGTGTAATCACTTGAAACTTACCCTTCTACTAGAGAAAATCTGAATTTCTAAAAGCCTGAGGTTGACTTTAAAGATGGAACTTTATAGTGGTCAGGTGGTTGGGACTCCACATTCCTGGTGCAGGGGACCCAGGTTCAATTCCTAGTCAGGGAGCTGGATCCCACATGGTGCAACTAAAAGCCCGCATGCCACAGACAAATAAATATTTTAAAACAAACAAAAATAACCCCCAAGGAATTGCAGAGTTTTAGCTGTAAGAATCTAGATAGATAATATATCCCAACTTCCTCATTTTGTCTTCTCCCTTTTAGTCTTTTTTTTCCTTTCTTCTTTTTTTTCCAACATATTTTCTACTAGATTCTGGTAGGCACCAGGCACTGAACTAAGTGCTGGAGACCAGGCCTGAGTCCTTAGCTTTAAAGAACTTCCAGGTCAGTGGGCGCAGACAAGTGAATGCAGTATTAAAACACAAGGAAGTGAGGTTGCAACAGAGCACAGGGTGCAGTGGAAGACAGAGGCCATCTCAGGTTGGGGTAGGGATGGGAGTCAGGGAAGTGTCCCTGGGGAAATGACATCTAAACTGAGGCCAGGAGTCGGGACGGGTGGGGGGTGCACATTTCTAGGCAGAAATGCAACATGTGCCTCTGAATATCACAGAGACAACTCTGGAAAGGTGGGCAGTAATTCTCCATTGAACACAACCAGCTGGTGGCAGAGCTGGTGGTACAAACAGAGCTCAAGGTCCTAACTCCAAAGTTGCAGGCTTGGTTGAACGGCAATAACGTGAGGTAATAGCTTTGGGTTTTTTTGGGATTTTTGTGGCACAGGTGAAATATTACAGGGCCTTGCTGCCATCACCTTAATTAAGTCTCAGGCTCTTTCTTGGACTCTCTTGGTTTAGGATATTCCCTCTCTGGCTCGAGGGTCTTCAGCAGTAACTCATCAACACAGAATAATCACATCAGTCACATCATCTGAGAAGTCACCACCACCAATGTACTTTGGGGATAGAGATCTTTCAGCTTCTGAGCGGTGTGGATGGACAAAGATCCTGGCTGACGGGTTTAGGAGACCATCCAGGTCAGTCACGGGATAGTTATGAGTCATGATGGTTGTTTTCAAATATTTGAAGGATTGAAGGAGGGATTAGATGTGTTTTTTGTGGGTTGAAGGGGAAGAAGGAGAAACCAAATGAATGTATATAGGCACAGATAACTTTATTGTTCCTAAATAAGAACTGGAGACTTCCCCATCCTTACCCCCGCCCATTCTTTTCGCTGTTGCTTTCTAAGTATAGCTCCCAGACCTTTCACTTAAAAAAAAAAAAAAAAGCATTTTGTGTAAATAATAAGGAAAAAAAATAAAGAACTGGAGGCTGGTTGCACTGGAAGTAATGAGTATCTTTACACCAGAAGTATTTAAAACCAGGGCAGATGACCACTTAACCCAGGATGTTACCAAGGGGATTCATGCCTCTAAGTTTTGATTTATAGCTTAATCACATCCTACTGGCTCCTTCTGTGATTCTGCATTTTCACACTTGGCCCAGGCCAACTGAGGTTTAACTGTTCTAGTGTCTTCTCTATTCTTCACAAAGTATTTACTCTCAGTTCTTCCCTGGTGGCTCAGAGAGTAAAGAATCCAGGAGACCTGGTTTGATCCCTGGGTTGGGAAGACTCCCCTGGAGGAGGAAATGGCTACCCACTCCAGTAGTCTGGCCTAGAGAATTCCATGGACAGAGGAGCCTGGCAGGCTACAGTCCATAGGGTCGCAAAGAGTTGGACATGACTGAGCGACTTTCACTTCACTAGCTAGCTGGCATTTCCAAGCACATTATTCTTACATTCCTAAACAAAGATATACTTAGTGTTTTTTGTGATACTTACAAAGGCAGTTTACTGTTGGGTTTTCTTTTTCACATAAAGAATTAATATATTTACCTAGAGGTAGTAAAACTGCAGAGAAGGCAATGGCACCCCACTCCAGTACTCTTGCCTAGAAAATCCCATGGATGGAGGAGCCTGGTAGGCTGCCGTCCATGGGGTCACTGAGGGTTGGACACAACTGAGGGACTTCACTTTCACTTTTCACTTTCATGCATTGGAGAAGGAAATGGCAACTCACTCCAGTGTTCTTGCCTGGAGAATCCCAGGGACGGGGGAGCCTGGTGGGCTGCCGTCAGAGTTGGACACGACTGAAGCAACACAGCAGCAGCAGCAGCAGTGAAACTGCTATGCTTATGTGAGAAAATGGGTGGTTTTGCACATGCACAGGTGCACGCATATCTACACGTGTAGTCCGCTGTGTGTGCACTGCCTTATTTTAGGTGTGCTTTGTCCATGTGCTTACATGCTGTTCACGCTAGGATCCATCCTCTTACACACCAAAAGAAACTTAATGAATTCTTTTCTTTCACTTTTGTTTATTGTGGAAACTGTGTTGCTCTTCCCTGAGGCTAAAGATATGGAGGGAGAGAAGGGAAGTGCTGCTGGTGAAAACTGAAGATATTCCTGGCAGTTCCAACAGATACAATTTTTATTTCATTAACCCCCAAATATTCAGNGACTAGACGGACCTTAGTCGGCAAAGTAACGTCTCTGCTTTTGAATATACTATCTAGGTTGGTCATAACTTTTCTTCCAAGGAGTAAGCGTCTTTTAATTTCATGGCTGCACTCACCATCTGCACTGATTTTGGAGCCCAAAAAAATAAAGTCTGACACTGTTTTCACTGTTTCTCCATCTATTTCCCATGAAGTGATGGGACCGGATGCCATGATCTTCATTTTCTGAATGTTGAGCTTCAAGCCAACTTTTTCACTCTCCTCTTTCACTTTCATCAAGAGGCTTTTTAGTTCCTCTTCACTTTCTGCCATAAGGGTGGTGTCATCTGCATATCTGAGGTGATTGATATTTCTCCCGGCAGTCTTGATTCCAGCTAATTGCTAATTAAACATATACAGACTTTTGAAGTTTAATCATCATTTTACCTCAAATAGATACTACTGTCTTTTCTGTTTCTTTGGCCCAAACAGGATGCTTCTAGTTGGGAGGGGGCCATGTGGGTGCAGACTCTAGTGTCAGGCTCTTTGGATTCAAATGTTCTCCTATTACTTACTCATCATGTGACCTGATGGGCTTCCCAGATGGCTCAGCAGTAAAGAATCCACCTGCAGTGCAGGAGCCACAAGGAGACACAGGTTCGATCCCTGGGTCAGGAAGATCCCCTGGAGAAAGGAATGGATACCCACTCTAGTATTCTTGCCTGGAGAATCCCATGGACAGAGGAGCCTGGTGGGCTTTGAGACTCCACAGGGTCTCAAAGAGTTGCTTTACAACTGAAGCAACTTAGCACAAACACACGCATGTGACTTAATAAACTACCTAACCTCTCAGTACCAAATGGGGCTAAGAATAGTACTTGGCTTGTATGGATTAAATAAATATATGTAAACACATATTTGAACAATGTTTGACACATAGCAAACATTCAGGGGAGCAGGTTTATTTTCTTTTTCATTTGGTATCACATGGTTTTTGCGATATATGCCTTGTTAGGGGCTGAATTGTGTTCCTTCAAATTCATATGCTGAAGCTCTAACCCCAAAGACCTTGAATGTGACTACATCTATTATAGACAGGGCCTTTAAAGGGAGTAATTAAGTCAAAATGGAGTCATTAATCCAGAATGACTAGAAGAGTAGATTAGGACACAGAAAAATAGCGGGATGATCATGTGAGGATACAGAGAAGGCAGCCAGCCACTTGCAACCCAGGGAGAGAGGCATGAAAAGAAATCAAACTTGCCAACACCTTCATCTTGGACTTGGAGCCTCCAGAATAGTGAGAAAATAACCTTCTGTTGTTTAAGCTACACAGTCAGTGGTATTTTGTATGGCAGCCCTAACAAACTAATACATGTATCAAAATTAAATTTGGTTAAAAAAGGTAAATCTGCTGAGAAACTAATGGTTTGTTGTTACATTCTCACTACATTTCATTGATAGGATATCTTTAAGTTTTGACTTTTTGTGAGGCTGAAATTATAGTGGTTAGGAGCACTCTAGTCTCGGTTCTGTCACTTTCTAGCATGATCCTTTAGGCAAGCAAAGCCTAAAGACATATATGAGGGCTGTTAAAGCTCTACTACTTCATGGGTGTGTCCAGACTAAATGAGATAAAACGTACCACAGTGCCTGGCACACAAAAAATATGAAGTTAATACAATTCTGTCTAGCTATCTGTCTAAATGTCCTCTGATGGTGGTACAGATGGGAGAGTGGAAAACATTTTCTCAGCACCTGACATCTTCTGATTTTTTCTTTTAGAAATTAAGTCTTTATTGAATTTGTTATAATATTGCTTATGTTGTTTATGTCCTGGTTCCTTGGCCATAGGGCATATGGCATCTTAGCTCCCCAACCAGGGATCGAACCTATACCCTCTGCATTGGAAGGTGAGGTGTTAACCACTGGACCAGCAAGGAAGTCCCTATTTTCTGATTTTTAAAAAACCAAATAAAAAAATCTGAGGTCCATACAAATTGTTTTCTCCAAGGTTTCAGAGAGTATGATGGAGCTAGGATTCACAGGAAGGTATGTCTAATTCCAAGATATATTCTCTTTCCACTATATCACATTACCTTTCCCATAAATTTTCTTAGGTTCTAGTATACTGTTCCCAAGACCTACCTAAACATGAGTGTGTGTGTGTGTACACACATTTGATGCATGGGGCAAGAGAACTAGGAAATTAAATATTTTCAAGAGGTCTTCTCATATATGAAAGAAAAGCAAAAAAGAAAAAATTAAAATCCAACCTTTAGGTAGAAGTAGTTCTAACTTTGGTAACTCTACTGTCCTGTAATGAAGACATATGTGCTTTATATTCTCACATTGCAGTGTCCTGATTTGAACCAACAGGCTATGATTTCTAAAGGATTATAACTTGTGCTGCTATTGGATCAACCCCAATGTCTAATTTTAGCACAGGACTTGCTCTGGCAATATTTAGTCCTACTTAAATAAGTGTGTGTTCTCAATTACTAAATGATAGTTCTCTGTTCCATTTTCTAACTTTTCTATTCCCCTCCACCCCCATCAGAGTCTCAGACCAGCTACCTATGGAGTTATTTTAAGATAACCAAAAAGGCGTGGTCCAACTAGTTTCTTTAACAACAAAAACTCAATAAAACAATAAGGTGATCACTTCTTGAATCGTTTGGTTTTTACTAAATTGTTGTTGTTCAGCCGCTCAGTTGTGTCCAACTCTTTGCAACCCCATGGACTGCAGCATGCCAGGCTTCCCCGTTCTTCACTGAATTACTTCCCAGAAAATATTTAATTCCATCATGTGAGCAGTTAACTCATATTTATTTTTGTTAAAAATAGACTAGCTCATAAAGATACCAATTTTTAAATGTTTCAATGTGGATGGCCACGTACACATTTCTATGACTTCAATTAAAAACAGAAGCCAAAGCTGGGAATAGGACTATTTTTCTAAGTGGAGTTAAGATGGTTGTGTGAACTACTTTGCTCTAGAAACAATTTTTGCTACTTCACTAGTATTGTACTATGACAGAAGCTTGTTTGCATGATATTTAGATACCTGGATTTGAAATGAGAAAACCTCTATGTTCAAAAACTCATTAATCCAGTAGAAATAGTTTAAATGCTTACTGTAAATCAATGTGCAAATCTGCAAGACAAAAAAAAAAAAGGGATTGTCATTATCAACAGAATGAAGAGCAAAAGGCTGAAAACTGTTTTTAAAAAAATCTTCTCATCAAAAAGAATACAGACAGAGCATAGTCTGAGGCAAATAGGGAGGCAAAAAAGCTTATTCTGCTCCTTTTGCCCAATTTCAAGGGTAGTAACTATGTGGGAGGTCACCAAAGTTATGTCCAAGGGTCTGAAAATGCACATGTTCTCCAAAACCAGTTTGAAGGTTGCTGCATAAGAAAGAGGTTGGAAACCACTGCCTCAATCTCCCTTTGACTTTCTTTCTTCTGTGTCTTCAGGAAAGGATGAATAAGAAACTCATGGAGAAGAATTCAAAGTGGAAATGGAGATGAGAGTAAAGCAGTATTGATGCCATTGTCATTAACCAGAAGTAGTAGAATGGAGCAAAGTTAGAAGGCTGTTTCTCCTTTGTTCTATGCTAACTTAAGTACTGAGTTACAATGCCCTCAAAGAATACAGCCACTATATGGATAGTGACTATTCACCTGGATTTCTGTGATTTGAGGTCCCTCAAAATGACTGGAATGGCTTCTAAATAAAACAGGCTATTCCATTACATTATTTCCTAAATTAAGTCAGTACCAAATTGAAAAAGAATCGGTAGAATTCCCAGTCAGGTGGCATAGTGAATTCATGCTTCAGTTCATCCTGTATGCTTTAAACGCATGGTAATGCAGATAAAATAGAAAAAGAAAGCCAAAGGTCATTGCTGGCCTCAAAAAAATGAGATAAACATCTCTGTGCACTAGAAACACAACAGAAATGCAAAGCAGAGAGCTGAGCTAAAGCTGCAGCCCATCGAGGCCTGGGCCTTGAAACAGCTGGTGGCAACAGGAAATTTGGCTCTGGTGGAACACCAAGGCTGAAACACTCTAGTCAAGAGAAAGACCAAAGCTAGCATTGTTCTGAAAGCCAGGAACTGGAACACACCAATCATCCTGGTTTCTCCAGGACATTCTCTGCCTTACCAGTGAAAATCCTGAGTTTCAGGAAATCTCTGTTCTGGGTAACCAGTGATGATTTGTCACCTAACTTTTCCCAGCCCCATGAAAGGGAGCTGGATAAAACTGCTGCCAGTATATTGCCTGGAGCTGTGGATTTATCAGAAGTAGTGGACCCAAGAAAGCAAAAGGACAAAAAAAAAAAAAAAAAATCATTACAGCAAATGAACTGAGATACCAGCTGGCTCAGTTACTAGATTAGACATATTCCTAACATTGATAAGGAGCAGGAACCCTCTAAAGCCATCTTAAGATCTTGTTTCTGGACTGGAGCATGGAATGGAGATAAAGGCAGATGAAAATACTCATTAAATTGGAGATGGAAGTAAGAAAGAATAACGGAAATATCTCCCACTCAGTGACTGTGCACATCAAAATCCCAAAACACATAAAGAAGTTAATGCTAAATAAAGATAGTTGTGCAATGATGGAGTAACCAGTACCAGACTAGATCTCCTGTTATAAAAAATTATAAAAATAAAAACATATATATATATATATATATAACAATTGTCAAAAGTTGAACAGGCTGCATAGGACTCTGTTCCTTGGGAACAGAAAACAAAGGAATAGAGTTCTCCAATGCCCCAGCTTTCTGCCTGGAGGTTCTTTGTGAACTGACCTTACAAAGAAAGAGAATTCAAGCAGAGCACAGTGGTTTTGCTGAGTTAAAGAGAGACTGGAACTCTGGAAGTAAATGCAGTTTGAGAAGCAGAGTACCAGGGAGGAGAGAGGTGTACAGAGACAGAGTTCCAGAAATCTGCACAAGGGTCATCTCAAGTGTTTGTTTGCATATTAAGATGCACATGTATAAGACAGGACCCCATCAGTTCATAAGGCCAGGCAAAACAACTGAGAGAAGAACAACTCTCAGAGGAAAAACTCCTGGGGATGTGAGACTCAAGCAATGCTTTCATGGAGATGGAAAGCATTTAAATTCCAACCAGCAGAGAGACCTCTTGAACATGAGAGTTTTTGGTAAAAGACAATCTCTCATGGCATTTTTGCATGTCTTGTAACAATTTTGTCCCAGACTACCTTTCCAAGGAAATTTGTATATCCAGTAGCCTTTTGATCGGAGAAGGCAATGGCAACCCACTCCAGTACTCTTGCCTGGAAAATCCCATGGGTGGAGGAGTCTGATAGGCTACAGACCATGGGGTCATGAAGAGTTGGACACGACTGAGCGACTTCACTTTCACTTTCCACTTTCATGCACTGGGGAAAGAAATGGCAACCCACTCCAGTGTTCTTGCCTGGAGAATCCCAGGGATGGCGGAGCCTGGTGGGCTGCCGTCTATGGGGTTGCACAGAGTAGGAAACGACTGAAGTGACTTAGCAGCAGCAGTGTCACCCTCTAGGACAAAGCGTAGCTTTGTTTCCTGACCAGGAAAATAGAGAGAATGGTTCCTTCCAGGGCAAAGTTTGGACAGACTTGCTAGCAGCTATAAGTTGAGAGGTCCCTAAGCTCAGGGTTCCTCAGCTGTGATCCAGATCCATAGTGTGTGACATCCAACTTGGATCCAGTCTGCAACGCCACCGTGATGTTCAGGGACCAAGGAAACCAAATGAGAATATGAAACTTAGGATTCCTGCTGTGCTATAATAAAGTCCTTTGTCTCTGACCAAGGAGTCTTACATCTTCTGCTAGAATCCAGGCTACTTTTGTAGGCTTGCAAGGAGGGTAAAATCTCAGACACTGACTAGTCCCTGACTGACAGCATTTAATAGAGACTCTTTTGTGACTCCATGAACTGTAGCCCACCAGGCTCCTTGTCCATGGGATTTCCTAGGCAAGAATGCTGGAGCGGGTTGCCATTTCCTTCTCCGGGGGATTGTCCCATCCCAGGTACTGAACCTGTGCTTCCTGGGTCTCCTGCATTGGCAGGCAGTTCTTTACCACTGAGCCAGCAGGGAAGCCCAAAATAATTACTACCTGGCTCTTTAAAGAAAAAATTTTAACTCCTTCTGCTTTAGAACCATCTTAAGAAAACTTTAAAACAAGACTTGAAAGGATCAAGCTGATCTGAAAGTAAATTAACTGCCTGCTGAAACAAAATACTGTCAAAAAGGAAGACAAGAAAGTCTAGAAACTCAATAGTATGGTTCAGCACCAACAGAAAAAGAGGAGACACATAAAGAAGAAAGGAAATGAAACTCATAACTAGGATAAAATCAGTCTACTAGAATAGAAAAGGATTTCACAATAGACCTTATAGATATGTTCAAGGATATAATGAAAAACATGAAATAATTTGGAAACAAGTATCTAAATAGAGACACTAAAAGTTTTGGAAATCTTATATAATTTTTAGAGTTGAAAAATTACATTATTTGAAAGAAAAATTTCATTGCAAGGGCTTAACCGCAGCAGATCACTGTGGAAGATCAGTGAACCTGAAAAAGAGACAATGGGAATTATACAACCTGAAGCACTGGGGAGAAATACAAAAAGGACAGAGCCCCAGTGAATTGTGGAACAACATCAAGGAGTATAATTCAGAAGTAGAAGAAAGAGACTGAAAGAAAAAAATATTTGAAGAAATGATGATTGAAATATTCCAACAATAGATGAGAACCATTAACTCATAGATCGAAGAAATGCAATAAACCCTGAGAGGGATAAACACAGGATCATCACACCAAGGAACATCATAATTAAGTTGCCATAAACCAATGATAAAGAGAAAATCTTAAAAGCAGTCAGAGGGGGAAAAAAAGATACACTACATAGAGGGGAATAGAGATAAGAATGATTACCAATTTTTCATCAGAAAGAAAGTAAGTCAGAAGACAAGTGTTGAAAGCAAAAAGACATGCAAATAAAAACATCATCAACTTAGAATTCTTTATACAGAAAATGTAACTTTGAAAATGAAAACAAAAGAAAGAACCTTCCTGACAAAAGTGAGAGAATCTGTCACCAGCAGACCTGGACTGTAAAAAATTGTCAAGAAAAATCTTCAGGTTGAAGAAAACAATACCAGATGGAAAAGTGATGGCACACAAAGGAATGAACACTGGAAATTACACGCACACACACACACACACACACACACACTTTAGGGAATTCCCTGGTGGTCCCATGGTTAGGGCTTTGTGTTTTCACTGCCAGGGCCTGGGTTCAATCCCAGTTTGGGGAACTAAGATACCACAAGCTGTGTGGTGGGGCCAAAAAATAAAATAAATTTTAAAAAGACTATTGACTATGTAAAACAAAATATTTAGAGTGTATTGTGGATGTATAAAATACGTGTAGAAGTAAAACATCTGGCAACAAAAACACAAAGGATTGGAAGGGAGAAATGGAAATATACTATTGTAAGGTGAGTAGTATAATATTATTTGAAGGTAGATTGTGGTAAGTTAAAGATATGTGCTGTAACCCTTAAAAAGCTAAAACAGAGCCATAACTAATAAACAATAGAGATGATAAAATGATTTAAAATAGTCAAATATCTCAAAAGAAGGCAGGAAAAGAAGAAAGAACTTGGAATAGATGGCATAAGTAGAAAGCAAACAGCAAGAGAGCAGACTTCAACCACCCGTATCAATAATTACAGTAGCTGTAAACGGACTAGGCACATCAATTAAAAGGCAGCGAAATCTGACTAGATAATAACACAAGGCCTAACTATATACTGTATATGAGAAACACATTTTAAACACAGAGATAGATTAAAAGTAAAAGGATTTAAAAAGATACACAATATGAACACTAATTATAAGAAAACTGAAATGGCTATATGAACATTAAGCAAAGTAGACTTTAGAGGGACAAAGCATATTACCAAAAATAAAGAGGGACATTTCATAATAATAAAAGAGTCAATCATTAGAAACATTTATAACAATCCTGAATATGCATTCAGCTAATAATAGAGCTTTAAAATAAAACAAAAACTAATTCAAACAAAGGGACATACAGACAAATTCATAATGACAGAGATTTCAGCCCCTCTTTGATCAAAAGTAATTGATAGAACAAACAAACAGAGAAGGCAATGGCACCCCACTCCAGTACTCTTGCCTGGAAAATCTCATGGACGAAGGAGCCTAGTAGGCTGCAGTCCATGGGGTCGCTAAGAGTCGGGCACAACTGAGCGACTTCACTTTCACTTTTCACTTTAATGCCTTGGAGAAGGAAATGGCAACCCACTCCAGTGTTCTTGCCTGGAGAATCCCAGGGACGGCGGAGCCCGCTGGGCTGCCATCTATGGGGTCGCACAGAGTCGGACACGACTGAAGCGACTTAGCAGCAGAACAAAGAGAAAATCAGCAGAGATATAAGTGACTTTTATAATACAATCAGCCAACTTAGTCTAATTGACATTTATAGAATACTATCTAAAAACTTCAGGATACACATTTATTTTCAAGTGCACAAAGAAAATGCACCAAGAAAAGCTGTTTGCTGGGCCTCAGAGCAAGTTCCAAAAAAACAGAAAATGACTGAAATTTCAAAAATATGATTTCTGACCATATAATGAAATTAGAATACAATATATGTGCAAATCCCCAAATATCTAGACGTTAAATAATATTTTTAAATAGCCCATAGGTAAAAGAAGAAATTACAAGAAAGTATTTTGAACTGAATATACAATATACCAAAACTTGTGCAGTACACAAAAGCAGTGCTTACAGGGAAATTGATAGCAGATCATGTTTGATTAGGGATCATAAAGAATAAATACCTGAATGTCCAAATTGAATTAAAAAATTTTTAAAGTAGCAAGTTATTGAAAGATACAAGAGTTCAAAAGAAATTAAGATACATACATTTTTTTCACAGTATATTTCTCTTCAAGTATACAAGAGTCCCACGATTCTTCTAAAGGAAAAAAAAGGATCTATGAGACCCAAATGAAGCTAAAAATATCTTCAAATAATGTCTGTAAAATAGAATTGGTGAGATAGACTTTAAAAATTTAGTCAGCATGACTAATATTCCCATGTCATTTTCTAGTTACACTCTCATAAAGACAGATTCAGTCAACAAGTTATTGTTGAGCATTTACTATATACTAGGAATATGGGAAGGAGGTAAAAAGGAAAAAAGTCCCAAGCACTCATGGATTTTCTTTGGGAGCGGGGCAGACAGATGATAAATGACAATTAACAGGTAAAAATACATAGTATTTCACCACAGGGAGTAAGTAAAAAACAGCAGGGAAAGTGGTGGTATTGGGGGGAGCTGTAATTTTAGAGTGAACAGGAAAGGTTATATTAAGAAGGTGATATTTGAGGAACGATCCAAAGAAAGTAAGGGAACAAACCATGCTGGTGCAAGCATTATGAGTCTGTCTGGTATTAGAGGGAAGAAGAGGTCCATGTGGCTGGTGCAGGAGGAGCCCAGAGAGGGAAGCTGGAGATTGAGTTAGAGGCGAAAGACAGGAAAACCAAATAAGCCTTTGAAAGCCTTGCCAGGGACTTTAGCTTCTACCCTCAGCGAGATGTGAAGCCTCTGGAGGGTTTTGGGCAAAGGAGTAGCAAGATCTTGGATTTTCTGGCTATTGAGATGAGTAGAGTTTGAAGGGGAGCAAGGGTTAGAAGACCACTTAGGAGGCTACTGCCAAGAATCCAGGAAGAGTGCAGAGAGCTGCTTCCAACAAAGTGGTAGCAATTTATGCAAAGAGAAATGATCTAGCAGAGAGGACGGGAATGATGATGCAGAAGAGAAGGGAAGATTGCTGATTCACTGTCTTTGAGTAGGAGGGAAGGGATAGGATCTAGTGCACAAGCTGAAGAGATACAGAGCTTGGAATATTTCATTCATAGTAACAGGAAGAAAGGAAGAGAATATGCACAGAAACTGGCAGGTGATGGTGGTGGGATCTGTGGATATTCTTCTCTGATTACTCCTATCTCTCAGGGAAACAAGACACAAGGGCTGAAAAGGAAGAGGGGAAGGAAGGAGGCACTGGTGATTTCAGGAGGAGAAAATACGCAACAGCGAATTAGGAGAGTAAGAGAATGAATAGATTGGATTTGTCCTGGTTGGTCTTCTCCACTCCGGATACATTTGAAACAGTTCTCTAAACATCTTGCTCCTGAATCTATGTACATGAAGAAAACATAATCTGGAAGCCAAGTAATTACCAATGTCTATCTATATTATCCATATTCTATTCTGGAGAGAGAATGAAAATTCTGCCTGCTAGTAAGGGTAGAGATGCCTCAGAAATATATAGCTCAATGTGAATGAAATGCTGGCAGATTTGTAGCTTTCTTTTATTTTTGCAGATTAAGGTTCTCTGTTTTGAATTCCTTCTTTATTACAAGAATACTTTCAAAAGAGAATCAGCACATCATAAATTTAAATGCAGTTATTATGTGTACTTCCCATTTACTCTAAAATTATAGCTGAAGTAAAAACTTAAAGGAGGAAATTAATGCCATAGAGGGAAAAATACTTATTTAAGAGGCTGGAATGTTCCAATTTTTTCCAAAAGATCATTAAGTTTTCTAATGACCAACTGACACGAAAAGCTTAGGAAAGATAAGTGAGTTTTTTTACATAGCCTGCAGATACCAGCTAACAAAATCATCTGAAATAAATAAGGGTGTAAGTTGTATCATAAACATGCTGAAATTATAAATCTGTAAATTCTCTGATGGAGTGACAAGGAGACTAATTATCATTTTGTATTTTGTCTATTGATGCAACTCAGGAAAGATGCAAAGCAAGTCTGGTGTTTTACAAGACATGAGCAGTATGTTGGTTCTCCTAAAACATCTGCTTCTTCTAAAACTCTGTATTTGAGAAAAAAGAATTCATACCTAAATTACAACATTATTGGACTACACTTACATGTATATGTATTTCCAGAATCTAAACCTGTAAATGTCTCATCATCCCAAATCCCCCAAATTTACAATCTTTACCTGTCCATACTCCAAAATAGGAACCTCCTGCACCTCCAAAATGCTGATCCAAAGGACAGCTGTCTTTACAATGGATGCATTTTAAACGATGTTGTAATGGGTTTTCCTCTGTATGTGGGGAGATGGCAGATGATCATGTAAGAAAATTAGGTCCCTCTGGGACTTTCCTGGTGGCTCAGATGGTAAAGAATTCACCTGAAATGCAGGAGAGCTAGGTTCAATCCCTGGGTTGGGACGGTCCCCTGGAGAAGGGAATGGCAACCCACTCCAGTATTCTTGCCTGGAGAATTTCATGGACAGAGGAGCCTGGCGAGCTACAGCCCATGGGGTTGCAAAGAGTCAGACACAACTGATAGTATAAGGCCACTTACAATAATTACTGCTCAAGTTTGGGAGTAAGATTTAAAAAAAAAATTAGGAATTTAAAAGCTAACAAGACTCAAAACACTTTATTTTTTTGGTATGAATGAGGCCAAATTAACCAAATTACCTTGCTGGTTCCTAAGCAAACACTTCTAAAAATCTTGTTCCAGTTACTCTTAAAGATAAAGACAGGGGCAAGTAGTTACAATTCTTAAATTGAACTATTTATTCTGCTTAGTTCAGTTTTGGTTTTGAATAGCTTCAGGCAGTTTTTCACTCTTGGGCAAGGCCCATCCAGCCATTCTCAGGTAGGTTTGACTTTTTCCAGATGGGCAACTTAAAAAATATTGGTTGAAAATGAGTAATACAGATGTTCAGATTAGATTCAGCCCATGATCACGAGGGCTTTTGGGTCTGTGCATGTCATGAGGGAAGCTTGCCCTCTGAAGCTGCTTCTCTACAGGTTAAGAATGTATACCAAAGCCACCCGATTTAAAGAAACAGTACATTATTAATGGTTGAAATATTAAAGGGGGGAACCAGATTTTAACTTAAAAAAAATTGTAAAGGGCTACTCATATTTTCAGCCCGTGCTGAAGTAATGAGAATTTTCCTAATTCCCTGAAATGCTTTATTCCTAATTCCCTGAAATGCTTTATTGTTTATCCTAAATTTATCTTTTCATTCCCTCACAGAAAGGAAATGTAACAAAGAACAAATTTCAGTCATAATGCCCTGATATAAGATATTCCTGATAAATAAGTTTTAAAAAATAACTGCTGAACTGAGCTTCTTGTTTTATTCATAGTTTTTAATCATCTCAGCAGTTCCTGTCCCTCATTTGCACACATAATTGAAGATTGGCTGTGCTATACCCCAAATTTCATTCTGCTACTATCAACTGTGTTCAAACTTCCAAAGTTTCTCAGGTTTAAATTTCCTTGCTTTCTGATAAATAGTGCATCTATTTTGTGTAAAAGAAAAGGGAGAACATGCCTTATATGGATTATTTAAATACACAGCTAATCCTAAAGCCTTATTTGCATCACTGATAGCAAACAGAAGCTGTAAAAGCTGGGGCAACTTGGGGCCAGACCAAGTAAGCCCTCTTTGTGTAGAGTTCATTAGATCTTCCTCAGGAAAATGGAGTCTGTGCTGGCCTCTACCTCTGTGTCTGAGAAACACTCTATCCACATGTCTCATGAGAGCTGGTATAGCCCATTACCATCATTCTTAGCTTCTCAAGAGTAGGTGTTCACCTTAATTGCTTGCCCATCATGTAATACTCACAGATACTAAGTACTGAATACATTTTTGTCAAATTGATAAGTAATTCCATAAGATAAGGGGTCTGAAATTGATGACCTCAAGGTTTCTTTCCTGATCTAAAATTCTACAATTTCTATTTGTCTCAGCCTCTACCTAAAGATTTTAAGAAATCCTAAGGATGTTAACTTAATGAATAATATACGAAAGTTGCCAATTTGGTCATTAATGAGGTTTTAATCCTTTTCCTGAATTATGGTAGTGATTTAAGACCCAGAGTGAAGGAACAATCTTGTTAATAGTTATTCCAGATCAGTGCTGTCCAATAAAAATATAATATGAGCCAAAAAATACAAACCACAAATGTAATTTAAAATATTCTGGTAGCCACATTAAAACAGTAAAAAGAAACAGGTGAAATTAATTTTAATATATTACTTAACATCATATGTCCAAAAGTATCAACATGTAATTGATATAATTAAGATGTTTTAAGTTTTTGGTGTGTGTGTTAGATCTTCAAAATCTGAGGTTTAATTTACACCTGTACACCTCAGTTTGGACTCACCACATTTCAAATGCATGTGTGGCTGGTTAGTGGCGGGTTTTTTTTTTGACAATACAGTGTTATAGACTGATATTCAAGTACTCGAAGGACCAGGAGCTTGTGAGAAATGCAAATCCTTGGAATCAGAATCTGAACTTAACAGCTACTCCAGGTAATTTGTATGGATATCAAATTTGAGGAGGGAGTATCCAATTTTTTTTTCCAGTGAAACTATGCTTTAGATATTTTTTATAACTTTCACATTTCTTTTATTTTGGCTGCATCATGTGGCATGAGAGATCTTAGCTTCCCAAACATGGATCAAACCCATGCCCCCTGCTCTGGACCACCAGGGAAGTCCTCACATTTCTAATTCGTATAAATTTTTTCATGTGTCATGCTTCCTGGGTGTCCCTCTCCCCATTTTTAAAGTAACATTTTTTTCCAGTTATAAAAGCATAATCTGTTTATATAGAAAAGTTAGAAACTATAAATAAGAAAAAAAAATCACTTGTCATTCCATCAGAGATAACTACTATTGACATTTTGGGTGTTTATCCTTCCAGTCTCTAAAATGTTGTTTATTGCTTAATTATGTAATACATAAATTCTTATAAATAATTCAAACAATAACATAAAATGAAGTCTCCTCAACTAATATCCCAAATGCAGTCCCCCTCCTCGATCCATTCACCAGGTGAAAGACATTTGGGTTGTTTCCAGCTATGAGCAATTATGCATAAAGTTGCTATAAACACTGATTTTTGAGTATTGGGGTACGTGGGAGTGAGACTGCTTTCAGAAAACTTTTCAACTGGCCACACTGTACTTCAAAATTTGAATATATATGAATATATATCCACTCATTCATTCAACCAAGAAATACTGAACACTTTCTCTGTGCTAGGCAATGAGAATATAGTGAACGCGGTGGTGGTCAGTGTTGGTTCCAATCCTCACAGAATTTGTTTTTAATCAAACCTCATTTATTTCCAATTCCCCTATCATAAACAATGAGTTTTAAGATTTCAATTCAGTTATTACTGATCATCTGCTACCTACCCAAAATTTTCCTTGGAGTTTTCAAGGAAAAAAAAAAATGACCAACTGGGTAGTCATCTTGGTTGAGAGAGTGACCTAACTTTAACCACAGCACTGGTCAGAGGCTGGAGGAAGGAGGGGAGGCAGACGCTAGCCTCAGGCAGCTGTTGCTAGTTAACTCTAGGTTAATGTGGAGGACCTGGGTAATCCTTCATCTTCCTAGGCCGTGGTTTTCAAACTTTGGTGCACACCAAGATCAGAATCTTGTTAAAGCAGATTCCTGGACCCCACTTTGATTTAGTATGTGGGCTAAATGGGCTCATTAATTTGCATTTTTAACAAGTTCCCAGGTGAGTTTGGTAACACTGCTGTTCCCAGGAACACACTTTGAGAACTGTCCTAAGCTATTTCTGGGAGTTTCTGAGCCTGATATCCTAAATTTGGACTCTCCATCAGTGGTTAGGAATTCAGAGATCTAGAAGTACGGTATCTTTTTTAAAAAATGGTTTTTGATGTGGACCATTTTCAGTCATTGAATTTGTTACAATATTGCTTTTGCTGTTTTTGTTTTGGCTTTTTGGCAGTGAGGCAGGAGGGAGTTCAGCTCCTCTACCAGGGACTGAAACCGTACTTCCTGCACTGGAAGGTGAAATCTTAACCACTGGACTGCCAGGGAAGTCCCTAGAAGTAGATATCTTTGAAGTTACTGGAGAAGTTATTAATTGACGCGGAAGAAACGTCTGTGAGTCTAGCGGCTCCTTTGTGGCATCACCTGACAACTTAGTTCCTTGGATTTGATTCCTTTTCCTCTTTACTATCTTCAGGCAGATTTTGCTGTCATGCTGGTTGGCAGGGGAACCTGTCCTTTGGCACTCTCAGCGCCACCAGTACACCTAGCTGAAGGGTTCTTCTGGAGCCCTGTCTTAATATCAAGCTCCAGAATTTCCTCATCTGGGTTATAGGTGACTGCGTTTCTAGCTGCAGGAACCTACTGAAAGCTACAAGGCATTTACCTGAGACTTCAGGTCGTGTCCAACTCTTTGCTCAGTCATGTCCAGCTCTTTGCAACCGTACGGACTCTAGCCCTCCAGGCTCCTCTGTCCACGGAATTCTCTAGGCAAGAATACTGGAGTGGGTAGCCATTCCCTTCTCCTGGGGATCTTTCTGACCCAGGGATTGAGCCTGGGTCTCCTGTGTTGCAGGCAGATTTTTTACCATCTGTGCCGCCAGGGAGTGGGCGAGTTCAAATAAGGAATTTGTGCGTTTAGTCCCCTCAGAGCAGTTTGAATCCAGTTTCACCACTCACTGGCTCTATCTCTAACTAGTTTTTGGAAAATTTCCTCATCTGTAAAATGAGAACTCCTCCATCCTTCAGTTACTGTGAGAACTAACACAGTAACATATGCAAAGTCTTCAATACCTTGTTAGTTCAGTAGAGGACACATTGTAGAACCCTCTTCATCTACTGGAAACACGGATTGGAGTGAAGTTGTAGTACACCATGCTGTGGGACCTTCATCAGACTCATCACAAAGTACATGTGGATCTCTGTGTATGTAAGGATACTGGCATTACTCCCTCTGGGAAAATGAGGCTCAGCAGTGTTGGGGGCCTGCCCTCAAGTCACTCACCAGCATGCACATTCTCTAGAGGGGATGTAAAATAGGGGCCTACAGAGCTGCCAGGATAAGAGCCTGGAAGAGTAGGAATATAAGGTCAGTTTGCAAGAGTGAAAGGACAAGTTGGCAGGACAAAAGCATTGGATCTCATCTTCCTGCTTTCATTTGTCATTCCCAGACACTCTAAAAGGTTAATATTACTTGTATGTTCACGATAAACATTACTCCAATAACCTGACTTTAGCTTATCTACAGTTTAGTACCCATGTTTATACTCCAGTTTTACGTTTTAGTAGTCAGGAATCTTTTCCTGTTGTCTTAGGCATATCTCAGCCAGTAAAAATAATTTCCCTCTACACCAGAAACTTAAAGAAGAAAATAACCAGAAGCCTTCCTTTAAAAAAGCCTGTAAAATGAAAACTTTAGGTACAATAGAGTATTTGTGAAACTTTCTTTTTCAATAAAAAGTCCTTAAAAAAAACACACACAAAAACAAACTCCACTTAGCAACGGAAACAGTAAAATAATTTCAGAATGGAATGTACAGCGTGCATTCCCATCCCCCACCTCATACCCCTAGGGTCCTCTGAGTTCCTGCTCCTTTTGCTGAAGATCCATCATGGATATGAATCTTCATTAAGGAGGACCCGACTCTCTCCTTCTTTACATCCATACTTAGAGGAAGGGAAGATTGGGGGGTGGTGTTCCCCAGGACTTCGACTGTAAAAGAAGTATTTTCTCACTGAAATGACGTTAAAAGTGATGTGTGGGCTTCCCTTAACTATGAATTAGATAAATTACTGAGAGCTAGGCTGAAAAGCTAATAGCCATTTTAAGATTGTTTCTATGAGAAACATATCTGTAGGTCCCAAAATTGGCTAATAACCAACAAACATTTGAAATATAATCTGTTATAGATGAGGAGATGATTGAACAATTAAAAAAATTTGATTTATACAAATTCGTTCAAGCATGCGGTAAGTCACAAACATTTCCTGAATCCCTGAGCATGCTGCATTAACAAACATAGTCCCTGTACTGACATCTCACTTAAAGCTCAGACATAACTTGCTTTAATTTTGCATATGTCTGACATTTTTCACAATAAAAATAAAATTTGTTTGAAAAACTTTCAAATAAAAATTACTGCATTCATTTTAAAAAAAGACCCTTTCAAACATAAATCTCAAAAATCCCCAAGGGATCAACCTAGGGCAAAATTGGGAGGTGATATAAGAACACCTAAAAAGAAGTAAAAACTTAAATTCCGAATTTCCTCCATAATATAGACAGCAAAGCAGCTATCAAAACATTGAAAACATTTGAAATAATGGACCTATTTTAAAACCTCCAAAATGTCTTATCACTGTTGTTCATAATTAAGAAAGTCTTTTAAATGCTTAAGTAAAAAAGAAAAAAAATTCATTGAAGTTGATGCAAAAAAAAGGAAAATGAAATTCATCTTTCAGTATATATACCTCTTTAAGATGTAGCTTGATAAAAGTCTACTAGACTTCCTAAAATGTAATTTTATTAAATTCAGAGTTAAAACATAAACATACACTCTTTAGATATCCACAGCCAACTAATAAATTTCTGATAACATCTTTCATATCTTTTACAAAGTATTTTAAAAACCTACAAAGTAAAGAGAGCAATAATTATAGTAGACAAAATTAAATGACATAGGATATGCCTTCTATGTACCTATGAGTTATACAGAATAATCATTACCACAGATGTCCTCAGAGAACAAAGGAGAATGAGAAAGTATAAAGATGGAGGAAGGCATGGGAGATATTTTCTGTTATCTTCTACTGTGTGGTCTTTCACTGCACTATTCTTTAAACAAAAAAAGGTCTCTGCAAGGGCAAGCCCCGCTTCAAATGTCCCCTTACCCTCCTGACTGGAGAATAATGTGTTTGTGTAGTATATGATTACACCAGACAAGGCTGTGAACACATGTGATTTATTCAATGATCCTATTCTGCTTCCTTTTAAAGATAAAGAATGCATTTAAGTCGATTGTGTATGAGACTGTGGTAATTCCTTAGAAGGCGCCATTCAAACAGAGAATAATATTACCTTATTTTAAAACACCAAGAGCATAGCCAGTTCTCTGGTCTTCATTTTCTTTCCAGGCAATGTCAATTAATATTTTCATTTATTTTAAAAGAGAAACATAAAACACACAAGTAATTACTTTTGAAACAGTTTTAATTTTTCTTTGTAGAAGCAAAACAGTTACATTTACTTTTCAAAAATCCTTATATAAAAATAACTGTGTAAGATGGAAGAAACAACTAAAATCAGCATAAACCACCAACACAACAGCTCCTAGCAGTAGGCCAGGTCAGGGTGCAGACCTCATGAAAACAAGCTGCTGACCTTCCAAGAACTACAATCCCCAGGGAGCAATCTTGTCCTCTTTAACTTGCTGGGTGGCAGAGCTCAGGGGAATTACTCAAACTATGAAAATCCCCAAGCATGGTCACCTAGGGGGAAATGAGGAGACAGATATGACTTGAGCAGGATAATTATTTTCTTGTAGTAAACAGTAAAGAAAAGTAAACTTAAGTGGTAAAGGCTGCGTGAGCTCCAACTTCAACAGGTAGCTAACTGTGTATTCCCCAGACACGGCATTTGTTAGTGAAGGCAGAACACACAATGTATACTTGCTACTTGTCTTTCAAATAACAATCTCTATTCACATTTATTGATTATAGATACATGTAAATGGTATGTAAAATAAGGAAAGGATAGCAAACACCAAGGCATACTGTTCTACGTGCAGTTTATTTCACTTAATCCTCACAGTAAATCCTCACAGTAACCCTATGAGGTGAGAACCATTATTATTCATGTTTTACCACACAAAAAAAATCTAAGCCATAGGGAATTTAATTGTTTGACCAAGATCACACACCTGGAATGCAAAGCTAGGTTATCTTGTCTCCAGAGCTCTTGCTTTTAATTTAGCTCCAGTTCTGCCTCATGTAATTGGATTTTTAACCCCATTATCACAGAGCGATTCTTCCAAGACTGTAAATTCTGTTTCTGCATTGTGAACTTCCACTTCTCTGAACCATTTTCATCTTCTGCCTCCCAGTTCACCTGGTTTCACCTGCTTCTATGAACAACCTGGACCCCTAGTCATTTCAGCTGTGCCCCAAACCCCTCCCAGGCCTCTCCTGCACAGGCACCCCAAGGTGGCCGCCTGCACTGGCAATCTCTGTTGCTACCACTGCTTCCCAGCAGCAAAGCATTACTGCTGACCTGAGAAAAAGTCTTGCTGTTGGTCGGTTAAGTGGGCCTCACTACTGCTCAGCAGTCCTTTCACTGACACTGCACAGCGTCCATAACAGCTGTTCCAAACTTCTTCCAGGATTAAATCCCCCAGTGCACCCATCTAGCCCTTTGCAGATTATCTTACCATGGCTTTATTGAAAATTCATCCAAAGTAGGGTTGTCAAAATGCAGGTTGTCAGGAGTTATCTGAATTTCAAATAAATAAGGAAACATAATTTAGGGTAAATGAGTCCCAAATACTGCATCACAGAAATATTTAAGTGGTATTTAAACCAATAAAAATAGCAAGCCGAGAGCCTATCCAATATTGTACGCCACGCCGTCAGGGCTCGGTCGTGTCTGATCTTTGCAGCCCATGGACTGTAGTCCACCAGGCTCCTCTGTCCGTGGGATTTCCCAGGCAAGAACACTGGAGTGGGCTGCCATCTCCTTCTCCAGCCAAATATTGTATAGAACATACTTAATACTAAAAACTTGTTCATTGTTTACCTGTAGTTTAAATTTTACTGGGCATCTTGAATTTAATTTGCTAAATCTAATTCAATCAAATTCCTCTCTTTCCATTCCCAGAAGTATTCTTTTTTCCAAGGGTTAATTCTCTGACCTATGGTATTGATCTTTCTCCTTACTTCACCTTCTTCTTCATCCTACATATTCCTTCGTTTCTACTTTCAAGCATACTCCTGTCATTCCTACTATGGTATTCATGGTCCCAATTCTTCCCCACTGTGTGAACCCATGCCTTTACCATGCCACTTTGCAATTTCTCTAGAGAGGTAGATTCTACTTCCCAATCCTGGAATCTGGGCCTGGTCACCTAACCTGGCCAATGCAATGAGGCAGAAGTGCCGGCATGTCAGTTTGGAATCTAGAGCTCAAGAAGCCTTGTATATTTCTACTTGCCCTCTTAAGACTCATCTTCCAGATAAGAAAAAAAAAATGAAGAAAAAAACCACTAATTCAAAAAGATACATGTACCCCAAAGTTCACAGCAGCATTATTTACAATTGCCAAGACATGGAAGCAACCTAAGTGTCCATCAACAGATGAATGGATAAAGAAGATGTGGTGCATATGTACGATGGAATACTACTCAGTCATAAAAAAGGGTGACATTTTGCCATTTGCAGCAACATGGATGGATTTTATGTTAAATGAAATAAGTCAGAGAAAGATACTGTATATCACTTATATGTGGAATCTAAAAAACAACAAACTGTGAATATAGTGCAAAAGCAGACTTACAGAGAACCAGTGGTTAACAGTGGGGGGAGGGTAGGGGGAGGGGCGATATAGGGGTCAGGAATTAAGGATACAAACTATGATATATAAAATAAGCTACAAGGATACATTGTACAACACAGGGCATACAGCTAATATTTTATAATAATTATAAATGAGTATAGCCTTTAAAAATGTGAATCACTATATTGTTCACCTATAATTTACATAATATTGCACACCAACTGTACTATAATTTTAAAAATACTGCAATGACAATAAAGCCAAAAACAAAACTCCTCTTCCATCTCCATGAGAAAGACACCCTTAAGCAAGTCAGAGTCCCAGGAAGATGACAGATATGTGAAATAGAGGCCAGCCTAGAGGAAACCCCCCAGTAGGCTTTCAGATGTATGAGCAAGCCCAGCAGAGATTAGCCAACCCTCAGACACTTGAACTGTAACAATTACTGTCTTAAACCACTGTGTTTTAGAATGTTTGTTATTCAGCAATAGCTAACGAGACACTGTCAGTAATGCCCAACGCAGCTCCCAAGCCATGTTAGGCATTACCGACAAGACATCTATCCCAACTTTCTTTCTTGCACTCCTAATCTACTGCAAAAAGTATCCTGTATTTTTTTTTTTAACCTTTGTTCTCTTACCACTTATTTTTGTTATCTGTACCACTTCTCTCAATTGAAACCAAAACCTCTTAATGGTCTGTCCAATCGCTTTGGCTCTGTCCTCATCCACTTTGGCCTCTATATAGCACCTGACACCTCTGTTAAAATCCCCCGCTCTTGGACTCCACTACTATCAACTTCTTTGACTGTTTCATCTACTTCAGGGCTTCAGGGGTTCATCTTCTCTTACAGTCTTCTGGGCATTTATTCATCCCCCCCCCAAGTAACTGTCATTGATTTGACTCACACCTTTATGTCCACCCCCAAACTCTCTTCTAAACTGTAGTTTAATTGGTTCTCAAACCAATGCATTACAATCACCCAGAGGGCTTACTGATATTCAGATTGCCAGGGCCCTGTTCCTCAAGTTTCATATTCAGTTAGTCTGGGGTGGGGCCTGAGAATTTACATTTCTAACAAGTTCTTAGGTAATGCTGATACATCACTTTGAAAACCCTTCTTCTAGTTTCATATTTCTAACTAACAGTCTCCACCTGGTTATCCACGGGTGCCTCAAAGGTCCCATACAGTGTCAATTAGAGGTTTTTTTATTGTAAGCCCTGGGAACCAATTTGGCTAACTACAGCAAAACAAGAATTTATTAGGGAGTTCACAGAATCAACGTGAAGGCTGGTAAACCATGTTCCAAACGAGACAGAACAAGAAAAGAGACTACTTGACGGTAGGAGCACTGCCTCTAAGTCAGAAGAAGCAAACAGTGTTTCTTGTGTTCTTAAGTCTCTCTGTTCAAGATTCATTCCAAATGAGAGTCCTTTACCCAACCCCGAGTTGTACCAGGGCAGCAATAGAAAGGACTGTGGTGGAAGTAGCAGCAAAGGACTCCTCTTTTTTTCTTACTGTCTTAGTTTAGACCCTCCTAATCAAGCAGGTGGATTACTACAACAACCTCTTAACTGGTTTTCTTGCCCCTAATCTAACCTCCAGTTCATTCCCCTCATCTTCACATCATCTTCAGTTATCTCTTTAAGACATGTCATTTTCTTCTTTGCCTTGTCTGGTGTAGTGTTCCTGTCTTATCTTAAGTAATAAATTACTTCTGTTTATGTGCAAGTGGTTGGGATACTTTTACCTCAGCAGACTCATAAAATGGAAAAGTAGTTTTAGAAGGTAGGGGATACGTTCTATTGTAAAATGAGGATCTAATTCCCTAGCAAGGATCAGAAGTGGTCCCAAAGGTCTGCATTGAGACCCCTCTAGGAGCCTTTAAGAGATCAATATCTCATGAGACTAAAGACAAGGACCTAGCCCTCAATTGTATTACCAGCACTGGACTCAAAACAGGCACTTAATGAAATCATCTCCAGGCCCTCCTTACTTTAGGTTAGTATATGTGTTAGCCTCCTGACTGACTGCCTGGTCTGCAGTCTCTGCCTGCCTATCTTCTTGCTACCAAATCCTTCCTGTATAGCAATGCTAAATCAAACTGATCATCATTTCCTGCTCAAAACTATCAGACTCCCCAAAACATGCTTGCCAACTATAAACCTCTCAGTATTCAAACCCTTCCATAATCTGGTTTCAACCAACTTTTCTAGGCTTTCTTCCACTTGTTACTTACACTGTCAACCTTGTCTAGACAAACAAAACATACAAGTTTTTTCAATAAAATCTTTTCTGCTCTTATTGGTTTGGTTCCACTTTTTGAAATGTGTTTGTCCAATGGTGTATACTCTACCCTACCCTACCTTCAAAGTCTAGATAAAATTTGTCAGTATGTGTGTGCATGCCAAGTTGCTTCAGTTGTGTCTGATTCTTTGTGACCCCATGGACTATAGCCCGCCAGGCTCCTCTGTCTGTGGGATTCTCTAGGCAAGAATACTGGAGTGGGTTGACATGCCCTTCTCCAAGGGATCTTTCCAACCCAGGGATCAAAACTGGGTCTCTTATGCCTCCTGTATTTGCAGGCAGGTTCTTTACCATTCACTAGCACCACCTGGGAAGTCAGTGTTCCTAACCTTTTTTAATCCATGACTCACATTTCAGGTTCTTTTGGACGTGCCCTCTTGTACCACATACCTGTTAACTCCCGAGTTAAGGATCTTTCTATTTGGAACTTTTTAAAACTAATGTCTAGTTTGTATAAATACTTCATGAGTTAAACACATACTATCTTAAACTTCATTATAAGCTTGTATTATTTGTTTTACTGGATTTTAAGAGCATTAAGAAGCTTTCTATTACTACTTAATTTTCTGTATTTCCCAGAAACTACTCCTGTGCCTTACACATAGTAGTGGTGATTATAATCTGTTGCACAAATGGATGTTTATAATATGGGGCTAGTGTTTGGGATTGATCTCTTATAGAAAGCAGCCAGTGGCTGCATCAGGAATTCCTGAACTGCTGGAATCAAGGGATATAAGTCTTGGTGGTCAGAACTAGAAGCTGAGTCTAAAACCAAAGATGATCAGGTTGTAGTCAGAGGCCAGGAGGCCAAACACAAGCATCAATTAAAAAGATCCAAAGGCCAAACCTGAGACAATGTGTAGAGCAAATGGTATGGAGTAAGGCAAAGGAAAGTAGAAATAATAATAGGTTAATAATAAGTGGATGGGGATCCGGGATAGTAGACTTCTTAGGGGCTTATGCATAGCACTTACCAAATCAAAATGAGTGGTTTGTTGGTAGAATGGAGTTGCCTAAGAATCAGAAGTTGGGCCGGCAGCCATTTATCGTTTCTAGCAAAGAAACACATACATGGAAATAAATTTATAATTGCAAACATAGTGAAATATAAATCAATTTGCTTTGAGAGATTTAATTTGAGCTCCATTTTCTTGCTTCTGCCTTGTCTCCTTAATTTCATAGTTTTGCACAAGATTACATACAAATTCTAATGTATTTTTTTTCCTTTATATTATGGATAGAGAAAAACATTTTTAAGCAATAACAATATCATAGTATTCAATATCAAATACAAAAATTCAGAAAAAAAATTTTGGTATATTATTTAGATTTTTTATTCTACCAGTTAGTAAAGCTACAATAAGAAAATGGTACCTAGTAAATGACAGATAGGGAAGCCTGGTGTGTTGCTGTCCATTGTATCACAGAGTCGGACACGACTTAGCCACTGAAAAACACGACCCTAATAACCACTGATTTTCCTATGTGGACTGTTCACAGCCTGGAAAATTCCAAGAATATTTCACAAAGGTTTTTAAAAAAAATTTTAACATGAAACAAAAATATCCTAATTATCAGAATTGCCTTTTATTATTGAGAGCTCTAAAGAGTTTAATGCCTCACAGCTACCTTTCCTTATCAAGTGTTTGTTTAGTTTGCCTGTCAGTCTGTGCAGTCGAGTTGAGCAGCTCTCTCTGCCACACGCAGTGTTTTCTTATACTAATTAGCTGCAAGCACTGTGGCAAAAACTGATGTCCACATGAAACGCACAGCAAAATTCACTTTAAATTCTATTGTAAACATGCAGTAGTCCTTGGCATGGATTGTAAAATAAATTTTGTTTTGAATTAAATGCTGAAAAAGTATACTTTTAAAACCTATATTATTCTTTCTGATATTACTGAGACAAGGATAAACTCCCATATTAATTTCTTTAAAAGTCAGTATTTGGCAAACAACATAAAAGAATAGGAAGATGACTTAACAAGGAGCTAGGTGACCTGGATCCCACATACTCTTTGGGGTTTTAGGCAAGTTACTTATTCTAAATCTCAATTTCCTCATCATAAAATCTAAAGACCTGAATTAGCTTAACGGTTTTTAGAGGAAGAGGCATTAGAACTTGGTATTTCTGACTTGGTAGATGTGAGAAGGGAGAGTCTGGGTAAGTGTGACTTTACAATACTTCATGGGTGATCCTGATACATATTACTGGGTTAAAAACCAAAGGACTAAACCATTTCATGGGTCTTTGCAATTTTAAAACTCTACTTGTTATGTTCAATCAATGGAATTTTAATAGCTCCCAGCTTTCATCATTATTCTCTTCTTAATGAATACTATTTTAGGCAAATCCAAGTAGTCTCTAGTTGTTATAACTCCGGGCCAGAGGCCTAAGGCTCAGCTCACTTGAGTCATTTCATTCTTGCCTTTCCCAGCTTCCCCTTTCCATCATTTCTTAACGAAGTGTATTTCAGGTAATAAAGAAGCTGTAATTATTATTAATATTGTTGTTGTGTACTTGTTCAGTTGTGTGTCCGACTCTTTGTGACCCCATGGACTGCAGCACGCCAGGCTTCTCTGTCCTTCACTATCTCCTTGAGTCTGCTCAAACACGTCCATTGAGTCAGTGAGGCCATCTAAACATCTTATCCTGTCACCCCCTTCTCTTCCTGCCCTCCAACTTTCCCAACACCAAGGTTTTTTCCTGTGAGTTGGCTCTTCACATCAGGTGGCCAAAGTATTGGAGCTTCAGCATCAGTCCTCCCAATAAATAATAATTTATTATTCTAAGTTATGAATCATAGCTTACAGTTACTGGTTGCTTATCAGTTCTAAGGTATTAACTCATTTAAAACACATAATTCAATCTTCTGCAATGCAAGAGACACTGGTTCAATTCCTGGGTCAGGAAGATTCCCCAGAGAAAGGCAGAGCAACCCACTCCAGTATTCTTGCCTGGAAAATCCCATGGACAAAGGGGCTTGGTGGGCTCCATCTACAGGGTTGCAAAAGAATCAGATACAACTTAGTAACTAAAACAACAATTCAATCCTCACAACCACTCTGTGAGGTAGGAACTTAGTATGATCATCTGTATATCATGGATGGGAGAATTGAGGTACAGAAAGTAATCTGCCCAAAATCACAGAGCAGGGACCTAGGGAAGCTGGGTTGTAGTGAATTCTTCACCATGCTGCCACTCAATAAACAGGTATATGTACAAGCATACACATCGCTGTTGCCCATCCATGCAGCACTGCTTTCCCTGCTACTTCAGTGGAGAAAAGGGGTGTGCTCTTAGAAATTTGTGGGCTCAGAAATGAATGGAATGAATCAAGTGAGCTGAGCCTTAGGCCTCTGGCCCCAAGTTACAACTGGAGACTACTTGGATTTGCCTCTAAAAGGGTAAGTATTGTAGTAGTGATTTCCCTTCCATTATCATTTCATTCCATACTGTTTGAGACTGTTCTTTTTGACTATTCAAATATTAATTTTAAAAACATTAAACATTTACCTTATTGGATAGACAAGACCCCAAACTATTGATATAAAGTAAAACAGGAAAGTAAGCACAAAAGCTAAATTAGACAATCAGAGAGAGGTTAATGTAATTGAAATGATTCAGCCTAATACTACTTTTGGGTATACAAAGAATTTACATTGTATTTGGTTCATGAAGCATGAGGTTCAGATGGGTAGAGACTAATACATTATAAAGAAAACCTTCTCTTCCCAACAGTATGAATAGAGAATGATCTAGCCAGGATTGGAAGTCCTGAATTTAGTGTTACTGACAAAGTGACAATTTAGCATTATCAACAAAGGTGAATTTATTGCACTGACAAAAGTCTGTCTAGTCAAAGCTATGGTTTTTTCAGTAGTCATGTATGGATGTGAGAATTGAACACATAAAGAAGGCTGAGCATCGAAGAACTGATGCTTTTGCATTGTGGTGCTGGAGAAGACTCTTGAGAGTCCCCTGGATTGCAAGGAGATCAAACCAGTCAATCCTAAAAGAAATCACACCTGAATATTCATTGGAAGGACTGATGCTGAAGCTGAAACTCCAATACTTTGGAAACCTGATGCGAAGAACTGACTCACTGGAAAAGACCCTGCTGCTGGGAAAGATTGAAGGCAAGAGGAGAAGGGGACGACAGAGGACAAGATGGTTGGATGGCGTCACCGACTCAATGGACATGAGTTTGAATAAGCTCTGGGAGTTGATGACGGACAGGGAAGCCTGGTGTGCTGCGGTCCATGGGATCACAAAGAGTTGGACATGACTGAGCAACTGAACTGAACTGCCAATATGCACAGCAGTTATTTTTCTCTATCTGGGTGCACTCAGCAACCTGGGAGCAGACACCTAGTTAAACTGGTGTTTTCCCAGGTGATACCAGGGCAACACAGCAAAGGAGACATGGTTCCTGACAAGAGTGATAATTTAAAACAGAATGCAGCAGGAGACAAAAGAAGTGAAGGCAGGAGAAGGCTGATAGGGAGAAAGAAGTGAAGTCTCTGGAATGGAGTTCCCAACTCAGAGAAACCTGAGAAGGTAGAGGCTGCAGCAGAGTTAGGAAGAGCACTGGAAATGAGATGTCAGGGAACTGAGAACTGCTGTACTGGGAGTAACTGAGACAGCGAGTTAGGATGAAAGTTCTGGCCAGACGTGAAGTCTGTATTTCTGAAGTCAGAGGAGAAACAAATTGGGTGTATGACGAGATTCTCAGTGTGGCAACAGAAACAAGAGGCTGAAGATCACATCAAGGAACTCTGAGGGTGGTGCTAGGAAGCTGTCTCTTTGGGTGATGAATTTACTCAGGATGAGGGCAGGAACGCTGGTAAAGAGGAAGATGTAGCCAAGTGTCATGGTCATTAATAAACTAAGTTTTGAAAGACCCTGGATATGCTTAGTACAGGGGACTGGATATTCCAGAAAGGTATCTTTCTCCCTTATTTATATGAGTTTTCAGTCTAAGAACAGTTCATAGTAATGCAGAAGCAGCAGCTTAAGAAAAATGAGTAATGTTTCCCCTCATTCTTAAGACTAATCTTTGCTGTACTTTTTAAACTTGGCAAGAACCTCTGCTTCACGTTTTAAAAAATATTTGGCTGTGCCGAGTGTTAGCTGCAGCATGCGTGGTCTTCGATCTTAGCTGTGGCATGTGGGATCTGGTTCCCCAACCAGGAATCGAACCCAGGGCCCTGCATCGGGAGAGTGGAGTCTCAGTGGATTATCTGGGAAGTCCCATATTTTCATCCTAAGGCTAGGTCTGCTGAAGTTGAATGGAAAATGAAATTACTTGCTGTTTAGGCAAAAAACAAAACAAAACAAAAAAAACCTCAGTTCCCTGCTGTCATAAATTTGTGGAAGTAAATGTTTTAAAAACAAATTACAACTCAACTGCCCTAGGTCTGGTTTGAAAACATCTGGTGAGACCACTGGGTACAGTTTCCCACTAGTCTTTAAAAACATTTTTTATCTTAAAGATATAAAAACACACACACAAAGGTTTGTTACAATCTTGAAGGAACAGGTTGGCATGTTATTTACTGACAGGCTGACCTTTACACAAACAACCCCTGCCTTCAACAAGCTGAAATTACTGTTACTGATGCCTTCAGAATATTGTCTCCTTCAGAGAGCAGCACGTTTTGTCCAAGTCATACAGAAGTGGCTATATTGGACACCATTTTGTCAGCAAATGGTGCAATGCAGAGAGCAGGGGATAATTATTTCTGCAGTACCAACCATATGTGTGATACTGTGCAAGGAAAAAAAGGAAATGTCAAGAAACTTACAATTTATTGGTCAATTCCCTCCCTGGTGGCTTAGAGGATAAAGTGTCTGCCTGCAATGCAGGAGACCCAGGTTCAATCCCTGGGTTGGGAAGATCCCCTGGAGAAGGAAATAGCAACCCACTCCAGTATTCTTGCCTGGCGAATTCCATGGACAGAGGAGCCTGGCGGGCTACAGTCCACACGGTCAAAAAGAGTCAGACACGACTGAGCGACTTCACTCACATAATACTTTAGCACAGAGCTAGGTGTTACATTTTTTGAATCACCCTCGGCATCTAACAGATATCAATAAGTTAACAAAAAGTTAAAACAGTACAAAATGCTTAGAAGGAATAAAATACATGCTTAATATAGGTGACCAAGAGAAAACAGCTAAACTTGTGCCATTACTACCTATGAAAAATCTTGCTTCTAATTTTAAGCATGTACTGACACAGGAAGGTCCCTATTGTTACCCTTACTTTTACCCGGATAACTCCTCTTCCTCCTTAAATATTAATTTAGAGTCATACTCCTCAAGAAAGTCTTTATTCTTCTCTCTAGACTAAGTTGGACAGCTTTGCCATGTGAGAATGGCACCCTGTTCTTTGGAAGTATTTGGTCATCTCAAATGATCTGTTTAATAGCTGTCTTTTCCACTAGACCAGGGATCAGTAAACAATAGCTCATGGATCAAACCCAGCCCCACTGCCTGTTTTTTAAATAAAGTTTTATTGGAATTCACTCTTTTATATATGTGTGATTCATGATTGTTTTTGTGTTTCTGTGGCAAAGTTGAATAGTTTGTGAGAGAGACCATATGGCCTGAAAAACCTAAAATTTATCTGTCCCTTTATAGGAAAAATTTGCTAAACCCTGCACTAGAATATAAGAATGAAGGCTGAAGTCATGCCTGTCATTTTCACTTCTATATTCCTAGCACCTGGCATAATAACTGGTACCTAAGTATTTCTGGACTAATTTCAACCTCAAGCTTTAACCCATTTTATCAGCAATATGTATGAGATCACATTAATTGGCCTGTGTTTATTACAGCATTATAATCACTATTATACCCAGATAATGATTGTAGTATTCTAATGGGGGGGGCAAAAATTAAATTATACACAAATGAATGGGTTATTGCAATGAGGTAAGTGCTATGGAAAAAAAAACAGTACAATTAGAGTGTGTAACAGAGAAACATAATCAAATACAGTTTGGGAAGCCCTCCATAAGTGACCTTTGACCTGAAATTTAAAGAGTAACTAGGGAAGATAGGTGGAGAGTGGAAGAACAAAACAGGCAGAAAGAAAATCACATACAGTTCTCTCTTCTTTGGAGAGGAAGAACATGGCATGTATGGAGAACTGATGCTCTTGTCAAATAATAAAAGTAAATTCCTGCAAAGTTAAGAGTAGGATCCAAAATGGAGCTAATCACTGTGATATTTATAACATAAAATTTGAAACATTCTGTTACTGGCCAACAGTAGGAAAATGGAAGCTATTGTACATCCATGACACAGTGTATTCTGCATCTATTAGAATAATGTATACAAAGAATTCTCATTTGCATGGGAAATGTTTCTGCCTCAATGTAAAGTGAAAAAAAGAACCCAAGAGATTATTTCCATTATGTAAAGTATTTATTGAAACATTTTCTAGGGAAAAAATGGACTAAAATGTTAATCATAACTGCCTTTGGGTGGGATTGAATGTCCTATATTTTACGGTTTTTCATATTTTCTTTCCTATGCATTTCAAATCTTTAGAGAAACGTATTTTACTGAAATAAGGAAACACAAGTGTTGTTCTCTGACCTACACATCTGACAGTATATAGGCTCTCCTGGCTCCTGGAAAGGTGATGTAAATTGAGGATCAAAACCCAGGAGAGTTTACTGTCAATAACAATTATTAGTGGAAGTTCTCCTGCAGTGTGATTTAAGCTGTGCAGTGGGGACTTCGGGGCAAGGGAAAACTACCCTGAGATATGTCTATAGACACTTGCAAGATTTTGTTATTTTGATTATTTAAACTGAGAACTTAAATTAACCATACTTATTATATGGGTTTAGTTTCTTCTGGCCTAGGCATAATCCACTGGAAATGCCCCAATATTACTTCTGGATATGTAATTTAGATGAGGGTCCTGGAGAGCGCAAACATCAGTTCTGATATTACTCTATTCTGAAAGCTTTTTGTTTCTCAAACATCTTCTTTAATTTATAGGCTCATTGGTCTCTCCCTTAAAACTACTACTGGTAATTTATGGAAGTAGAAGAGTTGAAAGTTGTTTTCTCAAAGTTTTGTTTCTCCCTGTGACTGAGTAGATTAACTGGTTAAAAAGATGAGAACAGAGAGAAATTCAGCTCTCACCATGACTAATTTTACTGTCCTTCAGTTTTTTTTTTTTTAAAGAAGAGACATAAAACTCCATTCTTTTAGTAAAAAAATATTTTATTAATCATTTAGGCAATACATATTTATGTGCCTATCTTATACCCAAATGATTGCTATGAATAAATTGGGGGAAACCTGCATGAAGTCTTTTTGAGAGTGAGCAGTCCAATGGCAACTGCCTCCAGAGTTTGTCATATTTACTTAGGTCTTCTAAATCCCTTCCAGGAGGAAATGAGTTTCTTTTCCATCATGGTTTCAGAGAGGCCAGACACTGTATGAAAGACTGAGTAAAAATTTCCCTTAGAAAAGATCAACTACCATTTATATGCAAGTGACACATAAAATTCACTGGTCCCCTTTAAATTTTCATTCCCAAATGTGTGCTTCATCACCAAGGTCGTTCATATTATTTTTCTGACAATGGAAAAAAAAGCTCACCATAATTCTGCTCTCCCAGGTATGAGAATTTTGAAATCTTTTAAACTCAACTCTGTATTTTGCTCTGCTTGAGAATCCAAAGCAAAAATTGCACATGACCTTTCCTAGATCTGTAATGATCATGGTTCCTAGCTGCAGACATCAGAGTCCACTCCAGGAGTTCAGTAGAGAGAAGTAACTCCTCTTTGGGGGCATTTAGAAATATATGGGGGCATTTTTATCACAGTGGAATGTAGTGCCCAAGGGTCAGGGATGTTAAATATCCTGCACAGTAAAGAATTGTTTCATCCAAAATATCAGGAGAACCCCCCTTGAGAAACACTGAGCTCAGGGTCAACTTCATGGGCATGCAAACTGTGCAGTCATACAGGGTCCACTGCTTGGTTTAACGCTCTGCAGTTACCATGCTGAAAATCTTAATACTTTTATGTTTGAATGTCTGTTTTATAAAAGAAGTCAGTGGTACAATGGATCAGTGGTACAATGGATCATATAGGCAAGTAGAGGAGGCAACCTGTTTGTCTTTTTCCTTATACCCAGTTTGCATACATCAGTATAATGCCTCACAAGGATTATGAACCTAAGTAGTACAGGAACTCAAAGAGTTACAAAGTGGCTACAAGGCAAGCATGTTACATCAGTGACTGATTTAGTGGAGGCACTGACAGTTCTAAGAGGTAATGTGTTCCATTTCAACCAGAAGTTGTGTTAGGTACACAAAAAAGATAGTGGCATCCTAAGACACACACGTGACCAAATAACTCTGTCATATCCTTTCTTGTGTGTGTTACTTTCCTGTATGACTATTTTCACTGAAAATGATGACACAGAAGGAAGGGGAAAGGTAGGCAACCCATAGTTCCTTTCAGTTCAGTCCTTCCTTACTCAGGTTGATAGGCTGTGCTCATATCAAGAAGGGAAAGAAAAACAGCTGAGTTGGTTGTACGCAGTATTTACACTGCTCTGAAAAACACAAAATACATCCTTGTGGGATGTACAAACTACAAAATATGAACTGTGTAATTTTGCTGATTTCGTGAATGAGTTAAACGCTCTTGTATTTGCATCTATAAATGGTACCGCACAATTAAAGATAAATGATAAAATTCATCCTAATAATCTAAAATTCTAATTTTTCTATACTCAGAATGACATTAAAACACAAATTAAAGAAACAGCACGACAAGTTGAGGGAGAGATGACAGAAGAAAGAAAAAGCCTTATATTTTCAGTACATGTAATGGCAACTTTTTTCCTGCTTTGTGAACAGGGGCCCTACATTTTTCATTTTGCTGTGGGCTCAACTGTGTAGCTGACTGTGACTGAGCTAGTTTAAGCAGAAAGGGATTAAAGGATAGTACTTAGCTCATAGATCTCTGAGAGGACCAGACAATCAGGCTTGGATAATATATCGCTAGAAACAACATCCAGAAAAAAACCACACCAGGAAGAACATTCATCCCACATGACATTGCTCTTCTAGCAGAAACCCACAGTAGCATCACTTGCCACAGCACCTGTGACTCCCAAAACGGATGCCAGAATTCCTCCCCAGCTACTCAGAAGAATCAGACACCTCTGCCATGGTGTT
>SJYQ01008232.1:11241-31356 GCA_006410935.1 Redunca redunca
ATTTTAAGTAAATTTAGAAGATAATTTTGCTTATCTTTCCTGACATTAATGTTAATGTCTTAAGATTTACAATCTCTAGGAAAGGAGAGGACAGATACAAAGAGATTGTATTCAGCTTTGAATCTCCAAATTTGGTTTTGGTAGGGTTTTTGTGGGTTTTTTTGGGAAAATAGCAGTCTTGGAAGATAGTTTATCAAGAAAAAGTATTTTCTAAACTTCAAATAACTGCCTGCAAATACTAAAAACTAAAGCTTGGAGGAATAGCCATCATAGAAGAAGGCACAATTCAGGATACTGGTGTAAGGGAAGCTTCCTTCAGAAACAATACAGTCTTTCCACTAAAAGGAATTTGAGAAATCTGATGGAAGAGAGACTAGCATTAGGACACCTCACTGTTTCAGGGAGCCAGCACTCTATCCCAGGACCTTTGACCAATGAATATAAGACTGGTGAAGGTAGGTAGAGGTAAGAAGTAGTCAGACATTCCAAAAAGACTACAGAGGAAGCCAAAGGAGGAGGGGACTAGTGTTGCTTCCCATCAAGAGTTTCAAGAGGAAACCACCTAGGGTGTCTTGCATCACTGTAAGAATAAAGTAAAGTGAAGTCGCTTAGTCGTGTCCGACTCTGCGACTCCATGGACTGTAGCCCACCAGGCTCCTCCATCCATGGAATTTTCTAAAACAGGCCTTTTGGTCTCCTGTTCCTGTACATGGTCTGTCTACATGTTCCCTGCAGGGGACATGACATACAGCATGCATTTGGTATACATTTTCAGAGGTTTAGAAGTACACAAACATTCTATCACTGAAGAACAGGGAATATTACCAGATAATCAAATAGCTAGCTTAATTTTCTTATGTATCAATAGTATACATGCTGTTTATATAAGCAACTTCAAATGCCTTCCAAATATGTGATCAAATAAGTATAATAGCTTCACTTAAAATTTTTTAAAAAGGAGGTGGTAAAATATTGGTGCCAGAATAACTCATGAGATGTATGTACATTTTGATTTAAAAATGCAAAGAATGCAGTTTACTTTTAGCAGTTATCATGCCCTAAAAGTAAAAATATTAAGAGCTGTCTTTGGAACTTTACATGCCATTTAATTTCCACAACAACCTCATCAAGGCAAGTAATATTTTACAGAGGAGGAGTCTAAAATTAAATTATCTACTCAAATTAGGATCAGTTGTAGAAAATTCCAAGTTATTTCCACTTCTAATTTTGTCACACTGTGAAAATAAAGGAAAATAGTGAAGCTTTCCTGATACTCAGTGCAGTTAGCTGTTTTGATCCAAATCTAGAAGGACATATTATATACTATCTACTGTCAGGGATAATGGAAATGAATACCTGGCTTCAGTATATTCTAGCAAATTCTCTCAACAGAAATACCAGAAACTTTGACAGGACATTAAAAGAAACAGTTTTAGGAGATAAAACTTATGTGTGGTGTCCTGGTTAGTATGAGAACTTGACTTTATTATTCTCTGTCACAGACTTTTTATCTGGTAGGCTGCTTCAGGTATAGCTGATAGAAGGCTTACAAAAGTTGAACTTGTTAGGTTTCAGAAGACATCATATTTGAAGCCACTTAATACAAGGTAAACAAATTCACTATTAAATAATTCAAGTGTATTTCATTTTTCTGAAGATACAAAATAATAGGAAAAAACATGCATACCTGTGGCAGGTAACAGGTAATACTGCCTTGTATAACTGAGGGATCTTTCGGTTTATCAGAGGCTGTAGAGCCTCTTTAAGGCGATGGTAATTTCTCTCCAGTTCCCTTTGATACTCCTTTTGATCTGGCCCAATTAAGCTCTTATTTTTCCTTAAGGCATCTTCACACCTAGGCAAAACAGTGTGTCATCAGAAGATTTCTTTTGACATAGTTTGAAGGCTTACTGCTAAATATATATATATATATATATCAGTCACCATTCAGTTTTTCTGTTGTATGTTAAACATCCTCTCCTGCAATTAGATTTAAGGTAGGGAAGTGAGGCTCAACAGAGTTTCTTTAAAATCTAACTTCCACTTCCAATTTTCACAATTGAAAATTATGTATTTTTTAGTATTAAATCTGACACCCCCCTTCTCCCCCCCCCNNNNTGCCCCCCACATATCACCACTAGACTATAAGTTCTTTGAGGCATATAACCATACTCATTTATTCAATGGCATCTGACACAGTGGTTTGCCTGTATTCAAATAGAAGTTTCTTAAATTAATAGATGGACTTCCCTGGTGGCTCAGTGGTAAAGAATCTGCCTGCCAATGCAGGAGATGTGAGTTCAACATCTGGGTCGGGAAGATTCCCTGGAGAAGGAAATGGCAACTCACTACAATATTCTTGACTGGGAAATCCAAGGTACACAGGAGCCAGGCATGCTATATAGTCCATGGGGTCACAAAAGAGTAGGCCATGACTTATTAATGAAACAAACAAAAATTGAATCGATTGAGACTGCTTATTCAATTCAGATATTTAAGAAAAACTATCTGGACTCCAACAGATAAATGGAAAAAGTATGTTTAAAAAAGTATACATATCAGTGTTTGTAGAATGCAGCTAAAGTGATACTTACAGGAAAATGTATAGCCTTAAATGCTTATACTAAGGAAAGAAGGCTAAAACTGAAGAGCTAACCAGCAATTTGAAAAGAATAAACTCTAAGGAAGAAAATAAAATTTTAAAGTATAATAACTATATTTAAAAAAATGCAGAAGTTGGTTGTTTGAAAAATCTAAAAAAATAGACTAAACTCTGGCAAGAATAAATGAGAGAAGGCCAGGTATCCTCTTCTAGAAATGAAAATTGAGATGTCAAATATAGCAGAAGTTTATAAAGGCACAGAGGATATTAGGTACAATTTAATGTAAATAAATATGAAATTCTATTTTTCTAGATTTACCAAAACACTCAAGTAAAAATATGAATAATCCAAAAACGATTAAATATATCAAATCAGTCAAATCACAAATTTACCCACAGAGAAAACACAAACAGGCAAATTCTACTTAACAGTCTAAGGATAGATAATCCCATTGTAGCACGACAATTCTGAATATATAAAAAACTATATAGGAGTATAGGAGGAATAAAGAACTATTCCTGAGAAGAGTTTCAAACTCACTTTTCAAGGCTGGGATATCAAAACTTAATGGGGGCTATAAGAAACAACTTGTAATTCAATCCCATCCATGAAAACAGGTGCAAAACTCCCAAACAAAATAATAACTGTCCTAACACTGTATTACATCCCTACTCCCTACACACAACCCACGTGATAAAATTTTAAAATGCTGTCATGACAAACTTGTAGCATAACTACAAACTGGTGGGAACTTATTTCACCTAATTAAAAATATCTACAAAATACATGAAGAAAATATTATACTTAATGATGAAAAATTTCTTTTAGATCAGAAATAAGAAAATGATGCCCTCTATCATTATTCCTATTCAGCATAGTTTATTAGAGATCCTAAACAGTACAGTAAGAAAAAGGTTCTACATATAAATTATTAGAATTAACAAGTGAAGTTGGCAATATTCTCATGTAAAGCATGTAAAAATAAATTGTATTTCTGTATGCCAGCAAATAGAAAATAAATTCCTCTTTTTAATTTATTTGGCTGTGTTGGGTCTTAATTGTGGCACATGGGCTAGGTTGCCCAGCAGCAACTGGAATTTTCCCAGACCAGGGATCAAACCCATGGCCCCTGCTTTGCAAGGCAGATTCTTTACTACTGGGCCTCCAGGGAAGTCCCTCAAAATGTAATTTTTAAAAATACCATTAACAAAAGTATAAAAATATCAAATACCAAAGAATAAGTGAAAAGATAAAGTCTCTACAGAAAAATTTTAGAAAAACATTTAGAGGATATAAGTAAATGGAGAAATATACCATATTCATAGACCAGAAGAGTTAATTCTCTTTCCTTGAACAAAATGTAAGAGGAGTTGGTCTATCATATATAAAAGTTTATTATAAAGCTACAGTAATTAAGACAGCATATTAGTCAAAGAGAGATAAATAAAACAATGGAAGAAAAAAATCCTAAAAACTGATGCACACAAAGTGAGCACTTGATGTATTAACAGTGCAAAGCAGTGGAGAAAGGGTAATCTTTGAAATAAGTGGTGCCAGGTCAACTGCACAACCATATGGGAACAGAAATCTGACTGCTATCTCACATCATATTCAGTTATCACTATGGGCAAAAATAAAACTGGCCCCCACCTTGAACCATATGCAAAAATCAATGGAAAGAATTGTTTTTAAAAGTAAAAAGGCCTTTTTTGCCTTCTTCCCCTTTTGTTTGGGCTATACTCAATTTGAGAGATACTATTATATAGATGTTTAGGAAGTCAACATACTCTGACCTTGGGTAAAAAATTTCTTAAGACACAAAAAGCAACAGTCCTAACAAGAAAGATTGAATTATTTTGCAATATAAAATTTAACAACTTCTGTTTATTAAAAAAAAAAGTGCTAAGCCCCAAGTTCAGAAAACATGTCTGTGGTACAAATGATAAAGGATTACTTTTCCAGTATGTAAATACCCTTAGAAATCAGTAAGGAAAAGAATTCAATAGGAAAATGGCAAATAAAAAGCAGAACTTTGAACATTACAGCAAGGAAAGAGAAATAGCTAATAAACACATGACAAGACGTTCAACCTCGCTGGTAATCAAGGAAAAGCAAATTTAAACTATAATTACATATTATTTCATACCCACTAGATCGGCAAAAATTAGGTTGTCAGATAATATCAAATAGTGGGGAGGTTACACTGCAATAGGAACTCTCCCAAACATTACTGGTGAGAATTTAAATCTGGCTTACACACTTTGGAAAAAGATGTGGTATTATCTGGTTGAAGTTGAACCTATGGATAGGCCATGATTTATTTACTCTTCTGTTGATGGATATCTTGGTTGTCTCCTGGTTTTGTGTTTTGTTGTCGTTTTTTAGCTATAAATAATACTATTCAACTATTTCTTTAACTACGTCTGGATGTACAAGAGATATTTCTAGGGCTTATATACCTAAGAGTATGTAAAGAGTAAATACAAAAAAAAATGTTTATTGTTTGTAGGAATAAAAGAATGCAAACTGAAGTACCATTTAAATTGATTAACAAGAGACACCGTATTTAAACAGCATTACATAAAGTAAGGTGTACTGCAACTAGTAGTACATTTGCATTTTTGGCACTGTTACTACTTAGAACTTTTTGGAACAGATTACATATTAGGAGCCAACAAAAATGCTCATGTACTTTGGCTCAGTAATCTTGAGCTTAATACTTTAATTTGGCAAAAGAAAACAAATACACTTCATTACTATACCACACTTAAATTCAACTTAAATTCAGATATTTGATGAGATAATACAACTATTAGAATAACAGTTTTAAGCTTAATTGAAAAAATAAGAATTTAAGATTATATATATAACAGTTGTGGTAGAACAAAAATGCATATTAACACAAAATACATACACACAAAAATCAAAAAGACAGTATTCGCTATGACTTGTAAGGTTTAAACCATGTAGTTTGGCTTTCTGCCTTTTTGTAATTTAAAAGAGAAAACCTTCTTTATATTAACCCTTAAGGAGACCTGCAAACTATAGGAATTCATTACCTTATCGTAAATAAACACAAAGAGGACATCTGTTTTAGAATTGTAGTAATAGTAAAAAATCCCCCCCCAAAATAGAAAGAAAATAAGCATTATTAGTGTCTATGACCTAAGTATGTATTGTTCCAAGATCATCCAGCTCACAATCACAGTAGGGTTTTTTTGGTTCGTATCTGCAACATCCCAAATAAAATCAATGTTTTAAAATTTCTGTCAGAGTATACTTGATTTACAATGTTGTGTTAGTTTCAGGTGTACAGCAAAGTGAATCAGTTGTACATATACATACATTCACTCTTTTAGATTCTCTCCCCATACAGGTCATTACAGTACACTGAGTAGTTTCTGTGCTCTACATTAGGTCCTTGGTGGTGGTGGTAGTTTAGTCACTAAGTCATGTCTGACTCTTGCGACCCCATGGCCTGTATGTAGCCTGCCAGGCTCTTCTGTCCATGGGATTCTCCAGGCAAGAATACTGGAGTGGGTTGCCATTTCCTTCTCCAAGGGATCTTCCCGACACAGGGATCGAACCCAGGTCTCCTGCACTGCAGGCAGACTCTTTATCGACTAAGCTACAAGGGAAGATATTTTATATGTAAGAGTGTGTAAATGTCAATCACAACAGAAATCAGTCAAAAAGAAGCTTGCTTTCTTTACTCTGGTCGTTCATCTTCAACATACATTAGGAGCCATGTTTTCTATAACCAAACCCATAAGGTCATCTAGCTCAATAATCAGATCATAAAACCCCAGACTTCCAATGAAGCTATCTGAAGTTTTAAAAAAATGTTTACCATGTTCATGCAGGAGAAACTGATAACGATTAATGACAGCTGTTGCAGTGAGAATAAAATACTGTCTTGAGAGACCTGAACAAGTTAGCATTCCTCATACTTTCCTGATGACAAAGGTGCTGTAATGTGAAATTACTGCTACCCAAATAAACCCTTTCAGTGAATGATTTGATAAGAGAAACCACAGTTCATAATATGATAAGAGAAACCAGAATAGGAAGTCAAAGACTGGCTTCTGACTATGGTTCTGATGCTGCTTCGTTAGTTAACAAGTCATCTACTTAATGGTACTGAGTCTATTTCCACCACTGTTTGACTACTCGTCTTCAGAGACTCTACAGTTCCAGCTTCACTATTCATCTTTCTCAGAACAGATTCTAAACTTTGCTCATGCTGAGTTTTTTGTTTTTAGTATATCCCTCCCCTCTTTTCTGACTGAAAAACTAATATTCATTTTTCAAGGTCCATTGTTTTTGCTGTTCAGTTGCTCAGTTGTGTCTGACTCTTTGTGACCCCATGGACTGCAGCATGCCAGGCTTCCCTCTCCTTCACCATCTCCCAGAGCTTGCTCAAACTCATGTCCGTTGAGTTGGTGATGCCATCCAACCATCTCATCCTCTGCCGCCCCCATTTCCTGCTGCCTTCTATCATTCCCAGCCATCAGGGTCTTTTCCAGTGAGTTGGTTCTTTGCATCAAGTGGTCAAACTATGGAATCTTCAGCATCAGTCCTTCCACTGAATAATCAGGGTTGATGTCCTTTAGGGTGGACTGGTTTGATCTCCTTGCAGTCTAAGGGACTCTCCAGAGTCTAGGTTGGTCATATTCTTCCAAGGAGCAAGCATCTTTTATGGCTGCAGTCATCATCCACAGTGATTCTGGAGCCCAAGAAAATCAAGTATGTCCCTATTTTCATTGTTTCCCCACCCATTTGCCATGAAGTGATGGGAATGGATACCATGATCTTTGTGTTTTGAATGTTGAGTTTTAAGCCAGCTTTTTCACTCTCCTCTTTCACTGTCATCAAGAGGCTCTTTAGTTCCTCTGCACTTCCTGCCATAAGAGTGGTGTCATCTGCATATCTGAGGTTATTGATATTTCTCTCAGCAATGTTGATTCCAGACTGTGATTCATCCAGCCCAGCATTTCGCATGATGTACTCTGCATAAAAGTTAAATAAGAATGGTGACAATACACAGCCTTGACATACTCCTTTCCCAATCTGGAACCAGCCCGTTGTTCCATGTTCAGTTCTAACTGTTGTCTTGACCTGCATACAGGTTTCTTAGGAGGCAGGTAAGGCAGTCTAGTATTCCCATTCCTTTAAGAATTTTCTACAGTTTGTGATCCTCACAGTCAAAGGCTTCAATGTAGTCAATGAAACATAAGTAGATGTTTTTCTGGAATCTCTTGCTTTTTCTATGATCCAACGGATGTTGGCAATTTGTTCTCTGGTTTCTCTGCCTTTTCTAAATCCAGCTCGAATATCTGGAAGTTCTTGGTTCATGTACTGTTGAAGCCTAGCTTGGAGGATTTTGAGCATTACCTTACCACTATGTGAAAAAAAGACAATGGTATGGTAGTTTGAACATTTTTTGGCATTGCCCTTCTGTGAGACTGGAATGAAAACTGACCTTTCCCAGTCCTGTGGGCACTCTGAATTTTCCAAATTTGCTGGCATATTGAGTGCAGCACTTTCACAGTGTCATCTTTCAGGATTCAGAATAGCTCAAGTGCAATTCCATCACCTCCACTAGCTTTGTTCATAGTGATGCTTCCTAAGACCCACTTTCCTTCACACTCCAAGATGTCTGGTTCTAGGTGAGTGATCACACCATTGTGGTTATCCCAGTCACTGAGATCTTTTTTTGTATTGTTCTTCTGTGCATTCTTGCCACCTCTTTTTAATATTTCTGCTTCTGTTAGGTCCATACTGTTTCTGTCCTTTATTGTGCCCATCTTTGCATGAAATGCTTCCTTGGTATCTCTAATTTTCAAGGTCCATATATGATGTTAGGAGAAGGGCATGGCAATCCACTCCAGTATTCTTGCCTGGAGAATTGCATGGATAGAGGAGCCCGCGAAGAGTTAGATACAACAGCAACATTTAATACTTTGTACTCTGTACTTTTGTTTATGATGTTAATTCCTATGTGAAATATTCCCTGACATCACCATGTAAAATGATCATTCCCTCTTTTGTGCTCATAGTGTGAGTGAAGCAGCAATTAGTATCAAGCTGTTGATTCTTTTCCCCTATTGTTTCAAAATTTTGCAGTTACTGAACACCTATTTATTATGTACCAAATGTTATTCGTGAAGAAAAGAGGTAATGGCAGGCCTGAGGTTGCTATCCTAAGGCCTGTTTGCAAGGTTGGCCCTGGGTTACAGTCTAAGGGTTCCTATCATATGCAGAAAGAGTGGCTCACTGTGCCTGAACATTTTATAAAAACACTATAGTTTCTGTTAAATACCAGCTTTCCTTTTGGGAGTCTGGAATTTTGGTAACTGTCAGGGAGAAGGTACCTACATGACTCAGTTTAGTTCAGTTCAGTCGCTCAGTCGTGTCCGACTCTTTGCGACCCCATGAATCACAGCATGCCAGGCCTCCCTGTCCATCACCAACTCCTGCAGTTTACCCAAACTCATGTCTATTGAGTGGGTGATGCCATCCAGCCATCTCATCCTCTGTCGTCCCCTTCTCCTCCTGCCTCCAATCCCTCCCAGCATCAGGGTCTTTTCCAATGAGTCAGCTCTTCGCATGAGGTGGCCAAAGTATTGGAGTTTCAGCTTCAGCATCAGTCCTTCCAATGAATAATCAGGACTGATTTCCTTTAGGATTGACTGGTTGGATCTCCTTGCAGTCCAAGGGACTCTCAAGAGTCTTCTCCAACACCACGGTTCAAAAGCATCTATTCTTCGGCGCTCAGCTTTCTTCACAGTCCAACTCTCACATCCATACATGACCACTGGAAAAACCACAGCCTTGACTAGACGGACCTTTGTTGGCAAAGTAATGTCTCTGCTTTTGAATATGCTATCTAGGTTGGTCATAACTTTCCTTCCAAGGAGTGAGCGTCTTTTAATTTCATGGCTGCAGTCACCATCTGCAGTGATTTTGGACTAGCCCTCAACAAAAAGCCTGGTTGGCACCTGAGTCTCTACTGAGCTCCCGGGTGGACATGATTTCCCACATGCTGCCACGATTCTTTGCTGAACAATCAGCATCTCTATGTGACCAATCTCGGAGAGGACCCATGGAAGCCTATACCTGGTTTCCTCCAGACTTCACCCCGTGCCCTTTCCCTTTGCTAATTTTACTTCCTATTCTTTCACTGTTAACAAACCATAGCCACGTATATGACTATATGCTGTCCACTGAGCCCTCCTAGCAAATCATCCCATCTGGGGGTGTTTTGGGAGGCCCCAATTCATCCAAGTATTATTTCATCTAATTTGCACAATCACCCTGTGTGAGGTAGATATTATATCCTTACTTCATACATTAAAAACAGAGGATCATAGAGATTAAGTGGCCTGGAAAAGAGACATATAAGGATAAGATCTGAAGAAAAATTTTTTGCTTCCAAGATTGCTGCTTGTATGTTTTCTGAGGGAAGAGAGACAGAAACTCTCAAAGTTAACTAGTTAAATGTCAAACTAATAATAGTTTCAAGTTAAAGATTTCCTGAATCGAGGCTTCTCTCATTTTCAAAATTTAAAACATGGCATTACACAGAGAATTATGGGGCAGGGATATATATATATATATATATATATATATATATATAAAATACATATGGAGTAGTAAGTTATATTCAGACTACATCTCATCGTGAACCATTTTTCTATAGTGTCTCCTTTCAATAATCCCTTAAGACTCATATCAAGCTGTAGATTAGATGTTCTCAATTTGAGTATCTTTATGTAGATAACTTTGAATACCTTTTAGTAAAATCTTTGAAGCAAAGTCGCAGTTTATTATGATGTCTGAAGAGCTTTGGGTCACTAGGTATTTCAGATAGGAAAACCTGGGCAACTTCCAAAGGCCCCTGTAAAATAAGAAAATAAATCAAAAAGTATGTTTTTGTTTTTTAAATATTCACAGAAATAGAATTTACCAAATCCATTTTTCTTAGCACCAAGATGGGCTGCATTTAAGTTTAATATATATACGACTATGCCTATATTAAAACTTTTCAGAGAGTGATTCTGACAATATGTTTATAGTTTTTCCTGATGCCAAATCTATACTTTTGCCCGTAGCAATTAACTTATTATTTCATATTTCAAAGAAAATGAGGAGACAAAGCACTAACTATTGTATTCGTTAATGCCCTTTGCCTCGTATTTTTTATATTCTTTACCTTAGATATAATATTTATCAGGCTACGGACAATCAGCTGTCAGTCCACTGATTATTAGACACTTTATTTTGCGAAAACAGTTTCCCCCAAGCATTCAGAATATTAGCATGGTATTTGGAATTAAAGGTAATCTTTTGTGAGTAAGTTATATCATTTGGAAGTAAAAACTCCAAATCACATATACTTTTAGGAGGTAAAGGCCTTAAAATCTTTACTTCAGTTTAAACTCTTATATTTTCAGTGTCTGTGCAACTACTTCTAACATATTTTCACCTGATGTAACACATTTGTGATTTCTAGAAAATATAATACTGTAATCATTCCAAATTCCATTTATAACTAAAATCACACAGTATTAGCAAACACTCCCACCTGATTCACTGTTGTGCCTACAGACCCCTGGAGAACCATCTGAAGCATTTTGGGGTCTGCTGGATCTTGATGTGTTGCAAACGCCAACTCCTGAGTTTTTTTCTGCATATCTTCAATAGCAACTTCAATTGGTGTTAAGATGATCTGGGTGAAATAACATCTAATTAGGCCAGTGGATTGATTGAAAAATATTTAGTGAGCTTTATACACAATCAATTAAAATAAGAAAAAAATGGCAACTATAAAGTATTATCTAATAATATACCCTGAAACTTTGGATCATTAAATGAAAAAAAAAAAAATCAACCTTTTAAAGCATAAGCTGAGGGTGAATAAGGGACTTAGAAAAGAAGCTGAAAGTTAATGACTTAAAAATGGGTCAAGAAGTTCGAGTATGTTACCGTACACAATGCTATATCCACATTGTTCTCACATGGCTTCAGTGTATTTGTTCCACTAATTCTATTTCCCTCTTTGGAGTCTTACCTCCTCTTTGTGAGTGACATTGACCCTTGTCTTAATGTAAGGAAAGGCATGAGAAGTAGTCAGAATGGTCTTCCGTTTGAATTGCTCATGAAGTTCCCCATGGGCACGACCATCTAAAGTGAAGGGTGTACAGTACATGAAACGACGAAGATTATAATTTTTGTCAAAATATGTGATTCTGTCCTTCATCTCATATGTGTCAAAGTATGGTTCCACGTAGGTAATCTGAATATAGGCCTGAGGAATGAAAAAGTCCTTCATTTATTCACTGTTAAATTATTATTTAGTCTTCCTTCAACAAAATCAGAGTCTCAAAGATGTATCTATGGGGCATCACAGTCTATCAATCATACCTTGTTAGGATCTAATTTACACTTGTCCACAGGATTAGAATCTTTGATGACTTCAACTACATCCTCTCCAAATCTTTCTCCATAAAACCCCTAAAATAAAGAAAAAGAAATCTTTCACATGAAGTTAACAGTAGTAGAAAACAGAGAAGGCCTCTGAGGGAAACTCCTGAACAAAATGAAGCCATTTAGTAAATTCTTATAAAATGGTGTCAATGATTACAAAATAATAATTATTTACATTTATAGAATTTATATTTAGTCTATCAAATTAACAGGGTCTCACTCCATATTTATTTGATATTATTCCCATTTACTCACTTTAAATAACACAAAATAAAAAAAAATAATTTTCACCAATGAAAATACAGGATTCCATAAGAGATCCTCAAGAAAATCAAAAAGGGAACAGAAAGAAGAGACAAAAGAAATTCATTATATTTGATGTGTATAGGATATTGGACTTCCCTGGTGGCTCAGACGGTAAAGTGTCTGCCAGCAATGCGGGAGACCTGGGTTTGATCCTTGGGTCGGGAAGATACCATGGAGAAGGAAATGGCAACCCACTCCAGTACTCTTGCCTGGAAAATTCCATGAACTGAGGAGCCTGATAGGCTACAGTCCATGGGGTCGCAAAGAGTCGGACACGACTGAGCAACTTCAGAGTTTGATGTAACCTGACTTCTTACAGACATGAGTCAATGAACAAGCATTCATTTTTTTGAATGATTAATGTAATGTTCCAGAATTTCCAAATAAAAACATTAACTTGTTGAAGCTCTGTATAAGTTCAGATTTTGAAAAGGTAACCCTGGGTCAAGAATGTAGTGACTTTTCCATATGACCCTGAGTGGCAGATGGGCAAAAGATGGAGCTATTCAAAAGGAAAAATTAAGTCTGAATCCTCAAAGGAGAACAGATACTCCTACCTCAAAGATAACTTTTATGACTCACTAAGTCTGAAAAATACTGTCTCAAAATTTCCCAAGACTTAATAGGCTTTTGAAAAAACAAGAAGTCACAGCTAAAACCAGTTTGTGGAAGTTGAGTCCTGTGAAGTCACCAATAAGAACAGAACGCTGAAGAAATTAACATCAGCTGAGAATAAAAACCAGCCTAAACTCTTCTGTCTAGACAAATCACCTGGGGATTTGTTAAAATACAGATTTTAATTTGGAAGGTCTGAAGTGGAGTCTGAAATTCTGCATTTCAAACAAAACTCCCAGGTAATTAATGTCAATGCAGATTCTGTCCATGGACCATACTTGGAGTAACAAGGACAGAGAAAGATTGGAAAGAACAACTATATCAGAAAAGACAGGTTAGTTTCATAAACATTAAAGTTATCATTTATTTTGAAAATTAAGTAGCTGTATAAAGGTTAAAGGATTCTAAGAAGTGTTTTTAAAGCATAATTTGAAGCTTTTAAGTTCTAAAGATTACTTCACTGGGAATCAGTTAAGCCAAAAAGAGAATGCACTTGGGTCAGAAATATCTTGGGGTTCTAGTTCTAGTTCCATGATTATTAATTCCTTATAACTTTTTCTATAAAATGTGGATAATACTATATACATTTCTCCACAAATCACGGTAATTCTGAAAGATACAGGGTTTCTAAAATACGTGTGAAAATAGGCCCTCAAAAGAATCAAGTTAATAATAATATTTTACTGTTGCTATCAAGGATTTTAAAAATTCAAGAGAATGTTATTGTACCTATCAAAAATCCTTATACCCTAAAGGAGTAGATTATTTGGCAGGATCTGGTTTATTAAAGGATTAGATCTGGATCTGAAAAGTCTATTCATCACAGAAAATACAAATTAAGGATGACATTTTGAACCACCACAGTATTCACCTCCAATCTGTGAGATATCTCTGCGAGTTTGGTTATTGCAGGTTCCTTGTAAACAAATTCTTGTTCATCCAAATCCCCAAACTTAGTTCCATAAAAACCGACACGAAAATAGGTGCCAAACATCCGCTTACCATCCTAGGTGTAGGAAAACAGAGAAACTTTAATACAAAGACTTTTTGTCATACACATTCTGCTTAGATTGCTACGAGTATAAAATTCTCAAAACAATGTCAAAAGTTTTAATTCAAAACTACAATATTTTATTATTTCTCAAATGAAAGTAAAAACAAAATAATCTTTTCTTCATTATTTCTAACAAATAACATTGTGCAATTAGGGCTTTTACTGAATTACACATGGAATATGTTTTTCAGGGACTGTACCAAGTGACGTCCCATATAAGTCTATGATTTTCTAAGTCCATACAATTGAGATAAATTAACTTATTTTCTTTATTGCAAGAAAAGTTGCTTGGTATAAAATAAACTGTGTTTTAATTATCCTAAAATTAGAGCATAAAATTAAATTTAAAAACAACACTAACATATTTAGTTACCATTATTAGCCTTTATATCATATCTCTTTTCATATTTTAAATGAGATCATAATAGTTAGAAGCCAAGTGTAGCATCTGGCACAGAGTGGATGATCAGTAAATGACCATCCTGAAGCACTGAAGCAAAACATTTACAATTAGTAACCCTCTGCTAATAAAAAATACTGTTATGTGTAAGAGTAACTAGAAATGGAATTAGGAAGGAAAAAATGCATAAATGAAAGAAGAAAAAAAATTTGACAAGAGTTGGTTTTTCTAAAGTACCCAAACCACCCACTGCATACATTAACCACACACATTCATCCCAAGAACAAAGTATGCTAAGGTCACCTTAACTCTTACACAGATTTGAAAACAAATTCTCTTGATAAAGATAAAATACTTGGAAGCTTTTTGTGTTATTCTTACATGTTAGATACAAAGATGTTTCAAAGGATTTTGTGGTAGTGCCTTTATACACAGCCACACACGACTGTTTATATACCTCAATTCTCTTTAAGCCTAGTAAGTTTCATACTTATTTTTCCTTTATTTACTTCTTACTGCAAAGGCAAAGGGGTATGTAAAATAAGTTACAAATGAAACAGATAATAAAGCAAAATGGAAAATTATGATCCTCAATTTACCAGCCTTCTGATAATAAAAACAAAACAAAAAAACATACAGTTGACTAAAAATATCTCCACATTTTGTCCAGTAGAAATATAGTGTTAAAGAAAAATGTCTCTAGAGTTAAAGGAGGTTTCTAGTAAAAAAAATTTTGTTTCAATTATTTCAAACTTTAACAGACAGAAGTAACTGACATCTATAGCAAATGAAATTTCTCTAGATAGGTTAAATATATTCAATCAAAATTCTGATTAAAACCATCAACAAGCCAATGGAGCAATATTTAATATAATCAAGAAATGAAGGCCCCACTGCCTGGGAAATAAAAAAGGCATTTGAGAAAATTAACAATTTGTGATTGTTTTTTCCAAAAAAATACCATACATGAATATATTTATTTACGTTTTGGAAGCACAAATATTAAAATATTGTTATCCTGGCTGTACTCCTCTCAGAGCTTTCCAGTTTAAGATTTCTATTCCAAATCTTCAATATTATGACCTTTTAAATATTTGAAAACTGCTATTAGAACTTGTTTCCCTTAAACTTTCCAGTCCTCAATCATCTTCATATGATGATTCATACTATACTGTCCTCACTTTATTATTAGTCTTTTGATGGCACCTTTTAAAGTGTGGTATCCCAGAAACAGACACAACATACACTGATCTGATCAGTGTAGAGATCAGTGGGCTCACGGCCTCCCAGGATGGGGACTTAAATTCAATTAATGCAGCTTAAAACTGAACTAGTTCCTGAGCAGCCATTTTAAACTCTTTTTATTCACTTTCTCATACTGACATTCAGTTCAAGGAAAAAAAATATTGAGTGCTTATAATGTGTTAGCCACTGTTCATCCTCAGTTCAGTTCAGTCGCTCAGTCATGTCCGACTCATTGCGACCCCATGGACTGCAGCACGCCAGGCCTCCCTGTCCATCACCAACTCCCGGAGTTTACTCAAACTCATCCTCAGGAATAGGAAAATTAAAATAAGTAAGACTTGGCTCCTTAAGAGAGTAAAAAAATGTATTCAAATAATTACAATACTAAAGGTCATAAGCTCTAATAAAAAGTGTCCTGAGTAAGGAAAGACAAATCCTGTTGGAGCCAGGTCACAAAAGAGGCGACATACAGACAGGATTCTGCAACCTAAAGAATGGCTAAGCGGAAGTGGGAGCACATTCTAGGGGAAGGGGGAGGAAGGCAGGTAGAGAGGAGGAGNAAGGGGGGTAGAGAGGAGGAGGTGGAGGGAGGAACAGAAGAAGAATAAAACTGAAGGTGGAAGCCATTAAACAACGCATATGAGGTAGCCATGCATCCATTCACATATTTATCGAAGGTGTACTACGTGTCGACAAACTTTTCTTTAGTGACTGAGTAGAGAGACTTCAGCTTAAATAAGCTGAGCCCATCTTCTCAAGCCTTGCTGGAGACTATAATATATACCTACTAAGGTGGTGATATTTCCCCTCGGATGGTGAAATATGTTGTAATTTTTTGAAGAAAAAAATGGTGACAGGGTTATGTGACTATGTTATCAACAGCTGGGAAATGATTATTCTGAACGTAATAAACTTGCATTAATCTACTTCTGAATACAAACTGTTCACTATTTGATAAATGTATCTTTTAAAATATGTGCACACAAAATATAAAATGGCTATAATTTTCCATATAGAAATTCAATATTTCTTTTCTCCAAAAATAATTTTAAAATGCAATTATAAGTAAGACATTTTTAAAAATACTTTATTTCCTATTATTTCAAGAAAAATAAATGTACTTGGGAAAGAGAAAATAAATAGTAAACAATCATTCAGATATTGAAACTGGCAGAGCAAGTAACAGTTACCATGATTTAAGAAAGGTTCATGACCTGTTATTTTATATGGTAAATATTTTACCAAATTTGCTACCAGGTTTTAGAGTTATCTTTTACACACACATACACAAACTCACACACACAGCCCTAAAAAGCTTTGCCAACTCAAATGATTTGTACCAAATCAAGGAGCACAGTGAAAAATGAAATACAGTGCTAATATATAAGCCCAGATCAAGGAGGGAGCTATCAATTCAAAGACCCTTTCTACAGTATATCAGATATCCTTACTAGATCTCAATCCAGTGAGAGTTCCTTAAGAATACTAGGAAATTAGCTAGGAACCATAGCTTTTAGAAAAAAATGAAATTACTGAAGTTTTCCCAGAGTCAAAAAGAAAAATATTCACAAGATAGGAACTTACCACAATAGACAATAGTAAAAGTAGGGAGTAGGGTCAGCAACCAGGGGCAAGAGAGAAGAGAAAACAGAAAGCATTTTAATTAGGGAAATTTCAAAACAAATAAGCAGCAAATGGTAGCAAACATACTTTTAAAATGCAAGCATCCACTTAAGTTTTACAAGGGAAAAGCAAAAAACAAACGTGCAACAATTTTAGAAGCTACAAAGCTAAAGGTCCAGTGAAAGGTAGTGGCAAGAATATAAACAAGAAAGTCTGTGTGACTTTTACCATGCAATAAACATGATGACAAAATATTAATCATAACCAGTGAAAATTATACCTTTCAGGGGTCGATTTAGCATCAAGCAGACTAGTAATAAACTGCTCAGAGGTTCAATGTCTCTTCTTGCATGCTTACTTTTCACCTACTTCCATTTTGTGTTAGGAAATCCATAAGTAACTTTATGACTCAAAGATAATCATGGAAAGTCTCTATATAAGCCTTAACTGAGACACAAAAATGAGACATTCTATACTGGGTATAAAAAAAGTCATACACATTTAATCTGGGGAACTAAGGTAGATTAAAAGTACTGGTTTCATCTAAAGAAAAACAAAAGGTGGCAACTAATTCAGAAATGGAAGAGAATACAATAGTAACATTCATTCTGAAGGTTTTCTAGCTGGGTCTCAAAACAACTGCAAAACCAAACAGAGAAAACCTAAACTGTTTAATCAATATAAACCTGACTACAAAGTGAAAGGCAAAGCAGAAAAATTAACAAATATTAATACTCAGCTTTAAATAAACTGTCTTATTAATACCTTGCTTTACCTCATCAAAAGGAATTATTTTGTAGAATTTTTATTTTATAGAATTCTTTTCAGAAAGATTTTTTTAAAAGGTAATCAATTCTTTCTGGCATTTTTCAGGTATGATTTGATTTATATATAACTTCATGAACCTAACTATTATACTTACTCCCTAAACGGAAGCACACAGTCTTCACTGAACACAATTATCAAACATTGTCAGAAAATGAGGTCAAATTAAATTTCAAGTTCTCTCAGTCTGTTTTACCCTCCCACCAACAAAATTCAAATGACAAAAGTGAATTTCATTTCTCAGCAGTACTTATACTCAAGGTGAAGTGACTCAAGATCAAATTAACATACTCTTTTTATCAATTCCAAGATGCACATTTTTTTGCCCATATTTTAGTATCTCTTTAGATGGCATTCATTTTTCAACTGATGGGATGCTAGAGTTTAATACACAGGGATTGTTTGTTTTTCTAATCTTTCTTAAAGGAATGTGCAATAATGGGATATCTTACAATTGATAACATCTTAGATCAGATGAAATATTTTATATTTACACCTCTGAGCAATAACACATAAATCGACCTCTGTAGAATGAGGTGAAACAATATGGTTAAAAAAAGGAAATCTTGTGTGTAAATGTTGATGAAAGAAAATGCTTCAAAGGATAAAAACAAACGAAAGTGATGACAAAGTGGCTCATTTACCAAAGAATATCATTAGTAACATATGGATTTCCATGCACTGCCTACAACCTCTTAATAACAAATTTCTTAACATAACTTACAGTATTTTAACAAAGTTTCTTTGGTTAATGAATTCAGTTGACAGCAGACAGCAACAGAATGCCCACAGCTAGCACATGTGGGCAAAGCATTGGCATGAGAAATCTGATCAAACCAATCTATTAGTGTCTTTAACTAACTAAAACATTACCTACCTCCCAGCCAGTACTCTGTATAATAAAAAAGTAAAAAAGGGCAAGTCATAAAAAAAAAAAACTGTTTAAAAAGAACAAAAAAAGCCAAAGGAAGTTCAGTAGTATGAAACCATATACCATAAATTCTTCTCCATACAGAAAACACTAGGGTATTTTAAACACCATATTCCTTCACTTAAGACCTATGATAATTTTATAAATTGCTTGTTCAAAACCTAGAAGCTAAAATTTCACCATTTAAAACTTTAATAAGTAAAAAGTACAAATTTAGGGAAAAGAAAGCTAAGTGCTTGTTTCATTTGTGTCTACATTAGATCACTAACTAATGGGAGCTGTACTTCACCGAAGTACCCAGGGTAAGCTGGAATAGAAATTGAAATTTTGCCCAAATGTCTTTGATACAAATGGATGAAAGTTTCTTGGAAGCTGCTCGCTCTAGATGTTCCAGGCCTGACCTGTGTAATTTGCAATTTGTGTAACATATGGGAAGCTGCGATGAGATTTAACAGTATAACTGATTATAAAAAGACCCACCTGCTATGATCCAGAATTCTAATGATCTTTCGCAACTCCAATATTTTATTCAATGACAATAAAATCCTGGCTTAACAGGATAGCAGCCCTATTTAAGACTAAGTTTTTCAGATTATATCAGTTCATCTAGAACACCTTAGTCCATGGCAAGAGAGAGGAAGTCAAGCTGATAAGACAATAAAGTGGGACTAACACTGCACGCGCAAGTAGAAAAACAATACTATCCTTCAATTCTTAGGTGATGGCAACAGCAGACAACAGCACAGGTAGCACAGGGGAGGGAACAGAAAAGTGGAGGAGGAGGACCCTTAACGTAACGTTTCCGAGTATTTCAATGGAGCCAACGATTTAGCTTCAGGGAAATCAGCTGCTAGTAGTCTACTTCATTTTTAAACCAAGCTTATTTTAATTTTAAAGATAATATGTGGATCCCATGAAGTAAAAATAAGTATTGAAATCATACTATTATAACTGAATAAATAAATAAATACAACCATTTATTATTTTCACTAAATATTGCTTTTACATTAGAAATATGTCAAAG
>SJYQ01008232.1:31373-46130 GCA_006410935.1 Redunca redunca
AAAAAAATAAGCAACTAGTAATCATTCAAAAAAGTGAAGAAAAAAGAGAAGCTATGTGGGAAGGTTATGATGATCACAATCTACTTTAGGTTAAATTCATTTTTGTTAATAAGTCTTGCTTTGGCCATGAACCATCATTTTGACACTGTTCATTTGTAACTTGATTAAAAGGGTCATTTCACAGGATCTAGTTTGACATTAGTGCAAAGCAACACTAAAGCTTGTAGACAGTCTTCTCCACTTACACTGAAGTTAGAAAGTACAATTGTTACCTGATGAACAATTTTGCTGAAGGCTTCCTGAAGTTTACCATGAATCGTGGATAGTTTCTTGGCATCCCGATTAGCTTCATGAATAGGAATAAGTACTTTGTAAACTTCATTAACTGCTTCGTACATGCCAGCCTATAAGAATAATAAGAGATTGCTTTCTTTTACATCGATAAGAAAGTGAACTGCAATTTATGAACTCACAATATTTCCAAGGCAATACTACTGTTTTCCAATAGGACATAAAAACAAACGTCACTGATTTTTAAGACCTAATAAAATAATTTTTCACAATATATTATCTCTTCTATTGAGTGAAAACATATGTGTATTTGTGTTTTTGTATTTGAAATACACACATGTACATATATGTATACTTCCATATAATTTGAACTGGAGAGTCTGCTTTTACTACTAAGTAATTGAAGTGAAGTGAAGTGAAGTTGCTCAGTCGTGTCCGACCCTTTGCAACCCCATGGACTGTAGCCTACCAGGCTCCTCAGTCCATGGGATTCTCCAGGCAAGAGTACTGGCGTGGGTTGCCATTTCCTTCTCCAACTCAGTAATTACTTAAGATAAATGTGTGTATGTGTGTGTCCTTTTATATGCATATAAACTTTTGCAGAAACAAATTCAGAGCAGAGACATAGAAACCCAATTATTGCAAGTCATAGATACACAAATATCATATAAATCTATTGCTTCCTAGGACACTAAAATTATTAACTTTCCCAAAATATTAAATTGGCACAGAAAATCTTAAGGGAACTCTCCTATGGAAAAATCACTGATCTTTAACAAAACATAAGAAGATTCTGAGCCACCAGATTTTATTCAAGTAGGGGTTTTGGTTTACTAGTGGTTGGCCAAGTGTTGCTCTGATTATAATCAGAGTAGGGGACAAAACATGTTTATACTGCTACCCCCTTTTCTTGTAATAGATTGGTGGCTGTGGTGAAGGAAAAGAGATATTTTCCAAGAGTCACTAAGTTCACATTGCTTCACAAATCAGCATATTCCCAAGAAAATAAACATATGGTTCTTATATTTTCTACTCAGCTCACAGGAGTATATTTAAGCAATCATGTAGCTGCAGTAGTAAAATATATTCAGTGTAACTAAAATATCCCAGTAATTATTTTAATTAATGTTAAATAGATTAACTGAAAAAGAATGACATTCATAATTAAATGCTATTGCAAAATAGAGGCTTCTGTAACATAAGCCACTGTAACCCAATCTAAATTCACTGCTGTGAATTATTAAAATTACACACATATACAGAGAATGTATATTTATTAAAATATTCCATTAATAGCAAAAACTTTTTTCCCTACTAGTTCAGATCCCTTAAACTGAAGCTCAAGGAACAGAGATCTGGGAATGGAATCAGGACAACCAAGGTCTTCAAAAACAAGAAATTTTAAAGAGGACAAACACCCAATGTTCTTTGAGTCTCAGAATCATTTTTACATGAGTTACTTCTAAGTACCTATAATGATGAGAGGATGATAACAGCAAACGTACTAAAACTTACTTGGAGCCAGGCACTGTGATTAGCACTTTACATAGGTTAATTCATTTAATCCTGACAGCAGTCCTTGAAGTACATACTATTATTAGATGTATTTAATGGATAAGAAAATTACTCAACTGGTAGGTTGAGTAGTTTGTGCCTGAAGTGCTTTAACTACTAAGATGACAGAGAAAGGAACTACATGCCTCCTAAATCTATATGCATAACCAACATATTGCTGGGTTGGGTTAAGGCCAGGAGAAGCAACAACAGATTCCCAATAACAGTACAATGGGGAAGTGATGTACTATACTTAACTACATCAGGTAATAGTACATCAAGCTTCCCTTTTACCCTAACATGGACCTCACTGTCTTGCAAACCTTGGTGCTGGGACACTAAACACTAATCAGAAAACTCACAGAAAGCAGGTGATGCTATCAACATGGTTCAAGAAAGTAAGCAAGGATTCAGCAAGCTATTTTTTTCCCTTCACCAATAAATATCGCATCTCTGATCCACAGGACTACTTCAGTTCTTCATATACAGATGGGGAGGGACAAGGACTGGACTTCTAGCATGGTAAGGAAGTCAGACAGGGACCTAGGATGTAGTTCATAAAGTTCCTAATACCACTTCAAGGTCTACCTAACAGAACTCATTATGCCACCAATCGGGTGAGAGGCCGTAACTTTCCTGAGCACCAGAGGCTTTTTCAAGGTTTTAGAAAATATATTGTGGTTAAAGTTTTCTTAAAAAAAAAAAAACTCTTATAGACTAAGTGCTGGTTCCCAAACAAGCAGATGAAAAACACTGGAGGAAGTGACAGACTATTAGAATAAAAAGGAATAAGCAATGCTGAATGTGAAAAGAAAATCCATTACTAGAGACTTCTTGAGATATATAGAGAAAATTATCATAAATGAAAAGCACGGTCATAAGCAGAAAGCATAAATATACATGTCACTAATAACTAAGAAGTACATAATTGTGGGAAGAAATGAACAAGAGTCATCTACCATAGAGAAAGAAGCAGCTGCTTGTTCCAGTAATCCCACAAGTCCTGACTCAGTAAAGTACTTTCCAGAGCAGATACCTTCTTCATCTGGAGATACCACGTCATCTGAGACTGCAGATTCTTCTAAAACATTAGAGGAAATATTCTAGGAGGAAAAAAAATGTTTAGGTTTGTGAAATGGAATTACTTTCTTAACATGAATGATATATATGAAGTAAAAATACAGCTATCAGCTTATTAAAAAAAAGGGGGGGTAGTCAATGCAAAGCTAGAAGACAAGTCTCCAAAAACTTCTTGTATTGTGAAGATGACATTAAAGTGTAACACCACTGCTAACTTTTTCATTAATAAAAAGCTGTAAGAAAGAAAATTTTAAAAAATCATGGGCTAAGGAAAATTGTAATATGACATAGAACACCTAAGGTGACTTAAACAGTGTTTATTTTTAATTTAATTGATGTTGTTAAAACTCCCTATCAGGGAAATTGAGATACAATAATAGTCTCAAGGCTTGCATACATCAAATTAATGAAAACACTCAGGTATAATAAAAAGCCCTCTTATCCAATGAGATTGGGATCCATCATTACTTCTGAGAAGGAAATGATACATACATACCTTAAATATTTTATTTGAACCTAGATATTTAACTTATATGCAGAGTACATCATGAGAAACGCGGCGCTGGAAGAAGCACAAGCTGGAATCAAGATCACCGGGAGAAATATCAATAACCTCAGATATGCAGATGACACCACCCTTACGGCAGAAAGTGAAGAGGAACTAAAAAGCTTCTTGATGAAAGTGAAAGTGGAGAGTGAAAAAGCTGGCTTAAAGGTCAACATTCAGAAAACGAAGATCATGGCATCTGGTCCCATCACTTCATGGGAAATAGATGGGGTAACAGTGGAAACAGTGTCAGACTNTACTTTGGCCACCTCATGCGAAGAGTTGACTCATTGGAAAAGACTCTGATGCTGGAAGGGATTGGGGGCAGGAGGAGAAGGGGACGACCGAGGATGAGATGGCTGGATGGCATCACCAACTCGATGGACGTGAGTCTGAGTGAACTCCAGGAGTCGGTGATGGACAGGGAGGCCTGGCGTGCTGCGATTTATGGGGTCACAAAGAGTCGGACACGACTGAGTGACTGAACTGAACGGAACTGAATCACACATTTGTCAATTTCTCAAAGTAGATCTAAGGCCTTTTCTTTGTATATGGGTCTCAAGATCAGAGTTCCATGTAATCTCTCTTGACTAAATACCCACAATGTAACCTCCATTTAAGATTTTCAGTTTTGGTTTCTTTAGAGTAAAAACTTGAACCTAAAAGATTATCAAATTATCCTAGATTTCTTGGAGATTTTCCCTCAATCTTTTTCTACTTGTCTTGATCTCTTTGCAAAATACTCAGCTAATTAATAATTTTCACAGAAATAATAACTTACTTTCCTTTTGTATTTTATCAGAGAACATAATATTTAAACAATTTTTATAGCTTCCCAAACCTGGAATTAAGAGGCTTTGAAGAAAAGCAAAGTATAATTGACTCTTGGTAGGCAAAGAATTCAGCCAGTGGGTCAGAGGTATGTAGCCCTATTAGAACATAAACTATCATCTCTGAGTCATATCTTAGCATATTTTATATAAGCATAAATAATGGAGAATGCTGGTTTACTTGGTATTTTAATTAAAAGCCAATTAAGAGTGTCCGCTATCCTGATTTTCAATATTTCATAGATGCTATGAAGTCCACAGCAGTATAGGCAAAGAGAATAAATATACTTTACACAGCACTGATAATGTACAGGTAAGAAAACATGGAAGAGAATTAACAAGAAATACTCTTTAAAAACATATTAATGAAAGTGATAGTGAAATGTTAATTCATCTTGTGAAGCATCACTTTCAGTCTGTGCTTTCATTATCAGCTGAATGAATATAAATAGCAGTGAGAAAAGTTAAATCCAAAAAAGGACATACCTTGATTAAGGCAGATTCCTACCTGAAAGGTTACACATCCCACGGGAAGATACTTCCGGTCCTCCAACATGCTCAGATATTCAGCGACAAGTGCTGCTGAGTGAACGAGGCACTGGGCCGCTTCAGCATGATTGCTGCGCTCCGAGTGTTTGCCAGCCATGTTCTGCAACCAGGTCAGCCGCAGATCTGGAGAGGTCTGGTAGCCCTTGGCAATTCTAGTTAGAAGAGACATTCTCAATTAGCATTTGCTTCCTAAATCTGAAAGGGAGTTCAAATTGCCTGTTTAGTGTGTAGCCTTCTATTATTGAACACAACCTATTAAGACAAGTTTTTGGGTGGTATGAACATGCTTTTGAGTGTGCTTAGAGAAATAATTGTGGGCCCATGGAACGATGAGTATCAGGTTTTTTTCTGCAGGGGTAGGGGGAGCTTAAAAAAATAAAAGACATTTTATATGAAAATCTGCCCTTTAAGGAAACAATCAGTAACGGAAGATCTGGGAATTTACATGTTTATTATGGGGCTCTAAACAAGTTTTATATTCAAGGAAAAAAATTTATAAAAGATTCTTTCATTGTATCACCTTAATTTTAAAGGAAATATTTTATTCTTGTCTTTAAGAAACTCCAAAACTGTAAAGAATGAAGGTCAAATGGCAAAGAAAAAGTCAAGCTTTACTTACATCTTTGAAGATACAATAGGAATTACAAAATTCTAAAAATACCCAATAAATATATCAGCCTATAGGCAAAAACCATGTCTAACATTAGTAAAATTAATGTTGTAATAAAGTATTAATACACTATGTTTTCTTCTTAAAGAACTAATTTTTACATTTAAAATGTGGGTCTCCAGCCTTCCTAGGAACTCTAGGGCCTAGGATGCCAAGGTCTTAACTATGGCATTATTTTAAAAATCTTATTTTTGATAATCAATAAATTCACTGAACAATTATTCATAATTCTTAAAAGAAGAAGTATCATAGGGGATCTGATAAAGCACATTTTGATTTTTTAATTACCATTGCCATGCCTTGCTAAGTTGCTTTAGTCATGTCTGACTCTTTGCACCCCATGGACCATAGCGTGCCAGGCTCCTCTGTCCATGGGATTCTCCAGGCAAGAATACTGGAGTGGGTTTCAATTACCATTAGAAAATGACAAATAATTTTCGTATTCTTGTAAACTCGTGTTTTCTGTGTATCATATTAACTTAAGCCCCATTATACAAGACATAGGGCTTCCCAGGTGGCTCAGTGGTAAAAAGTCCATCTGCTATTGCAGGAGATGTGGGTTTGATCCCTGGGTCAGGAAGTGAACTTGGAGAGGGAAATGGCAGCCCACTCCAGCATTCTTGCCTGGGAAATCCCATGGACAGAGGAGCCTGGTGGGCTCCCGTCCATGGGGTCACAAAAGAGGTGGGCACAACTAAGCAGCTAGCAACAACAACACCAGGTATAAGTGAACTAAACAAGCGCTACCTGTACATGAGGTCAATCAACATTTCAGGGTCCTCCTGGTGTTCCTTCATCTTAACAGTATCAGAGAGGATCATGTGGAGGTTAAAAACCAAATCTTGAACCTGTAGCAGAGAGTTATATGAAAAACATTCTTCAGCCGTCATTTATTCACAAACATTAAATTAGTTTGGAAGATATTTCAGATTTGAAATCTAAAGCTTTCAAAACAAACAATTTTGATATAGTTCTAGAGTGTGGGTATTCTGGGGTAAGATGGGCGAAGAGTAGTTTATACAAATTCATCAGCAGACTACTTTTTCACTTCTCTCACCCAGAAACAAGTAGAACTACTAGTAGAAATAAAAAACATATATGGATATAAGGAATACAAAATGAAGCTCTTTCTGATTTTCAGATTTTCTCAAAAGGTAGTTTGTATAAACTTAGTTTTTGAGGCAAACTACTGTTTCACAAATCAGTGGGAACACTTTCATCAAGTTTTTTGTTTATCCATACTAAGTCTAGTGTTCTTTTCAGCACAAATTCACAGAATTAAACACCAAAAATATTAACCATTATGAGAAGGAAGGGTGGCTTATTAAAACAGAGATTCAATCCTATCTATGACACATATGGATTGAAAGAAAACTACAGGTTCTGCCAGGAAAAACTAAAGTTTGATTTAACAATTTGGGAAATGCCTATTTACAATTCCTATTTCAGTTCATGCTCTAAAAAGTAGCATTTCTGACCTGATCAGGAAATGTTGTTTCCCTCAATTCCAAATCTTCTTCAGCATATGTCAGTATAGTCTTTAAAGAACGTCTTAAGAATTCTTCATTAAAATTCTGAGATGTGCCCACCAAGGAAGACAGTGACATGGTTACCTGCATTTTAACCCTGGCAAAGTTCTGTAACAGAGAAATTGCCAGGCAAATATTTAATAAAGGAAAGCTTAAAGGGGAAGTGTCTATTTTTTTAACTTCCTATAAAGAAAAAGTTAGTATAAAACATCATTCTAGAAAAAATATTTTTGAAAAAGGAAAGAAATGTGTAGTATTGAAATCCTGTTTTTAAATGGACATAAAGCTTAGAATCTTCCTGTGATAACAGCCTACAAACCAAAGTTGAAAAAAAAATTGTCGGTTAGACTTGAATAGAAGTTGTGCCTAGACTTTACATTGACCTATGCTGCTGCTGCTGCTGCGTCGCTTCAGTCGTGTCCGACTCTGTGCAACCCTATAGATGGCAGCCCTCCAGGCTCCCCCATCCCTGGGATTCTCCAGGCAAGAACACTGGAGTGGGTTGCCATTTCCTTCTCCAATGCATGAAAAGTGAAAGTGAAGTCGCTCAGTCGTGTCCGACTCTTCACGACCCCATGGACTGCAGCCTACCAGGCTCCTATTGTCCATGGGATTTTCCAGGCAAGAGTACTGGAGTGGGGTGCTATTGCCTTCTCCGACCTTCTATGAGGTACATGTTATTAACAATAATACCATTTTTATAGATTATGTTAAAGAACTTGACTAACATCACAAAGTTCTTAAGTGTCAGATGTGGTCACTATACTCTACCTGATTTAATTATGTCCACTGCTATGATAAAGTATAACTTAACTCATATCCTGTACAAAGTAACTTAAAGGTATATTCTTTGGAATGATGACTGTAGAGTTTACATTCTTCCTTTTTTGTTGTAAATTCATTTCTGTTTCACTATTCCCCACTATGAAACCACTTTTAAGAGGTTATCAGTGACAACCTTTGTTGCTCTTCAGTCCCTAAGTGGTGTCCAACTCTGCAACCCCAAGAACTGTAGCATGACAGGCTTTCCTGTCCTTCATTATCTCCTGGAGCTTGCTCAAACTCATTCAGCTGAGTGAGGCAGTGATGCCATCCAACCATCTCACCCTCTGTCATCCCTTTCTCCCCCTGCCTAAAATCTTTCCCAGAATCAGGGTCTCTTTCAATGAGCTGGCTCTTCGCATCAGGTGGCCAAACTATTGGAGCTTCAGGTTCAACATCTCCAGTACCATAGCTCGAAGACACCAATTCCTCAGCATTCAGCCTTCTTTACTGTCCACCTCTCACATCTGTACATGGCTACTGGAAAAATCTTAGCTTTGACTATATGGACCTTTGCAGGCAAAGTAATGGCTCTGCTTTTTAATACACTAAGTTTGACATTACTTTTCTTCCAAGGAGCAATTATCTTTTAATTTCAAGGCTGCACTCACCACCTACAGTGGTTTTAGAGCCCAAGAAAATAAAGTCTGTCCTATTGATTAAATAAATGGTGCTACTGTTGTAGTCAGCTACACAGGCCCAAAACCAGGAGTCATTCCATAGCCATTCTGCCCATTCATTACTCATACTACAAACTCAATCTACATCATCTTCTAATCTGTTCCAATCTGTTCTTTCTCCACTCTCAATGCCATTGCTTTACTTTATGCCCTTATCATTTCTTACCTGGATTACTGCAATAACTTCCTAACCAATCTTTCTTTTTCCTTACCCCCTAAGTAGCATCAGGGAAATTTTTGTAAAATGTAAATCTGAATGTACGTATCAGTCTTCTTCTTAAAATACTTCACTGGCTGCTCACAGCTTTGTAGATAAAATTCATGTATTTGACCAAATAAACCTGCCAAACTACACGGTGGGAACTGGGAGTACAGTGATGAACAAGTATCTGTCCTACGACAGCTTAATCTAAACATTTCGATTACAATTTTATCTCTTATTACTCTCTCTTTGAGCCATAATAATTAAGAAGTGCTAAAAATGTTTCCTTCTCTGTTTGCCTATTTCCTTCTCTCACCTCAATGCCTTTCTAATTACGTATGTGCCATTTTTGTTACCTAAAAAGTCTACCCACTACTTCTCCATCTGCATGGGCAATTCTTCATCCTTAGTTCAGGCATCTCCTCTTTCTGAAACCCTCCTTGAGAGTATATGCTCTTTCTCTCTGTGCTTATACAGTCACCTGTGCTTACCTCTCAGTATATCAACAGCAAACACATATTGAACATTTGCTCAGAGCCAGTTACTGATATAATAAGTGTGTTACTTAATATTAATGTATATAATCCTCACAAAACCATCTAAAGTAGGTACTTACTATTACTAGCTGAATATTACCTGTTCATCTCCTACCCTGGTAGACGCTAAGCTATTTTAAATTAAGTTTCCTTTTATCTATGTTTGCCCAATGCCTACCACAGTATCTAGAACACAATTCAATACTTAGTTCTAATATCTCTTGAATATACAATCTATATAAAATCATGCCAGGTATAAATCACCTATCCCTTTTTAGAGGTACTACATGACATTAACATGATAAATTACCCATTTTTAATCCTCCTGTATTAATATAAAGCTTTCCTAAAATAACAGAGGAAACTCCAAGTGTAGTCAAATTTAAGAGACTCTTATTTCAAAAACTAAATAAGACCTATAAAGTAACTAGATTCTTTGTTCTGAATTAGGAGAGAAGACCACTTCCAGTAAAAACAGGACAGTATGAGATAGCAAGTTCCTATTCTCCTGCATTTCATATAAAAATAAAAGATGAATAGAAAAAAAAGTCCATAAACTCTATTTCAGTAAAATGAGGAGACTGATATAATCTATACATTAGAAAAATGCATAAGGGCTGCCAAGACAAGCTAAATAGGAAGCAGCTTCAGTGGAAGGCAAAGGGGATAGCAAATAGCAAGGAATTCTAGGGTGCAGATTTTAGAAATAATGGGAAAAACACTTCTTTTAAATTTAAATAAGAAACTCACTTTGAAGTGATAAAACTATCTGCCTTGAGAAAAAAACAACCAAATAAATCCCAAAGGGCTGGACAGAAATAGATTGTCCTACAAATACCTGGGCCAATATAAACTGCCTCATTCTATGCTGAGTAACAAAAAGGTAAAGAAGATCAGTGAAATACCAGATAAAGAATACTTAATTGGAAAATGTGGTCATGAAACAGATGAAAATTCTAATTAAAATATTTTACTTTGAATTATAAAAAATTTATGAAGCCATTAACTTTAGGAAGGAAAAAAAATCATAGAAATATAAGAACTCAAGGGAAGCTACTGTGATAGCTAAGAACCAATACCCACTAGGCTGGTGACAATACCACCTCTGCTGAGAATGTATGATTAAAGAAACAGAGGACTGAAGGTACCACATAATTATAAAGGTAACCACTACAGCAATGTAAACTTTAAGGTGAACTTACTATGTACAAGATGAAAACAACCAACAAATTTTTTTAAGGAGAGGAGTAGGGAAGCATAACAGAATAATACAACACAAATCCAGGATGTAGCTGATATAATAACAAGGATGAAAGGTTTAATTCAACTTAGAAACTGAATTACAAAGCAAAACCCAACTCTATGTTGTAGATGAGACACACATTTAAAATAAAGTGATTCAAAACAGTGGAAACGAAAGGACAGGCAAAGATAACCTAAGCCACATTCAAATTAGAAAGAAAGTAGAGATCAATAGTGCACAAGGCAGAAGTCAGGTCAAAAATATAAAAATTTTATATGAAGCCATCTCAGCGTCTTCTTCAATTCTAAAGGGAATAATTCATAGTAAGACATAATAGTTATGAATAGTAGTTATCAATATACCAAACAGTTATGAATATCACTTTACCAAATAAGACCAAAAGGAGAAATAGACAATATGTAAGCTTTAAATCATCTCCTTTAGTCAACCAAAGAGACGAAAATAAAGCACTGCTTCTTTTTAAATGCTTGTGTAACACATTTATAAAGACATTTTATGTTTGAATACACAAACACACACATCCATAATACCAAAATGGAGACATATTAATTGTACTATGATCACTCTACAGTAAAACTAAAAATTACTGGGAATTCTCTGGCAGTCCAATGGTTAGGACTCCACGCTTTCACTACTGAGGGCCTGGGTTCAATCTCTGGTTACAGGAGCTTAGTTCCTGTAAGCCACAGGGTAGCCAGAAAACAAACAAAACCCAAAACTTATCATCAAAACTCTAAAACTCTGCAAGGAGATCAAACCAGTAAATCCTAAAGGAAATCAATCATGAATATTCATTGGAAGGACTGATGCTGAAGCTGAAGCTCCAATACTCTGGCCACCTGATGCGAAGAGCTGACTCACTAGAAAAGACCCTGATGCTGGGAAAAATTGAAGGCAGGAGAACTGGATGACAGAGGAAGAGGTGGTTTGATGGCATCACTGACTCAATAAACATGAGTTTGAGCAAGCTCCGGGAGATGGTAAAGGACAAGGAAGCCCGGTGTGCTATACAGTCCACAGGGTCGCAAGGAGCAGGACATGACTGAGCAACTGATCGTCATCATCACAACTTTAAAACTTCAGGTTAAAATGAAAATACAAACTGAAATTACAAAATATGTATTGAACAGAAACCAAGAATACTAAAAATACTAGGTACTAGACCAATGAGACATCAAAAGAGCACAATGCAATATTCTACCGACCTTAAATAATTACATGAGTAACAATAAGTGAACTAAACATTGGACTCAAAAAGCTAGGAAAAATATAACACATAAATCTATAATCAAATAAAAAACCATAAATGAAGACATGGAATTCTTCTGAGACGGGCATATAATCATAAAATATCAAGCAAAGATGTTTAAACTTTTAATTTTTCTTATTACTTTCACTTCACATAATGCTAATAATTATAATTTACAGTCGCTCAACATACATTTGTAGTTTAAATCTGTACTACTATACGTTATTGTTAGTATACAAAATAAAACTGGAGATTTGGATTTTTATGTTATCCACAGAATGAGAAAAAGAAATAGTCTTAAGATTAGACTCAAAATATGCCATGCTCTCCCCAAATGCCATGCTCTCCCCAAACCCACTTAATAGATACCTACAGAAGTTACAGTTCATTATGAATCCAAAGATACAGTCCTAAAATGAAACACTTACATTCCCAATCTCAAAGTTCTGTCTCATAAGCAGGTAAAGGGAGGCACTAGCATGTGACCGTATGGTACTGATGCTACTGCTACAGTGCCGCAGAAGCCGGAGGCAGAGGTCAGCACACTGCTCGGTTTCTTCTTCAAACAAGAGCTCCGGGAACTGTAAAGAAACAATCCCACCACTGACTTTATGTAGCAAGAGCTTCACATATGTGTTAATACAGCCTGATGGAGAGATTTGTTAGTGTAGCCCAGAAATTGAAAGCATGTTTAAAAGATAATATTTGCTACTGGTTAATAAAATGGACCAGAGAACTAGACAGACTGGGTTTGAATATGGACTATGTTAGTACTGTGACCTTGAACAGGTTTTCTCTTCCATAAAATGGGCCTATGTGGGACTGTATGACTACCTTAGATTAGATAATGTGAATAAAACACTTACTATAGTAACACATAATAAGTCTATGATAAAATTTTTTATTAATTTTTATTGAAATATAGTTGCTTTACAATATAATGTTAGTTTTTTGCTGTACAGCATGAAATGTTCTTACTATTACAAAATGGTATATGTTATCTTCACTGGCTAAGTTTCATCTTATAAGATGACTAAAAGATGAAATAGATACCTTCAAGATTAAGAATATAGATTTTCAGAGGAAAACAAACATAGGAAATACATATTTGAAGTAGTTAAACAAACAAAACAAATACTTTTCTTTCCATTGACCTAGGATAAGCTAATTTCAATGGACTGAACAACTGACACACTAATTCTTGATAACTCACATCAATAAGAAATAGATAAAATAAGATGAAAACACAAAAAGCCCAATATTTAAAACAGGCTATTAATTTCAGGCCCTTCTCCACATGAGAACTACTCTTTTTTTTTTTTTAATCCAGAAAACAGGTTAAAGGTAGTCCAAATAAGAAAGAAATAAGCAGTAGAAGAAAGGCAAAGAAGAATCAAGTCTTAGGTTATTAATAAAATTTTATCTATAAATATATTTAAGATATAATCAATGAATGTATCAAGTGATCTTAGACAATGTTAGTAAAGAAAACAAAGTCTGACAAGACAGCAAGCACAAAAATAACCCACCTTTGAAACGAGGGCTCTCTGAGTAGCAAAACAGTGCTGTAGATAAACTGCACTTTGGTTACAGGCCATGCTGTGTAGTAGCACTTTTAACACCCCACCAAGGATGCTCTCTTTGGATTCTGTTACAGAAACTGTCTGCAATTTTAAAACAGAGATGTTAACTGTAATCTGGTTAGAGATAGAATATGTAAAAATTAACAAATAAACATTTTAATAGGAAAAAGATAATGTAAGATCTAGAAGCTCCTCAAGGAAAAGAAGCTGAGAGGGATTTTGATAAGAAAAGGGGAAAAAAGAATGGACAGAATTTAAATGAGAAAAAAAGAGGAGCGAGGATATAACTTTTGGGATCTACTGATATTTAAATATAATTATATGGTTCAATAAATACCTTTTTCCCCAACCCTAATTTACCAAATCTATACTAGTTTAAATTCCTCTAATTAGTGTTTTTACCTGAACAACAATCTCTAATGTATCCAGAATGATTAGATTTGCTTCAGTAGCCAGATTGCCATCAATCAGTGCTTCGTGTTCAATCTCTGCTCTTGACCTAAAACAAAACATTAGAAGAAATTATATTTTATCTTTTAGAAAATCCAATAGATCTGAAATTCACAAAAGACTTAAAGATATACAAAAATTAAAAAACCTTGGAATCATTTTTCTTTTTCAGGGGAAGAGTTTTTCCAATAGTTGCCCGAGTGCAAAGTTATTAAGTGAATAAGGAAAAATATTCTGCATGTTTAAAAAAGTTTTGTTTTAATCTACATTTGTCAAACATGCCAACAGACTTTCTCACCCCATTACAGTACTACAGTGCCACTAAAGGCATAAATACTTAGCTTTCAGAGAGAGTTACAGCAAACACAGGAAAACACTGTTTTGTTCTAAACGGCACAGACACTAGGTGGTGCTATATAGGCTTGTATTCAGGGCTGCTTTCATGTAAAGCTGCTGCTGCTGCTAAGTCGCTTCAGTCGTGTCCGACTCTGTGCGACCCCAGAGACAGCAGCCCACCAGGCTCCACCATCCCTGGGACTCTCCAGGCAAGAACACTGGAGTGGTTTGCCATTTCCTTCTCCAATGCATGAAAAGTGAAAGTGAAGTCGCTCAGTCGTGTCTGACTCTTCACAACCCCATGGACTGTAGCCTACCAGGCTCCTCCGCCCATGGGATTTTCCAGGCAAGAGTACTGGAGTGGAGTGCCATCGCCTTCTCGGATGTAAAGCAGTACCCAAAATATTTAGGATTCATGTTACCATTTCAAGGATTTTCAACATATTTATTTAGGATAAAAGAATTTTCTTAAAAATAAAGTTTTGTCTAATTTTCCCAAATTTCTGATACAAAAATTTTAATACCAAAAATGAGTAACTCTTCAGTGAGATTCTGGATGGAATTACTCATTAGAAATAAAATTTG
>SJYQ01008232.1:46233-134551 GCA_006410935.1 Redunca redunca
AATTAATTAAAGCCTGAATCTTTATTACTACCACTAAAGACAACAGTTTATGAATTTACATTTTATAAATTTAAGGAGAAAATACAATATTAGAATTAAATTGGAAAAGAAATATAACGTTCAGACTTAAAATTCTAGTGAGATTTTGTGAAGACACATGAAAAACAAGATGTTTAAACCAAAAGAATCAGGAAAATACCAAAAAGAAAAAGAAAATGGCTTCCTTAATGCAAAGTAAGATAAGCAAAGAGAACGCATAATACAAGGGCAGAAGTAAACCAATATACTAATAACACAGTATCTCAGCGCTTTGTGATTTTCAAAAAACACAGTACATATGGAAAAATAATTACAGAAATGGACTTGGACAAAAAAGATAGGAAAGCAGACACTCAAACTTAAGAGTTTTTAACACAGTTATATATAGCGCCTGCTCTGGTCCAAGTATGTGTCTTTCCTGCCAAATTCACACGATGAACATCTAATGCCCAAGGTAATGGTGTTCGGAGGTGCAGCTTGTGGAAAGTGATTGGAAAATCAGGGCAGAGCCGGCATGAATGAGATTAATGCCTCTATAAAAGAAGCCCCTAGGAAGTGCTTTGTCCTTAAACCATAAGGGAACACAGCAAGAAGCCTATAAACCCAGAAAAGGGCCTCGCCAGATACTGAATCTGTTGGTGCAATGATCTTGAACTCCCCAGCCTTCAGAAGTGAAAGAAATAAATTTCTGGTATTTAAAAGTGACCCAGTGTGTGTCATTTTGTCATAGCAGCCTAAAGAGACTAAGGCAATTTCTGACAATCCTACACTGATCTATGTGGTACTGACCCTGCCGCTTCTGCCTCTGCTGGCTCCCACAGGGCCTTGCTTCCTGTGTTCTATGATTTTACTGTGGGAGAGCTGGTTTCCCTGGTAAAGAATCTGCCTGCCAAGCAGGAGATGTGAGTTCGATCCCTGGGTCAGGAAGATCCCCTGGAGAAGGAAACAGCAACCTTGTATTCTTGCCTAGGGAATCCCTACTTGCCTAGGGAATCCCATGGACAGAGGAGCCTCACAGGATGCAGTCCACAGGGTTCTCAAGAGTCACACATGACTGAGCTACTGAGCGTGTAGGGGAGCTAATATTTCTGAAAGCTTCACGGTGAGAATCCTCTAAAGTCTGGGTGGAAGACGGTTCTCAGGGTGACCAATTTAGGACAGGACTGGGGTGGGGAGCGTCCCTGGGACATTCACTGCTAAAATTAAGAGCACTAGGCAAACCCAAATGAGTTGGTCACTATATTCTCAAAGTTTTAGGGGCCTATCAAGTTACCTGAGGGCTAATTTGAAATTAGAAATTATCAGGAAATGATTGCAGCCCCCTGACACAATGCCAAGCAATTTTCAAGCCAAGCAGTTTTACCTGTGGTTGCCTGGGCAGTGAGAAGGGTTTATTTCCAGTTCCCCTTATGAAGATGCAGTCCTTTAGAATCCTGGACTCATGAAAGTGCATTTTCGTTTTTGTCAATAGAGTGGCCAGTTAGTGTACCTAGTTTGTCTCCATACTAGAAACAGAAGACTTATAGTGTTTTGTCTTTCTTTAACTATATTTTAAGCTCTAAGAGAGCAAAGATTTTCTAATTTTTTATAATCCTTGAAATATTTACTTTCAGTGTGACACCCAAAATAGTGACATTTCAAAAAAATAGTTGCTCAATCCATTTTCCGGGGGGGATTGTTGGGGAAAATAAGGTGACATTTAAATAGGTAACCTTTAGCTTTACTATACCATATGAAAAATTCTTCTCCCAAATTATTTTTAATCCAAAATGGAAAAAATTAAATATAACTGTTCTGACTTCTAAAATTTGAATGCTTAATTATATAAAATAACACTAAAAGTAATCAGTTTTTTCTTGCACTTGAAATTCAACAAGCCCATCAATAAGATAAAATAGAAGGTTTATTACTTGTCAAGCTTCTCCGTGTTTTGACGCCAGTGAGTCATATCCTTTCTCCACCTCAGATTTTCTTGACTTCCAAAGGCACTTCCAGATGGGCTTCTCTCTGCCAAACAAATTTCAAAACCTTCTTTAAAAATGTTATTTCAGGTAGACCACATTCACGTATACTTGCAAACATATAAGAAATACTACAGGGCTCCCCTGGTGGCTCAGCGGTACAGAATCCACCTATCAGTGCAGGAGACGTGGGTTTGGCTCCTGATCAAGGAAGATCCCACATGCTGCAGAGCGACTAAGCCCGCCACAACTACTGAGCCTGCGCCCAGGAGCCCAGCAGCCCAGCAGCCGCAGCTACTGAGCCCACGTGCTGCAGCTGCTGAGGACTACTTGCCCCGAGCCGCACTCCCCGGCTAGAAAAGCCAGCGAAATGAGACGCTCACAAACCGCAACTGGAGAGCATCCCCTGCTCACCTCAACTAGACAAAAGCCCATGCAGCATCAAAGGCCCAGAACAGCCATAAACAAATAAATAAAATTTAAAAAAAGAAAAATACTATATAATGTTAATAATTTTATTAACAGCCATTTTATCCTTACAAGTGGAAAAACCTGACAATGGTGGTTTTATTAAAAATTTTCACAACAGTTACAGGATATATTTACTAAATACATATAAAAATATATATATAGAAAACCCAACACTTTTCTAAATAAGCAAACTTCTAAATTCTGACTTTATGAAAATCCTATTCATGGTTTATAAGACTATGCATGATATTTTATTTTCTCCACCTTTGTTTATACAACCATTTATCGTGTGTGTGTGTGTGTGTGTGTGTGTAGTTTCAATACATATGCTCTTGATCTAGGATGTACACAGTAGTGATTGTTCCTTTTACCTGCTTGTTTTTCACACAAATTTTCACTGGCCAGTTATTCATCACCTCTGCTGAAAGGCCTTCCTCAACTTTCCACCACTTCCTTTCCTCTTAATTTACTTTCTCTCCACAGCACTTATGACCACAAGAATAAAAGCTACAAAATAAGGAAGGTTCTGAAAGTAATTATTTCTTTTGGTCCACAGAAGGCAGGAGAGGAGAACAGAGGGGCTCTCCCCCAAGAGAACAGAAGGCAGAGTGAATGGTATGGGCTCCTTTAAGGGGCAGTGGCAACAGAAGTGCTTCAGACTAATCTAGCACAAGTGGAGAAGTCGTTGAGAATTGTGGAGAAATGCGTATACTTAACAGAATCAAGTCATGACTTCACGCTTTCAACTAGAAGACTACTATTCCTCTTTGAAAAACAAGAGACTTTGGCTGGGGGGGATGGAAAGTAAAATGAAAGTAAAAATGCAGAGTTCAAACAGAAATTTTAAAAATACTGAGAAACAAATATAATTTGACACACAATAAAGGATTAGTCTGGATATTCCTTCTGCTTTCTCTCCTTTTCCTTCTCTTTCTGTTCCTCTTTACTTCTTCAGTTTTGAAACCTCTGTCTTTAAGGAATTTTGTGAAAGAAAGCAAAATGATTTGTCTATCTTAAGACAGTTAACAAAATAAGTATCTGTGATCTACCTTCATTATTATCATTAACTTTATTTTTTTTTCAGGAAACTTTCTCTCATCTCCCTAGTTAAGAACGTCTATCATTAGGTGACCTAGCTTATTAAGTGTCCAAATATAAATAAGAATTGCAAACGGAATTATTTTAAGAAGATGATAACTTCAATTATTTTTTTTAAGTGAGACACAATTGACATACAATATTATACTGGTTTCTTATGTATAAAATAATGATGCAATACATGTATATATTACAAAATGATCATCACAACAAGTCCATCCATGAGTAGCTTCAAATGTTTTTCTCTTACGATAAAAACTCTGAAGATCTACTCACTTTGCAACTTCCAAGCATACATTTGTTAACATGCTATAAGTTACTTCTCTAGTACTTAAGAATTTTAAAACTGTGAGTTTGTACCTTTTGACTCCTTTCACTCATTTTGTGCACCCCTACCCTGCACCTAACTGTTCCCTGTACCTATGAGTTTGGGGAAAGTGGGGTTTACTTGTGATTTTTCTTTTTTTAGCTTCCACATCCAGAACTTCATTTCTTACATTTAAACAGTGGTAGCTGTCCAAACACTATACATTTAAAAATGTAACAAACATATTGTTAAAAGCTCTATTCCTTTCAACATTAAGTCTAGAAAGAGCTATGGTATAATATAAAGAACACTAAATTAGAAGTCCAAAGATTCTGGTTCTGTCACTTAGTTTAAGGCCTTAGGCAAGTTATTTACCTCTGAGAGTTTTATTTTAAAGATGAGAATAATTATTTTTTAGGTTTGATATAATTAAATGACCTAGAAAGTTAATTTTCATACTTTATAGAGTTGTTGTACATATTAAATGAGTTAAAAGAAAATCAACAGGTACATGATATAAGCCAGGCATGCTGCAGTCCATGGGGTCACAAAGAGTTGGACACAGCTGAGCAACTGAACTGAAACTCTATACAACTAAAGTGAAAAAACAACACTATTAATTTCAAAGGCAAAGATTGTCTTATTCATTATTAAATTCCAAACACACATAGCATATAAAAGATACTTAAGCTTACCTAAATAAAGGATCATTAAGTTAAATGGCCAATCAAAAAACAACACATATAAAATATTCATGTAAACATGCACTCACATTTTAAGTCAACAACATCTATTGAGCTGTTAGCATATGTCATGTACACAGATGACTAAACCATGTCCTTGACCTTAAGGTGCTTTCAGCAATAATACTGCTTCACAATTTACGAAATGTTCATACACACACACACACACACACATGGTCACCACAAAGATGATAAGATCAATTAGTTACACTACCTTTTAAAATCTCAAACCACCACAAGTGGATGAGGAAAGGGAAAGTGGGAAGATTAAGTGGTTGGCCAAGATTATATGGCTAATGGGTAGCAGACCAGGGATTAGAAACAGGCTTCAGATGCAACTAAATTATTTTCTCTTCCTGATACTTGGGATCGGCAATATTTTTGCCTAATCTATGGGATATATGAATTCACTGCAAAAGTAGGAAACTTTTAAGGGTACAAAGTCGTGTTACAAAGGATGTACAGCCAAGAGAGAACAACAATGTAAGCTATAGATTCTGTATGATAATAAGACATCAGTGTAGGTTGATCAATTGTGACAAGTGATGGCAACTCCTATATGAAAAGCTGATAATGAGGGGTGTCATGCATGTGTGAAGACAGAGGATAAATAGGAAATGTCTGTATTTTCAGCTCAATTTTTCTATGAACCTAAAACTGCTATTAAAAACACCTATTTTTAAAATAAGGGAGACAATTAATAATCACACAAAGGTTACAAGAACAAACTAAGATTATCCAGAGCAAACTGGAAGTATGTTCACTCTAATTAAATAGGAATTCTAACTTGCAAAGACATGGCTATTCAAGTTAATTCACAGCTACATTAAAACACTGTTTTAAAAGTGCAGAATTGTCACTGAAGACTTGCAAAAATGATCACTGTAATAGTGTTCAGGGAATCTGAAAGAATTCTCACCAGAAGAAGAAGACACTGTGTACGTACCAAGCTGTCCTCGGCTTCGGCGCACCATTTCTTGCCTAGCACCTATGCTTCCAAGAATAGCTTCCTCAAGCTTTGCTCTCATGTCTTTTGATTTCTTAAAGGTCAAACTATTCATTCTTTCAAATACTTTCTTTCCCTAAAATTTAAACATCAGAAAAGAAGACACAGTAAGGAAATTTTCTTCTTTTCCATATTGTGTTCCCTCTTGCTCTTCTTTGCAATGGCACAACGATCACTTACTTTGTACTCAAAGCAAGATACACAAAGATAAAGCAGATCTAATAGCCGGTTTAGCTGCAGGACTGAGAGATCTGTAAACCACTTTTGTAGAACTGTCTCATCTGCATTCTTGAGAACCCAAAGCAGACAGATCAAAAGACTCCGACTTGATTCTGCTGAAAAGGTAGTGTGTTGCCTGCCACTCTGAAAATAAAAAGCAGTAAAATGAGACAGAATGATCAAAGACCACTTGTTTTTTTCAGTTGTCAGTTGTTTTCTTCTAAAAGCATGTAAGAAACGAATCGCCAGTCTAGGTTCGATGCAGGATACATGATGCTTGGGGCTGGTGCACTGGGATGACCCAGAAGATGGTATGCGGAGGGAGGTGGGAGGGGGGTTCAAGATTGGGAACTCATGTACACCTGTGGTGGATTCATGTTGATGTATGGCAAAACCAATGCAGTACTGTAAAGTAAAATAAAGTTAAAAAAATAAATAAAAGCAATGCAAAAGTAATTACTTTAAAATCAAATATTTTGAAAGAGCCATTTGATTTAGGCAATATTTGTGTAACCCATACATAACCTTAAACTTAAGGTTCTGAAACTTAATGAACCTTTCCTAGCAACAGAAAATTGTTTACAGGGCTTAGAGAAGACTGTAAATAAAGGTTAACAGGAAACATGAAGGGAAAAACTAAAAGATTCTATTAAAAAGTAGGTCCTATATTAAAAATTATGATATCTAAAGAAGACAATCAAAAGGGAGGGGTTATATGTATATCTACAGCTGATTCATGTTGAGGTTTGACAGAAAACAGCAAAATTCTATAAAGGAATTACCCTTCAATAAAAAATAAGTAAATTTAAAAAAAGACGCCAGGCCTCCCTGTCCATCACCTTCTCCCGGAGTTCACTCAAACTCATGTCCATTGAGTTGGTGATGCCATCCAGCCATCTCATCCTCTGTCATCCCCTTCTCCTCCTGCCCCCAATCCCTCCCAGCATCAGAATATTTTCCAATGAGTCAACTCTTCGCATGAGGTGGCCAAAGTACTGGAGTTTCAGCTTTAACATCATTCCTTCCAAAGAACACCCAGGACTGATCTCCTTTAGGACGGACTGGCTAGATCTCCTTGCAGTCCAACGGACTCTCAAGAGTCTTCTCCAACACCACAGGTCAAAAGCATCAGTTCTTCAGTGCTCAGCTTTCTTCACAGTCCAACTCTCACATCCATACATGACCACTGGAAAAACCATAGCCTTGACTAGATGGACCTTTGTTGTCAAAGTAATGTCTCTGCTTTTCAATATGCTATCTAAGTTGGTCATAACTTTTCTTCCAAGGAGTAAGCATCTTTTAATTTCATGGCTGCAGTCACCATCTGCAGTGATTTTGGAGCCCCAAAAAATAAAGTCTGATACTGATTCCACTGTTTCCCCATCTATTTCCCATGAAGTGATGGGACCAGATGCCATGATTTTACATAAATGTAAATAAATTTAAANAAACTCTTCTTAATGAGATTCACTCACTATTTATAAATGTTCTGGTATGCATTCTTTATAGTGAAGTGTTACATCACATCTTATTTTAGTAAATCAGTATATTTTCTGTATTTAATTATAAAAAGTTAGTTTTTGAAATTTATTTGCAAATACACTTTTTTCCATTTGGCACTATGGTTTGTTGCCTACTTGGCTGAATATATAATGTCAGCTTATTCTAAGGCTGTCCACAAACTTAATTTACTTAAGTATTCATTTTAAGTAAAGCGCTCACTGTGTATAGGAATTTGTATTTTGGAGGCGCTTGATCTATCTACAAAGAAAAATTAGGAATTACTTTATTATAAAATGCTCCTAGAAGTCTTAATTGTGTTTATTTTTTAAAAAACTGTAATGTTAGACTTGTGTGCATGGAAGTAATTAAGGTACATCATTATTGTAGTTTAAAAGTTGTACATGATAAGACATATTTTGTTTTTACTGTATGTTTTTACTGAATGATCTATTCCGTATCCCAAAGCAAGCATGAATAAAATTAGGTTAAATGTAAAAAAAAAAAAGTACTGATACATGCCACATCATGAATGAACCTCAACAACATTATTGCTTAGTGAAAAAAACCAGATATAAAGATCACAGTGCATAATTCCATGTATATGAAATGTCCACAATAGGCAAATCTATGCAGGCAGAAAGAAAGTTAGTTGCTGCCTAGGACTATGGCTGTGGGGCAACAGAGAGTGAAGGCTAATGGGCCGCAGGGATCTTTTTGGAATTATGGAGATGTTCTAAAATCAGATTGTGGTGATAGATGCCTAACTCTGTACAGATACTAAAAACCATGAAATTATACACTTAAAATGGATGAATCTTTTGATATGTAAATTATCTCAATAAAACCTTTTTAGAAGTTGTCAAGTAGGCCAGCTTCCATAAGTATGATTGCAGCTTTTTGAAAGAAAGTCATTTAAAACTTTTAGAAGTTGATCTTGCTCCACTAGCAATTTGTTTCCAGAGCAAAGTGATTATCAATTTATTTAAATATGAAAAAGTATGAACCTTCACAGATTAAAAATAAGTATTCTCAACAGCTAAACAACTGAGATTATATCTCTTAGGACTGATGAAGTATATAATAGATTTTAAAAATGAAGAATAGAGGCTATAAATTGAAAATGAGGCAACTTTCAAAATTCTGAATGATAAAATAGTTTTTATACCAAAAAGATTGAGGTAATTAAGAGTTTTTCAAACAACTTAGTATAGTATAAAAAATATTTTCAGAAAAAAAAATATTTTCACAAAATAAAACTCAGAGTACTTTTGCATCAGTTAATAATCTGTTATTGAAGAGTATATCCTTATAAATATCTATCTTTCCAGATAAAACTTCTGTAGGAGGGTTGTTTTTACCGTTGATGTGAGGAGGAAACTGCCGGGCCTTGTTAGTTGAGGAACTGATGTTCCTGCAATTGCCATGGCAACTGTCTGGCTTATCATGCTTCCACTCTCACTCTCATAATCATCAGTAGCTATACAGATTGGTCTTCCTCGTTGATTGTGAGTTTCTGGAAAAAATAACCCAGAAATAAACTTCTCTTTAAGTAACAGCTATTGGGCATGCAATTCCCCTTCTATTCTCCTTTACTCTTCAAAGGAAAACCTATTAACATATACTGCATATTATTATATTTTACCTCTTTTAAATAACTGTTTAAATATTTTAAACACTAACTCATTCCTACAGTACTACTTAGAGTTTTGTAAGGAACATCCAGTTCAGTTCAGTTGCTCAGTCATGTCTGACTCTTTGCAACCCCATGGACTGCAGCACTTGTCAGTAAACGAAGATATATAGTAACAATAATATAAATTTCTGCTTTCAGATGAGGAAACCCACTTTAATGATCAAATACTAGGAAACCTACTCAATTATAAGTCTATCAAAGGCAAGGAGTTGGTTATCTTTGTATCAGCAGCATCTACTGATGGTACATATTAGGTAACAGTAAAATTTTTTTAATTGAACTGGAAGTACTTTATCAAGCTAACTGCTAGTTCAAATGCAACCTAAACTATTTTCTTTAAGAGAAATGAAGGAATTTAAATAAATTCTGAAAGTGGAAAGCAAGAATAAAACTTTGTGGGTTACAGTTTTTAAAAAAGCAACATAACTTAAACTTATTAACCAGCTATTAGCAATATCATTCTCGCTATTAAGGTAAATATTAATTTCAATTTTATGTATATGAATAAAATTGGGACTGAGAGTGGCAGATATCTGACAAGTTTTCTCATATTTTTTTTCCAGATAAACAGTATACACGCACACACACACACAATTCTCTTTCCTAATAGGTAGACATGTGCATGCATGCTCAGTCCTGTCCAACTCTTCCCAACCCCATGGATTGTAACCTGCCAGGCCCTTCTGTCCATGGGATTTTCCAGGCAAGAATATTGGAGTGGGTTACCATTTCCTCCTCCAAGGGATCCTTCCAACCCAGGGACTGAACCCATGTCTCCTGGTCTCCTGAACTGGTAGGCAGATTCTTTACATTGGGTCACCTGGGAAGCCCAGTAGGTAGGTATAGAAATGCTGTAAAACCATTTTTTTTAATGCATCATAAGAAATACTTACAGAATCCTTGCAGTGAATTTTCTCACCAAGTCAAGAGGTTTTTTTTCAAAATCTCTTAAGTATTTACAGAGTACCTACATCATTGTGAGTTTTCTTGTATTTCTTTTCCTAAAGTAAGATCATTTGCAGATTTTTCTAATACTTTTAAACACTGAGATTTGCCTTTAGAGTTTGTCTTAAATATACTAAGTACCTGTAAAATCATATAGCTGAGGAACAGTTTCCATGATAATACCAATCAGAGGTAGATACAACATAGCCACTCGAGCCTTTGTCTGGGGGTCAGAGTACCGTGGATCTGAGTCGTGACTGGATAATAAATTGTGTACCATATTGATGACTTTCTTATGCAATCCAAACAGTCTATTTAAAAAGAAGATGAAGAAGGAGTTGCAGTAAGGTCACAGAGATTAGTTAACATCTTTAGAGCAAACAGTAAGTCATGGTACTGAATCAATTTGTTCAACTTCTTAACTTTGCCACATATTTGCATGTATTCCTATAAAACATTTTTCATTTTAAAATTAACGAATGTTCAAAAAATAAAGAAAATAAAACTAGTGAATGTCTCACTGTATTAAATAAGAAAAGAGGTAAAAGGAAATGCTATATAAATTCACTTAGAAGTAAATCTGAATATATTTTCATTAATTCCTTAGAAATTAATGCACTTAATAACTTTAGATCAGTTACAGTTATATTTTAAAGCAAAAGAGTTTTAAGTAGCTGTAAATTTTATTTCATCAGGTGAAATCTTTTCACATTTATCCAAAATAAAGTTTTATTTTCTTTTGCAAAGAGGAAAAATCCTCTACCTATGGATTATGTAGTCCACAACAATGGTTGTCTTTGATATCTCTGTTTAAACGGACTCTCCATGCTCATTTGGGCCCTTACTACTTTACACTTCTAAACCCAAGTTTCAGCTGGGCTACTACAATAGTAAGGATCACTCTCAACACTCTTTTGGCTTCTCTTCTTAGACTGAAGCTGCTTGATGATGCAAACCATTCTAATGGAAAATGTCTCCAACTTCAACTGCCCTCAATGCTGTACCTGGCAGGTGTTTCAGATCTCATTGTTTCTCCTTAAGCCTCTCACCATCAATCTCAATAGAAGAATTTACCTCTAACTTTTTTCTTCAAGGAAAGAAAAGCCATTCTAAATACGCTCTGGCCAGATCTGTCAATGCATCTCCATCTTTATAGCTATCAAATCAACTTTCCTTTTATCTCAGAGAAAGTTGTACCTTCTTTCAGAAAGTAGTTTCCCCTTATGCTCAGTCAGTCTCCCCTTTCTTCAGTAGCTTCAGTGAACCCCTCACTAAGTTCTTCCCTTGTAAATACACTTTCACTTGAAACTAGTTTACTCTGGCTTATATATAGTATTCCTCTTATATGATTTATCTAGTAATAAATTTTCTGAATGTACAGTCTACATCAAACATTTTCTTCCACTTACTTCCTAATATCTACTCTCTTTCTCTGAAACTACAAGTTTTTTGAATGCTTACGACGTGGTACTATAACAGTTTCATCATTTAATAGCTAAATTTTCAAAGATATTGAACCTCTGTTTCCCTATGTATAAATAACCTACCTCCTAAAGTGGTGTGAGAATTAAGTTACATCATTTATGTAACATGCTTACCACAATGCTTTGCACACTGCATCCTTCAGTAAATATTAGCTTTTCTTCTTAAAATCACATAGCAGATTTAAAACCAGGTATTCTTTCTCTGGGGCTTTTGATCTTATCTACCATTTTACATAGCTATATATGAAATCTAGCTGGAGATTCTTCTTCCTCCCAGATTTTTACTCAGAAAGTATATTTTTAAATACTGTTGAGAACTCCATCTAACGGACATATCTCAGATTTCATTTTCTAGCTCTCTACTTGACACTTTGTCACTTTTTATATTTCCTTCTCAGTATTTTCTCTAAATAGCTCCCACCACTCTTCATATTCTCTATCATTCTTCCCAAGTTTCAGATTCTGGTCATTTGCCTTTTATGTTCTCTCTTTCAACTTGTATCACCAGTGAGGATTCCCAAACCTGGGTATATTAATATTTAGCATCTCTCAGCAGCTATGGGCCCCAGACTTCAACCTATCTAAACTCTATCCACTCAACTTCATTAAGCCTTTTCATATGTCTACAATACTCAGATACGCTCAGCCTTTACACACACACACACACAAACACATGAACACACACACATGACTGCACAGGACACATGCGCACGCAAGACCTGCCATATCTTACGCTGGATGTTGGAGACAAGACTTCCTATCTTATCCTATCCTTGTCCCTGTTCTTAAAGAGCTTGCTTCAGCAAGAGAGAAACACAGACACAAAAATAATAATTCAGTGTTACAAATGCTTGTAACAAAGGTGCTAATCTTCAGAACTAGGTTCTGTACTACAAATCTGCATTTAACCACTGTATATTGTTTCAAAGTCATAACTTTCTAACTACAATGAAAATTTCTAGAGAGCAAATCTTTGGTAAATATTAGAACATACTGCTGCTACTCAAGGAATTATTTATGATTACTTAGTAAGCAAAAGGAGTAAAAACATTCCTCTTACGGGTCTATCTAAGACAATGTATGCTGTTTTTATCTATGCAAATGTGAAAAAAATGTAAAATATAGAGATGAGATGTGAGTCTCAAATAGTCAATCATTCATTCACTGAATTAACATATACTTACCAAGTGTCCACTCTGTACCAGACACAATTCTAAGGCAGTGGGAATACAGCAGTGAACAAGAAAGAAAAGTGCTGCTCTCATGAGCTCATATTCTAATGGGAGGAGACAGATAATGAACAAACGAGCAAATTTCAGGGAAATGCTTTGTAGAAAATTAAACAGGCTTATATGGTTAAGAATAACTGTGGCAAGGGTAACACAGCTATAATTCAGACTGGGTGGCCCAATGACGTCTCACTGAGAAGATACTGTTTGACTGGAGACCTGAAGAATCACAAGGAAGAAATGCCTCTGTGTGGAAATCTCAAGACAATTTTAGCATTGATTCAGGCAGAGGAAAATCTAAGTGCAAAGACCCCAAGGTGGGACTGGGTAGGCCCATAAGGGAAACAGAAACAAGTCCAGGATGGCTAGATTGTAGTATGTGAGGAAGAAGGGAAGTGACAGTGTAGACAAGAGTTACATATACAGGGTTTTGAGGTTCATTACTAAGTCTGGATTTGATTTTAAATGTTATTTTAAAAGCATACACTTTTAACTATTTTTAAAGTAAGAAGTGTGCCCTTTTAAATACATTGAAGAGTTTTAAACAAGGAAGTAATATAATTTAATTTTCCTTTCTAAAAGACCATTTAGGTTGCTGTGTAGAAAAGGGATTTTAGGGAGGGAAGAGTGGAAGTATGATTAGGGGAGTAGCAGTAAAGAGGAAGGGAAGCAGCTGGACTTGGGATATATTTTAGAGGTGGTCCTAAAGCACTTGCTAATGGACTGGGTGTAGGAGAGAGTGAGAAGACGAGAGAACAAACAGCAGTAACAGCTTATAATCCTGTATATTACTATTTAAAGCTATTCCAGTTACCTTTTAAAACTCAATAAACAAAGAAAAAGTAGTGGTGAACACAGTTATCATTGCTTTCAGACTTTACAGGGTCAGAAAGTATCTAAAGAGCCACCTTGAAGAACAGCTTGAAGAGGCAAAAGGGCAGTAAAGAAGTCAAGAGGGAGGGGACATACGTATACCCATGGTTCATTCACGTTGATGTATGGCAGAAACTAACACAACGTGTTAAAGCAATTACCCTCCAATTAAAAATAAAATTTTTAAAAAAGAACTCTGAATACAGCATATAAAATTTTTTTTTAAAAAAGAAGTCTTTCATGAGCCCTACACTGTTCCACAGAAATGAATCTATTTTAACAGAACTGATCCTTGACTTTGAGAAGGAAACCTCATCACAAAAATGGTTGACTGTTAGAATTCTCTATTCTTTATCAGACACTGCTGAATACCTACACAACATCTCAGAACAGACATAGAGAATAGACTTATGGACACAGGGAGAGGGGAGGAGAGGGTGAGATGTATGGAAAGAGTAACATGGAAACGTACATTACCATATGTAAAAGAGATAGCCAACGGGAATTTGCTTATGGCTCAGGAAACTCAAACAGGGGCTCTGTATCAACCTAGAAGGGTGGGATGGGGAGGGAGATGGGAGGGAGGTTCAAAGGGGATATATGTATACCTATGGCTGATTCATGTTGAGGTTTGACTGAAAACAACAAAATTCTGTAAAGCAATTATCCTTCAATTAAAAAATAAATAAAATTTTTAAAGAAGGTTGACTGTTAGAATTCTCTATTCTTTATCAGACATCACCACTGAACACCTATACAATATCTCCTTCACCCGTCTTCCTCCCTAACGGAATGCAAAAATGTTCAGGTATACCTTCATGTCCCTGAGATTCAGAAGAAGCTGACTCTATTCTCCTAGTTCCTGAAGTCGATCCAATCAGACTAACCCTGCCATTTACAGTAGCCAGTCAACAAGCTGTTTCATTACTAAGATGAGAAGAGATTAATGTTACTCAACTGTTTCCTTAATTGAGAAGGTCTAACAAAAAATATCACATGAACTAAACACTTTTTAGTGACAGCTGATTATTATTTAGGCATGAGCTCCTTATCTTTTGCTTTGTAACAAACCACCCATGAACCAAAACCTGTCTAAGCACCACATGTGAGTAAAAGTGATCTAACTCACCTAAGAACCTGGCATCGCTCTGGTGTCTAATAGTGCAGGACAGGCAAGTGAGCCAGACCAGTCCAAAGAAAGATGTGCATTGCATGCTTGGGAAGAGGGGTTTTTTCCCTCTCTGCTCTGCTGGACATGAACAATTAATAATTTAATCCGAATTGCCAGAGCAACTATCTTACAGTTATGAAAGGCACACTAGCCTCAGGATAAAGCTGAGGCTCCTAGCAGAAATAAGATATAAAAGAAACAGAACCCTGATAACATCACTGAGCTGCTGGTTATACTGTGCTAAAACCTTACCCTTCTTCCAAATATGAAATGATAACCATCCTTCCTTTAATAAAACAGGCAAGAAGAAAAGTTTCCTATTTCTGGTAGCCAAACTTATTCTGATACATCAAGTAAAAATACTGGAAATATAAATTCAAATGATTGAGATTTAAGTTACTAAGGAAAGGTAGTATGTTTAGAAGTTGCCTTCAGAGTGATTTTTTTCAAGCAATGGATCCTTTTTCCCCCCAAATGACATTATATTCATTTGTCAATGGCAAAATAAAAGAGTGGTGGCAAGCAGAGGTGCAAGACCCAGAGTCTCACCCACTAAGCCTGCCCTCCCCTATTCCAATGTCTGCACCACAACCCAATCCTACACGGAAACACACTAAGAACCTTTTCAGAACCCTACAGTTCTGCAGAGCACAGTGTGAAAACCTGCTTCTTAATAATATATCCCTAACATGAGAAGTTGCTCATGTTTTTGTTATGAAAAAAACTCATCACTGTCATTTGCAGAAGATTTAGTAAAGTTGCTCAGTCGTGTCCGACTCTTTGCGACCCCATGGACTGCAGCCTATCAGGCTCCTCCGTCCATAGGATTTTCCATGCAAGAGTAATGGAGTGGATTGCCATTTCCTTCTCCAGAGGATCTTCCCAACCCAGGAATCAAACCTGGGTCTCCCGCATTGCAGGCAGACGCTTTACTGTCTGAGCCACCAGGGAAGCCCCTACAAAAGATTTAGCTTTTCACAATTTATTAAGCATTAACTACGTACCTATCGCTAAGAACTTCACAAACCTCATTTCATTTGCTCAATAAATACATCATAGGTTCTTATAAAACCTGCTCAAAATATCTCCTTTTGTTCTCTGGAGCTCTTACTTCAGGTTAAACTGCATTACAAACTCCTTAATGATCCTACTATGACGAAAGTTGAAAAAAGAGCAATTATTACCCAAATGAGTTACGGTCATAAAAACTTTTGAAAACAGCTATTAAGATAGAAATACCCTAAAAGGATCTTAGATCACAACACATTTATAGAAAAGCTGTTTCTGCAAATTCAAATCATCAGACAATGAATGAACTCTTCTTACTATATCAATTTCCAATAATTCTTTAGAAGTGTGGAAGTTTTTAAAACGTTTACTTGTTTATAGGGAAAATTTTGAAGTACATGCTATATATTATTAACATGATGGCAAATGACAAATTTTACTCCCAAAGAATCAAACAGATTAGTCTATTTTCCTTAACTGAATTGTGCTTATTGCATATCAACAAATCTGAAAGTCCATCTACTAACATGCACAAATATTTCAGGTACTACTAAGAAGGAAAAAAAGACCACCAAATAACCATGATACATGCTAACTTCAAGACAAACATCAAATTCAGAGATGACAAAAAATGTCTTTCTTAAAACTGATGAAATACAGAAAAAACATGAGTATGGAACTTAGTGAACAGAGAAGTAGAAGAAGGATGGTAAAGAATATCCTTTTGAGTCCCAGAAAGTTAAGTGGGATACTTCTGTTCCACTGTCCAAAATCAAACTGATACTGTACACAGCAAAACTGATCTACTCACCCTTCGGCGTCAGGGTCCAAAATGACAGCCAGCTCTGTTAACACAAGTCCTGCCAAATAATGCTGTTGGCGGAAAGGCACAGACAATTCAAACATATTTGCAATCTTCTGGTCTTGGACATTGGTGGAAAATCCAGAACTCTGTTTGGGAGTGAGATAGAACAAAACTATAATAGCTATGGAACAAAACATTCTATAGACAGAGCATTACAACAAACGAGATGTGAGCATCATCTGAAAGTGAGACAAACATTTTAAGTTTATTTTCACATTACTCTTATTAACACTGGAGAAAGCACCTGCTCTTACTTTTGGTATAGGAAACTATGATGAAATAACATTTTAAATTATTTTCAATTTCCTTTTTCTCATATTAAATTTTTTTCATCTGATTTTTCCTTTATACTTTTAGCCACTAAATATTTCACTATCATATTCTGAATGGAAAAAAGAACTAAATCTATATGATTCATTATGTACTCACTGTTGAGTACAAGAGAAATATTCATAGTCAAATGCTATTGGTTTCCAGAGAAATTTCAAATACTAATGAAGCTTTTTTGTCAGGGAAAATACTATCTCTAGAAAATTACTATTATTTTTTGGTTCATTCAGAGTTTTTACAAGTTTTCTAATACTGCAAAATAGCATCCCCCAAGATACAGTTCAAGGCAAGAATGTCCTCAACCTTATCACCCTTTAATCCATATTCAAGACCAACAATGCGAGGTTTCTTACAACAGACTCCAGATTTCTTTATGGAGAAATCACCTTCTTAGTAAGTATATAAAACTATTCGGGTCCCTACCTCCCAAAGAGTGATGTCTCTGTCATCTACCAGAATCTGAAAATTACACAGCTAGATGAGAAAGTAGGGGACAGGACACTAGAAGAAATTCTATTAATTTCTTGGCTGGATAAGATGTTCAGCAGGGAGTCAAGGATAAACAAATGTGTTTCATTAAAGGTATAAGGAACTTTACCTATGATTAATTTGTCCTTGATTGTGTAGCCACATCTCTGACAGAGGATAGGGAAAGAGAACAAAAGACTAGCCTCATTAGTTATTAGAAGAAATGTGTCTTAGCCAGGTATGCGGAAATAGGCTGATCCTTAAGAATTTTTGCAAAGGTGAAAAATGAGAAGTTGTGGGTGATCTCTGTGTTTTTCAATCTAAGTCAAGTTTAAAAATTTCTTTATCGAATATCTGAGATTGATCTAGTGTAGGAAATTACTTTCAGGAATTAAAAATCTCAAAAGCAAAAAGAGTTCAGATCACCTTTGACTTTAGACATTAAGAATATAAGGAAGGGACTTCCCTGGTGCTCCAGTTGCTAAGACTCTGCGTTCCCAATGCAGGGGGCCTAGATTCAATCCCTGGTCAGGGAACTAGATCTCACATGTCACAAGTAAGAGTTCATATGCCTCGACTAAGACCCAGCACAGCCAAATAAACAAATTTTTTCAAAAAAACAAGAGCTTAAGGAAGTAGCTTGTTTGTCTTAGGAATTATATAGCAAAACATTTCCCTAGGAGGGAACATCTAGGCTCCTCTGATACTAAAACCACAAAATCCCTTCATTTTAATCTGTATAAAAGGACATATAATTATTGCTATGATAATCCTTTGTCATCTTTAGAGCAATTATTAGGTACCCTGTGAAAACCCATGAACAACACCTAGTTTCCTTTGGGTTCTCTGGATACGAGAGGCAGGCAGGGCTCTGCAAGGACTACATTGCTATTTTACTTCTTTCTCTGCTAATTACACTTCATTCCCTTTCCTTCCATAGGTACTGACAGCTAATAAACATCTTGCCCCCCCAAATTCAGTCTGTATCTGCATCAAGAAAGCCCAACTTGTGAAAATGTCAAGTGAGTTTATTATGTAGGTGAATTCACTCCCTTGTGCGCAAATCAGTCAGAGGGATACAACACGTGGTTAGAACTTAGACCTAAAATAAAGCCAACATGTGTCACGGATCAAACCCTAGTTTTGCCAGTTTTTACTATGTGACCCTGGGTAAGTTACTGATCTTTCTGTGTTTCAGTTCACCTGTAAAAAAAAAAATAATAATAATAATAGAATGTACCACTTAGNGTTGCAATGAAGAATTGTAAATGATTAATATTTATAAAGCACTTAATCATTTATTACTTATAAAAGCCCTGAGTATGGAGCCTATCATACAGTTATTATTCAATAGTATTACTTTTTACTTTTCCCAGCATTTAAAATGCTTTTTCCGCAAATGCAGGCTTTAAAAAAAAGGTTTTTTCCATACATTTTGCATACCTGAGACGTGGCAGAAGAAACAGAAGGTGATGGTGATGCAGGTGGAGTGAGCAGGCTGCAGGGTAAGTTTAAGGTAACATAGTGCTCATGGCTGCAGATGATTCGCAAAAAATCAAGCCTCAAGGACACCAGGACACTTGGACTTGGTAATGAATAAAGCTTTGAAGATACCTTGTAAGCATTGCAGAAATTAAAAAAAAAAAAAACAATTGAACATATCATTTCTCTAATACCAACACCAGAATGATGAATTAAAGAATTAGAAAACAGTACTCAATGGACAGCTTTGGGTTTTGTGGTTTAAGTAACAGGGTCAGCTTTTTAAAGAGATACTGCTAAAATAAAAAACTTAAAACTACAAGATTTATTGTATAAATCCACTGACAAGGTGCATTCTTAAAGCCACATTCTTATATTTCGAATACAGTGTTAATACTTCCACCTCTCAAGGATATATTCTTTCTGAAGAAAAATTATACTATCAAAATAACTNTCTTAAAGCCACATTCTTATATTTCGAATACAGTGTTAATATTTCCACCTCTCAAGGATATATTCTTTCTGAAGAAAAATTATACTATCAAAATAACTTTATAAAATAAATTATCCATTCTTTCTTCAGCACTTTGTGCTAAGCTATATTTATAACTATCTGTTTTCCCAACTACACCGTTACTTACTTGAGGAGACATTTATAAACTGACTTATTTTAAGAGTTCTAGCATCCCTAGAGTCTAGCTTAATGTGTGACAAATGTAGGAGGTTAATGCCTGAAGAATAAAGACAGGACAGGTTTTGAGAGCAATAATACATGAAATTTCAGGGGAAAAGGTAAGAATAATACATAGTGTGGCAAAACTTGCCAACAGATCAGTGCCCATGCATAGTTTCAACTTCTCTATTAAAAAACAAAACAGGGATTTCCCTGGTGGTCCAGAGGTTAAGACTCCAAAGCTCCCAATATAGAGGGCACGGATTCAATCCCCAGTTAGGGAAGATCCCACATAATGCATGGCTCAGACAAAAAAGAAAGAAAGATACATACAATAACGGCATCCAACTGAACAGATTTTTCAAAACTCTAAGTATTAGACCGCCAAATAGCATTTTAAACCAGTAGTTCCCCTAAATTAATCTGTGGACCAGCAGGGAAGTACTTTATAAGCACTGTTTCCCCACTCCCCACACCACCACCAGGATTCAAACTCCTCAATAATGCTGGGATGGGACACAAGAGACCTGTATATTTTTTAAGCTGCCTTAAAAGGCAATTTTAGGATGATTATATAACTTACTACCCAAATGGTCTATCAGGACAAATAACTAATGTCTTCTAAAAGCCAGGTTTCATTAATCAGTTGAAAATTTTAACACAAAACCAGCTGTTTGTAGAAAAGTTCCAGGATACTTTTAGTTTAGAAAAGGCAAGATGATGATATTTGAGACTTGAGTAAACATCTGCCCATGATTCTAAACTCAACAATGTCTAGGGCTTCATCATGAGGAATACACAGCAAAATGCAACTGCTTGAAAAATCACTTAAGATAGAAAAGGTTGGGTTAGCTGTTCATTCAGTAAAAATGCTACTCTGGCATGGCAACCTGGGGCTGTTTTACATTTAGACTACTGACTTGATGGTATACTTCTAATGGGAATTAAAGAGTCAAGAGTGGGCCAGGATAACTCAAGGACAAGATGGCTCTACATGTAATTTATTTTTGCCTTACTAATAAATATACCACTTTTTAAAAACATCACTATATAAATGTGTCCATGAAAGTTTCTTAGCTCTAGCCCTTAAAGAGCAAACACAGAATTTAAATTATTTCATTACTAATTATATTTTACCTGTTTATAGCAGGTCTTTATAAGGCTAAAGACAAATCCTCTGTCCATAACAGACAACAGATCATTGAGAAAAAATGCAAGGCTTGTGTTGAGTCTCTCAACCATTTCTGTGTCCTGGGAAACAAAATTTAAAAAGAAAAACAAAAGTATGATAGTTTAATGCGTGCCTGAAAGATTGACTTTGTTTTTAAAAATAAGTTGTCATTACCTTCTGAAATCGTGAAACTATATCACTAGCAATTGTGCTGACAAGAGCAGCAATGTCGTCCATGAAACGTTCTGGAAAACGAGTCTTCCTTGGTGCATCAAGTTTATCATTAAAGTATAAATGATGCACCATGCTCTTTACCTAAAAAATAGAAATAAGCCATTAGTTCAATTTCTTTTTTAAAAAAATTGAAATATAATTGTTTTACAATGTTGTGTTAGTTTGTGCTGTACAAGGAAGTGAATCAGCTATATGTATACATATATGCCCTGTCTTGGACCTCCCCTCACCTCCCTCCATCCCACCCATCTAGGTCATCACAGAGTACCAACCTGAGCTCCCTGTGCCACAGAGCAGCTCTTACAGGTATAACCAGCAGTTACAGAACCCTCAACTTTAGGGTCATTTCTGTCACTATACCACATGATTTAATAGAAGGCTAAAACACTCAACTCCTCAAATATTATGAAAAAGTTCCCTACAATATTTTGTATGCTCTAAAGAAATATCAAACAACATACAACTCAATCTCTGTAACACCTTCATAAAACTATTCTGGCTACCAATGGGAAAAAAAATCTGGGTATGTCAACAGAAAAAAATTTTCATCCTTTAAAGTTACTTTAAGTTAAATCTTTCTAAGACTCAGCAACTGTGCCATTCCATGTCCCCTGCAACTGGTAGCTTTGAGGGATCAGAAATCTTGACAGCATGTAGTATCTTTAGCACTTAGCATCCCGTGGCATATGGTGGGTATACATTAAATATTGATGAATACATATTAAGAATAAAATGTTAGATAAAGATCAAAGTAATTTCAATTTACAAAATACTTTTAGATATAAATTCTTATCACAGTGTGTACAATAAAGAATTCTAAATTCAGGGAAATTAATGACAAGATTTTACAGTTGGTAAATAGTAGAAACAAGTCAAACTGTACCATTTTGACTATTTTGTGTTTTAAGAAATCTGAACATATATGTAAGGCTATTAAAAAAAAGGCAAATTACTATTTTGATCTTATATTAAAAGCACATGAATTATAATCTGATGTTTAGTCTCCGGGGGGAAAAATGTGTTGCCTATCACTTACATATGATCCCTGACTTATTTTTTTGCTGATTAGAAAATCTCAAGAAGAAATTTCTTTTTAAGAAAAAAAAAAAAACTTTTACTGAAGTATGGTTGATTTACAATGTTGTGTTAGTTTCTGGTTACAGCCAAGTGATTTCATTTTGTATACATTGTTTTTTGTATTTTTTTCCATTATGGTTTACTTCAGGATACTGAATATAGTTCCCTGTGCCATACAGTCGGACTGTGTTATTCATCTACTTTATATATAGTAGTTTGTATCTGCTAATCAGAAACTCCTAGTTTATCCCGCTCCCATCCCTTTTCCTTTTTGGTAACTGTAAGTTTGTTTTCTACCTCTGAGTCTATTTCAGTTTTGTAAATAAGTTGATTTGTAGCATATTTTAGATTCCACAAATAAGTGATATCTTATGATATTTAACTTTCTGACTTTATCCAGTATGGTAATCTCTAGGTACATCCATATTGCTGCAAATGGCATTATTTATATCTTTTTTATGGCTGAACAGTATTTTATTGGGTATCTATACGACATCTTTTTTATCCGTTCATCTGTTGATGGACGCTTAAGCTGCTTCCATGTCTTGGCTATTGTAAATAGTGCTGCTATGAACATTTGGGCACATGTATCTTTTCAAATAAGAGTTTTCTCCAGATAACATGTCCAGGAGTGAGATTGCTAGATCACAGGGCAACTCTAGCTTTAGTTTTTTAAGGAAACCTCATACTGTTTTTCATAGTGGCCACACCAAATTACATTCCCACCAACAGTGTAGGAGCGTTTCCTTTTCTCCACACTCTCTCCAGCATTTATCATTTGTAGACTTTTTAATGATGGCCTTTCTGACTGGTGTGAGATAATATCTCATTTAGTTTTATTTTTCAGAAGAAATGTCTTCTTATCCTCAATATAAGTAACATTCAATAATGAGCATGACTGTGGGTGGCATACTCTAGAACCTCCATTGTTTCTTTTCTATCTTTTGTTGTTGTTTTGCTCGTTATTATTTTACATAACTGGGGGGAAGAAAAAATTATACTTTTTCTTTCAGCTTTCTATAGATAGAGAGGAAGGGCCCGAGTGCCAGAATACCTGAGTCTGAATCAGAGGTCTGCTGTTCACAAGCTATGTACACTTAAACAAGATCTTAATCCCTCTGTGCCTTGAAAATCCCTAGGCCATAGGTCTGACCACATGGTGTGTGTATGTACATTGCTTTTATATATATATGTGTTTATGTTGTGTGTATATTTACAAAAATATTAATTCATTTACTTGCTTTTAATATCATTTACTGAATTAAGAAAAAATTATTGTTGTTTTTTATTGTTTGTAACCACCATTTCCCTTCTAAGAGCTTTCACCATTTTAAGAGCTTTCTAGCCATAAAAGCAGTAGGTATCTATAAAGCTCTTTGTATCTGGTATTGCCATTATACACTAGTATGTTTGGACTAAGAGAGTACATATCACAGGTTAAAAAGATAGGTAGCTTCTCCAACTATTCCTAAAAACAAACTTAAAATTAGCTTTATAACTCCATCTAAATAGTGCTCATTATCCACAGTGTTATTTAGAGATATAGCAAACATAATTTTTCTTTGGAGGCACATGTAAAACCGTAACATGGACAACAAAGAAAGATTTCTAGGACAATAATAATGAGCCAACACAAAATTATTCAGTAAGGAAAACAGTATTACAAAATGTGTTTAGTTTGCTCACCATTAACTCAAAAAAGAACCAGGCTTGTTGCAAAGCTGATTCCCGAACGCTGCCACTGCAAACAACCCACTGCAAAGCCAGCTCCTCATGAAAAAGCTATCCAGAAGTAAATCCAAAGTTATTATCAATGCCAGGTCTGCTGATAACACAAATCAAATAATAATGCAAATACAAATGAAGATATAATGAGGATAAGCAAAATAAGGCATGTGAACCATTCAACGATGCAGTGAGGACACCCATTAACGAAACGGCTATTTATACATGTAAGACAGTGGCATGTTGAACAGCTGAAAAAATTACATGTTATCTGGCAGTAAAATGTAATTTTAAAAGGACAGGTGGGAAAGAGCCTCCTAAATTGTACCTGCAAACAGAAACTAGACCAAAAGCTCACAGCTACAATAAAATCTGGTTTTTGTCTTACATATATATTTGAACATATGCAAATACATTCACGAACTTTGCTGGTACAATTTAGGAAATACCTTTAAAAATTTAAACTTTGATATCAGCCATCAATTTTCAAGGTCTCAGGTATTTAAAGTCATTTTATTAAAACAGCAGAAATTGCCTGCCTTATAATGGATATGCATAAAAAGCATTTGCAAAATAGTGTATATTATGAAAAAGGACTAACAAAACTGTGCATAAGGGAAGCAAATCAACATATCTTACTAAGAGTGATAATTTTTCTAACTCATCTTCCTTTCCCTGGAGATTTAAAACACAAAACAGAAGCAAGTTACAGAAACAGAATTAAGAGTTGATACAATTTTTTGGTATTAAAATTTGATGATCAAATTTAAGTCACTAAACTAAAAATATTCATCCACAAAAATATAAGCATTATAATAATGTAAAAGGGCCTGCAATGGAGGGGCATGCCCAAAAAGGCATCAGACAAGCAATGCTTGCTCAAATGTATCTTTAAAAACAATCCAATTATTTTAACATCTTGTTCTGGTTATGTAAAGAAACCTTTCATCTACTTAACTGTTGGAATTATTTTCCCCCTATATGAATTGTCTTCATATGAATCTACCTTTTTAGTTGGTAAGCGTCCCGTTAATGTTTGTAAGAAACTTGACGTCTCTGTGTGCGAAGACATACGATTACAACTTCGATCCATAGCCTATGGAGTGAAGATGAATGAATGACGAGATAACATTAAAGTGTGCTGTGAATGACTCTGCTCCTCAAGGATTACACACAATTTTTTAAATAGAGCTTTACTGTGGTTTCAAAAACCATCTATTTTATTGCTCATCCCATTTTCACCATTCAAGTTGCTTTAATGACAATGTATTAGAAGTATCAAAATGGCTTCTATATATTTTATCCTTAAAAGGTAAATATTTTAATGATGATATAAATTGAGAGTGCTGCAAAGAATGAAACTTTTATCTCTGTGATATATACACATGCATGTATCTAGTAAGAAAATGCAAAAAGTAAAAACATACTTCTCACTGGTCTCAGACCAAAAAGAGAAACCAAGAATTTTATATTTAATTTAAAAAATTAAAAGTTTAGAATGGTTTCTTTTATGTTTCACTATCATCAAAAATTATGATTCAGATTTGCCATATACTATATTAAATATAAATCATTTATAATAATAAATTTGCGATTAAATTTTTCCCTCAAGAATGAGAGAGAGCATCTTCCCCTAAAGCCAGCACACAGGTGAGAAGTATATTTTGAGGAATCATGCAGTATTAGCTATCAAGCAACTAAAGTAAGCAAAACCTAGTACAAAGAGGTTACAACAAATTTCATACTTTGCAACACAGTAAAATTAAAACAGATTTTTGTTTCTGGTACTTAATCTTACAGCATGGGGATCATATACTGTTCATATTTACTTTCAGCTTATTAACAACATTTCTAGTCAGTGATTATGAAGAAAATGACAAGATAATAAATGCTAAAGGAGAATGATATAATAGCTACACTTTAAACCAAAAGCAAATGAAAAACTGTCAGGTTTTTTCCACACAAAATTTTTTGTTTAAAAAATTCTTCCTGAAGACGTGGTACCCTGAGGGTAGAAACTGTTATCAAAGCCATCAATTACATAAGCAGCAGGCACTGAAACATCAACGGGGTGTACAACGAAGGAAGGAGGAGACAGGAAATAGGAAAGGAGAGCATTACTGGTGGAATTGGTGGTATTCATGCATAGCAGTTGGAAAATGTGCTAAGTAAACAAAAAACACACTTTTTAATGATTAAAAAGCAAGCCACCAAAATCATAGTATATACTAAGAAGTAACGTTCTAAAGGGAAACATCAGCAGCCAAAAAAGAAACCTCTAACATAAACACCACCTGTGTTGATTCTGCACTTGGACTGGGGTTGGATCCCCATGGGGCAGCTTTTGGACCACCAGTGTTAACCCAGGAATTGGAGCGATCTAAACCCTAAGCATATAATAGAAAGCAGTTGGAAAGGAAAGAAATATTACATGTGGCATGCTATATTCTTAAAGAAATCCAGACTTTCCAATGCAAACATGTTTTTAATTAGTACTGTTAAAGCAACCAAAATTTTTAGGCATCTATAGAATATTAGTTCATCAAAATCATCTTATTACATAGTAATTTTTTAAAAATCACAAAGAAAATTAAGCATAGTATTTAATGGTAATTTCTCTTTTTATAAAAGGATCAACTTCAACTATCAACAAAGTTCCCATAGCAACCATCCCCCCAAACTCTCTTTAAAGATGGTACAAGCTAGCAACAATTTCCTCTAAATCTAACTGAGGCTTAAAAGAAAAAAGAAATGAAAGAACAAAAACATTCCATTCTTGTGTAAAGGACTTTAAATTTTACTCCATCTGTCATCAACTGAAAACGTCTGTGCAGCAATACTCCGTATTTGTATTTGAACTTGCCTCCTCTTTCACACTTTTAGGGACCAATAAGAAAAATTAGGCAAAAATTAAGAAAGAAAAAAAGATGCCCAATATATGCTCCTTCCTAAAAATGATAGTAGATTTGGAGTTGTCTTCAGTCTTATTGTGCTTGTTGAAAGTAAACATAATCAGTTAGTATTTTATACAAAAACTGTAAGAAAAAACTTTATGCTGGGGCTGTCTGTAAGATTTGTATCTTCATCATCACTATCATCAATTTGAAGTTAATTTTAATATGTATGACTACAAGTGACTTCCCTGGTGGCTCAGACGGTAAAGCATCTGCCTACAATGCGGGAGACCTAGGTTCAATCCCTGGGTTGGGAAGATCCTCTGGAGAAGGAAACGGCAACCCACTGCAGTATTCTTGCCTGGAAAATCCCATGGACGGAGAAGCCTGGTAGGCTACAGTCAGTCCATGGGGTCGCAAAGAGTCAGATATGACTGAGAGACTTCATTTTCACAAGTGAATTATGTCTATCTTCTCTGAAAGAGGTTATTATGACTCTAGGTAAAGGGAACTGGATGGCATCATCAACTCAATAGACATGAGTTTGAGCAAACTCTGGGAAATGAAGGTGAAGGACAGGGAAGCCTGGATTGCTGCAGTCCATGGGGTTGCAAAGAGTTGGACATGACACTTTTCACTTTCCTGCATTGGAAAAGGAAATGGCAACCCACTCCAGTGTTCTTGCCTGGAGAATCCCAGGTACAGCGGAGCCTGGTGGGCTGCCGTCGATGGGGTCACAAAGAGTCGGACACGACTGAAGTGACTTAGCAGCAAGCGACCAAACAACGAAAAGGGAACTGGGGCTTTAATTCAGTTTCTTAAACCTGATCAATCCATTTGAATTATAAAATTCAGATTCTGGGCCCTCCTCCCAGAAATCCTGATTCAGTAATCTGGGCTGGGCCCTGAAAATCTGCTAACAGAACTGAACAAGTTATAAGAGATTTTTAGAGCACTACTGAAGACAACACAAGACAAGCCAAGTAAAAATATCAGGGCTGAGTATGAGCCCAGACAGAAAGCACCAAAGAGGACAGGTAAAAGAAAACAAAGAGTAAACAATGGTAATCAAGTCTATGTAGACATTAGTATCACTTGGGAAGATTAAGGACAACCACCACAACACATGTGCAGGGCCCTACCTCCAAGCAGTCAAATAAGAATCTCTGAAAGTGAGGCCTATGCATTGATATTGCAGGAAGGAGGAGAGCGAAGGAAGAGGGAGGGGAGGAAGGAAGGGGAGGTGGGAGGAGGGAAGACAAACTATTAGCTCTCAAAGGCTTATGTTTATAGGGAGAATATTTCCCCTCCTTTTTTCTCTATTTTTTTCCCAAAAATACAGAGAAGTTGACATGATGATACAGTAACTACCTACTTCCCCTCATTTTTGACACTGAATGTGTAAGATGAGAGTTAAAGTTGAAATGCAGGTTCTACTGCTTACTAATTGCAAAATCTACGGTAAATTACCTAATCTCTTTTTCAGTTTCTTAGCTACAAAATAGGAATAATGATGTGTCTCCTTCAGATTGTAAAGATCAAATTAAATGATGGAAGTAAATCACTGAATGTAATGCCTCAAATATAGAAAATTGTTAAAAAATAGTTTTAATAAAAACTTGCCCTAATGTTTTCAACGCTTCCTAGCAAAGTAAATTGGGCAATATTCAAATACTATAGAATTATCTAATCAGTAGCTTTGTTTAAAATAAAATACCCCATTTATAAGGTATTAATACAGACTTCTCAGAACCTCATTATTTCAAATAAAAGCAAATTAGCACACAGTATGCTTTTCAGATAAATTAAAACAAAAACTTTCAGTCTTTCCAATTATGTCACTACCTATGCTACAAAAATAATATTATTTTTAATATTATTTAATAACAAAGTTTTTAATATTATTTTAATACCAGAAAAACAACTGTGCTCTCCCTACCACGAATTTCTACAAAAAGAAAAACAGTAACTTTGCTGTACACAAGTTTACTTTTTAACCTCTTGCTTAACAATTTCCTTTAAGACATGTGCTAATAAGTAATGTGAGAATAAACAATAACCCTGTTTGTACCATTAATTATATATTATATTCACAATATTGAGACTCTGAACAGTTATAATCACATCAAGTCAAAGCTAACTATTTAAAGAACACTGGTAGCCAATTTATTTGTAAAGCAAATTATTTCCATAATTTAAATGTCATAAAGCTAAGAATTTTACAGAACAGCCCTCAGTTAAACAATTTCATCACTGATATTTAGTAACTATATTTATGGATCTCCAGCAGCAGAAGAGATTAACCGAATGTGTGTGCATGTGCATGAAAGTGTTTTTGCTCTGCTTTTGCCAAATCTCTGTAATCTTATTGTTCTGTCCTTTAGATGCAGAAAGGCTCCTTCCCTGAACATGTCAATTTCACTTGCCGTCAATACTCACGTTTTAATACAAAGATTTGGCTTTACACCCACAAACCCTCAGCACAGAGGGTTTAGTAAGCTATGCACACAGTAAGCTCTCAATGCTTGAAAGATAAATGAAAAAGGAGATAATACATTAGAAAGAAACTAATTATCAATGTAAAATTGCTCTGGAATTTGACTAAAAACAATGAAGTTCAAACCTGATGTAACCATATATTAGTATTTACATAACTGATTGTTAAAAGAAGTTGCTAGGATAAAGAAAGATCAGTTGTGGCAAAATAATTATGGAAAGTCTCACAAGTATGGTTTTATAGACACTAAAGTAACAAATGCCTGTTTATAGTATTTTTAAATTTTAGTAGCTTCACATTTTGTATTAGGAAATGAAGTCTAACTGAAACATTCATAAAACTATATTTCTTAAAATCTTTAAGTATTTAATTAACCTTGCTAGCAAGGAGGCAAAAAAAAGCATAATTCAATTTTTTTTAAGTTGCTTGGTAGAGACACTCAATGTTTACTTAACATTCTTTCACTGGATAAAGATCTTTTGAGCACCTTCCATATGCTGGACATTATAGCTACTTTAGATACATCAGTGAAGAAATATCCCTGCCTTCATGGAGCTTATACTCTAATCAAAGGAGACAAATACTGAAAATAAACATAACAGGTAACTAATTTATATTTGCCACATTAAAGGAGTCAACATTATCAATCAAAGAAACAGAGTAAGGGGTGAGAAATCCCTGGCACAAGGCTGAGGAGAAAGGCACATTTAGACACTTAAATAAGCTGGTCAGAGAAGACCCCGTGGGGAAGGCAGTCCTTTGTGTTAAGACTTAGGGAAGCAGACGAGTTAGTCATAGGATCTCGCTCAGAGGAATGACATAATCCAACTTAAGTTTTGTTTGTGATTTAAGCTTTTAAAGTAGCATTCTGGCTGTTACTGTGTGAAGTGAGTATAGGCTGAAAGCACAGAAACCATCTTTAAGGCTATTACATTAATTCAGGAAGAGATGATGGTAATTCAGACCAAATGGTAGTATTAGAGGTGGCAGGAAGTGGCTCTAGTTTTAACATATGCAAATCTGAACAAAGGGTTTTGAAAATGCAGCTGAGTTTAGAATTCCAGAGAGAGATTTGAAATGTAATTTTTGTTAACTATCACAATATAATGATACTTAAAACAACTGGACTTCATAAGATCACCAAGTCGAGGAGTGAAGAGAGAAAGGAAAACAAGACAAGAGGACTAGAAATAAGGACAGAAACCTGGGGCACTTCCAAATTAAGAGATCAGAAAAAAAAAAATCTACGAAGGAGATTAAGCAGGTGTAATAAGTAAAGACGGAAAGCAAGAGAGTGTAGTGCCCTACAAACCAATTAAATAGAATAAATCAAAGAGGAAGGAGAATTACTGTGTCAAAGCTGCCGTAGGATAGTGGCTCAGTGGCTTCCCTAGTAGCTCAGCTGGTAAAGAATCTGCCTGCAATGCAGGAGAACCCAATTCGACTCCTGGGCTGGGAAGATCCCCTAGAGAAGGGATAGACTACCACTCCAGTACTCATGGGTTTCCCTGGTGGCTCAGACGGTCAAGAAACCACCTGCAACACAGAAAAACCTGGATTGGGAAGATCCGGTGGAGGAGGGCATGGCAACCCACTCCAGTATTCTTGCCTGGAGAATCCCCATGGACAGAACGGCCTGATGGGCTACAGTCCATGGGGTCACAAAGAGTCGGACACAACTGAGGGACTCAGCACACAGCACAGCCAATGCAGGAGATGCAGGTTCGATCCCCTGCAGGAGAAAATGGCAATCCATTCCAGTATTCTTGCCTGGAAAATCCCATGGACAGAAGAGCCTAGAAGGCTACAACCATGGGATCACAGAGTCAGACACATGTGAGCAACTGAGCACACATACACATGAGGTAAAGTAAGTCAAGTGTTGAGGCTCAACCATCAGATTTAAGAATATGGAGAGCCTGCAGAGCCCTGAGAGCATTCAAAGGGCTGTAAGCATGGAAGATCAGAGAAATATGTTTGAAGTAGGGTAAGGACTCAGTAGTAAGGAACCCACCTGCCAATGCACTTGACATGGGTTCTACCTCTGGGTGGGTAAGATCCCCTGAGGGAAGGAAATGGCAACCCACTCCAGGATTCTTGCCTGGGAAGTCTCATGGAGAGAGGAGCCTGGTGGGCTGCTGTGCATGGGGTCGCAAAAGAGTTGGCTATGACTCAACAACTAAACAACAACAAACAAATGGGAGTTAAAGAACAAAAGGAAAAGAACTGAAGACAGCAAGTACAGAAAACGCTTTTAAGGAATTCTACTATAAAAAGTAGAAGAGAAATGGCAAAAAAGCTACTAGAAGAAATACTAGAGGAAAAAAAATTTTAATGGGAGAAATAATAGCATGCCTGTATGTGGATGGGATGATTTAGTAGATGGGGAGAAACTTAAGATGTGGGAGAGAGATAAACACTGTTGGAGTGAGGATCCTGAGTAGGTGGAAGGGGATGGAAGGCTGTATACCAACAGGGAATGGACTTAAATGGGCAGGTCATCTACGACAGACATGTTAGTAGTAGGTAGTAGTAGATGGTAGTGGTTAAGGACAGGTGATGGTCAAAGGTTAAAAAAGTTTCCCTCTAATGACCTCAATTTTTTTAATGAAGTAGGAGATAAAGTGAGAGAGCCTGGTGGGAGCTGTTAGAGGATCTGAGGTTACAAAAGAAAGCATGTAACCTTTTTCTGGGACAATGGGAAAGTAAATGGAATAAATGAAATATACTACAATTGCATGACAGCATTAAGGGTTCTCTTAACCTCAAGAGAGCCTTTAATTTCAAATGAGACCAGTCATGGCATTTCTCAAATCATGTTTAGCAGCATTGGCAGTCAACGAAATTCAACTACAGTGTGAGGTTTGGATAAGCAAGTAAAATTAAGTGAGAGGAAGATAAGGGAACTGAGGTCTGTTTATAAAGGTATAATTATAATGACTGCTCATGGAATTTAAGCTGGCTAAATTGGATGAAAGAACATTAACAGTGTGAGGTAGAGTAAAAATATCTTATCATCAAGTGACTGGAGGTTGCATAGTAATTGTTGGAGTTGGGGTACTACACAGAAAAATATGAGCTAATGATTAGAGAACAAGATGTATGAAAATGAGATTATGAGAATTAAAGTTATTCGTCACGACAAGACCAAGGGTACGACCATGGCTGGGGCAGCATGAAAGACAAAAGTCATTAAAGAATTTCTTGAATTTCCAAGTCAACAGAATCAGAAATAATGACGAGTAGGTATAAATAAGGCAGAGGAACCACAGATCAAATTGCCAACATCTGCTGGATCATGGAAAAAGCAAGAGAGTTCCAGAAAAGCATCTATTTCTGCTTTACTGACTATGCCAAAACCTTGGACTGTGTGAACCACAATAAACTGTGGAAAATTCTGAAAGAGATGGGAATACCAGACTACCTGACCTGCCTCTTGAGAAACCTATATGCAGGTCAGGAAGCAACAGTTAGAACTGGATATAGAACAACAGACTGGTTCCAAATAGGAAAAGGAGTACNTTTTCCAGTAGTCATGTACTGATGTGAGAGTTGGACTGTGAAGAAAGCTGAGGGCCGAAGAATTGATGCTTTTGAACTGTGGTGTTGGAGAAGACTCTTGAGAGTCCCTTGGACTGCAAGGAGATCCAACCAGTCCATCCTAAAGGAGATCAACCCTGGGTGTTCTTTGGAAGGACTGATGCTCAAGCTGAAACTCCAATACTTTGGCCATCTCATGTGAAGAGTTAACTCACTGGAAAAGACCCTGATGCTGGGAGGGATTGGGGGCAGGAAAAGAAGGGGATGACAGAGGATGAGATAGCTGGATGGCATCACCGCCTCGATGGACATGGGTTTGAATGAACTCCGGGAGTTGGTGATGGACAGGGAGGCCTGGCGTGCTATAATTCATGGGGTCGCAAAGAGTCGGACACGACTGAACGACTGAACTGAACTGAGGTATAAATAAACTTCAGATTTCTTATAATTTTCCAATGAGATAAAAATTATACACCATTATTATTAGGGATTATGACTAAAGGGTAGGCCAAAATGAAGGTAGCTATCAAAAATTTTGCAATAGAAAAGAACACAGAAAAAACATTTAAATAAAATTTGATTAGGACAACACTATACTGTTATAAGACAAATTCTCATCTTATAATGGCTTTCTCAGAAGTTTCCATATATCATAATATCAAAAGCAAGTTTATATCATTATTATGTCCCATTTTATGAACCACTTGATAAAAGGCAAATAATCATTCCAATATATGTACATCTTTGTTCTAAATCGTGATGTTATAATCTACCAAATACATCATATTAAAGGAAAACACTAGAATTATGCTAAATCTTATAGAAATTAAAACGTGTTTCAAAAGTAGAACCTTGAGGAAAACGGCGTCTATAGCGCTTTGACAGGAAAACCTCTTATAATTCACAAACGAAATTCATTCTACTGAAGAAACTGTACTTAAAATTATGCTAAGTGTTACTTCTATTACACTGAGAAAAGATCAAGAATGAAGACAAAGATAAAAAACCTTTTCCTAGACATGGAAAGATATGTGGGGGCAGAAAAGCTTTCTCTTTAGCAATTAGGAATTGTTACTCTGCAGGAACTATACAACACAAAAAGTGAAAGTTTGCTTAATTAGAGTAACATCTATTTGGATCTTTAAATTATTGAAATTTACATTTATTTTTTAAATTAAAAAGCTACAATATATTCTTTTTGCTTTCTCATAGACCATGAATTACTTTAAAAATATATTTTTGGTCTGTGAGAAAGTACTTTAAAGTTACTTAAAAGGCACTTTGAAATGAGCAGTAATAAAGTTTATTAGAAATTTCTGAATGCAAATTTCTATAACTGTATGAATAGATTTTAGTAATTCTGATGTGTTTGGTCGATATCCAAGTATTTCACATAACAAACAAGCTCAGATCATTTTTTTAAAAACATCTATTATAGCTCAGACTAAGAGTTAAACACAGACTGAGGAACATTTACTAATTCTTTCTCATATCCTAATCAAGAGACTAAATGCCAAAGAAAAGTTGGCTATGATTCTATTAACAATGGTGTCTTCCTCCTTTCCAGTAGCAAAAAAATCTACTTAAGATGGTTTGGTCAAAATACAACATAATATGATTACTTGGCCTCAATCTTACTGCTCTCTTTTCCACTTTACTTTTCAAACTGAGTTATTTTTGTACTTTAATTATAGTAAGGCAATGACTACTTGTTCCTTAAGTATATGTGATGGGGAGGTAATAAGGATGAATGCTTAAATAAAATATGGCTGGATCTTATATTGGCCAACCTCTCCCTTGTTGTCTGGAATAATCATTAACCATGATTAACTAAATCACATTTTTCTAATCCTGGAGCACCTTACATAGAGTTTTCCATGTGAAATATAGCTCTATTACCAATTAATTGTTAATCATTAATTTTTATATTTTTAGAGAAGTGAGATTCATATTTCAAGTCAATAATATGGTCCCACTGGACAGCAGTCACAGGTCTCTTAACCCTGTAGAACACCAATATAACCATTTTTCACATGATGATCAGACAGACAATGAGTTGTATGTGACTAGTCATTCTGGACAAATTTTGAATTTGGCAGATTTTCTTAAGCATAGTGCACAAACGAGTTTGTAATAGCAAGCACATTAATAGAAACATCACTTACGTGTCACTGATAGAAGAGAAACATAAAATTACTAATTCCAATATATTTTAAAATTCTTATTACTAACTCAGATACATTTTAAGAATAAGGTAAAACAACTGGATATTTCTCATTTGTTCATGAACTGAAAAACAAATTTATAGATGTATATCTTCAGTTTACCTTACTGCTGATGATTGACCGTACTTCATCATCTGGGGACGTGGGAGTTCCAGATATATCTGGATTACTATTACTAAGGCTCCGAGAACGATTTAAATTAAGGCTTGCAGGTCTCACAGCAGATCTAGCCATTGTGGCATAATGCACTGATCCTCCCAAACCCCCAGGACCTAGAGTTGTATATAAAATAGCACATAATTAAACAGTTAATCGGGAAAGGACCTGAAAAAGTCTCTTCCACTTTACAAAATTCCATAAAGATCATAAATTGCTTTTATTTCTAAGTGAAAATAATAGAAATAAGAAAACCACTCTAAACCTCATGAAAGCTATACAAAGATAATTTTTTACAGCAGCTGACAAAACCCTGTGAATTATAAATACAACCATTATCTCTTCAATGTTTCTACATTCTGTATTACACATAGAATAAAAAACAACAGTAATAAGAAACATATTCAAACATCATTTCACTTATATATGAGGGTATCTAGGACCCAAAGTGCTCCAGCTACCATCTTTTCCTTTTTTCCCACCCACTCCTGCTCTGCTCTGCCCCTTGACACACAGTCACTGAGAGGAAGACCCAATTTACTGTCAGCATCTCTTAAGTGAAGCTATGGCTGTATCTCTATCTTCATCAGTGATAACGTTAACTATAACAAAATAGCATCTTTATGACATACATACATAAATAAAGATAATTCTCCTAAGAGCCCAGGTTATACAAAAAAAGCCAAGAATCCCTTTTCTATCTGAAATCAAACCTGATACCATCATTCAACCAGGATCTATAAAGTACCCAACAACTGTAACTCCATTTCTTATTTAATGAAATCTTTCTAAGTGTCATATTTGCAAATGACATACACTTGTCAGCTAAGTAATTTATAGCCTTCAGGTCAGCATGTGAAAAAGACATTTTACACTATCTGTGAAATTCTCATAGTGTACTAATTGAAACAGTAAATGGAGCAGCATTACATATAGTCCATAGTCACTTATACTCAGAGACAAATTTAGAAATTAAGATAGGAAACAATGAACAAGATTACGAGAGTCAATCAGTTCTCTTTTTGCAATTAATAAAATGTACTATAACTTAGATTATTATTATACCTAGTTTTCCAAGTGAATGTCATAATTTCTTATCATCATTATTTATGTTAACACTGACAATAGCTGAAAAAGGGCACTCACCATTTTCACTAGTGATGAATGATGACTCTTACAGACAAATATGTAAACAGGTTGAAAAGTATGCACAACATAATCATTAACCTACTAACTAAATGACTAAAGGGTGATTCAAACACTCATATATCCCACCTACCACCACTACCACCAATGTCATATAAAACACAAGTAAGTGACTACTTTGGGCTCTAGTATCCAGAAAGGCTATATTATTTTATTGACCATGAAGAGATCAGAACTTTTCTAGAGGATCATCCTCTATATCACCACAGGTTTCACAAGGTTATCAGGAAACTACTGAGCCACCATATTTCTTCTTTAATGTCCAATAACACTCTATTTGACAAATATAACATTCTATTTATCTTTACAGGAAATGAGAAATGCTTCCAGAAACAAGTTATTTTCAAGGTTTATTTCCAAAACTTAATTCAACTAAGATCTCTCTAATTCAGATTAAAGGAAGCTGTACAAATAATGATGCTTTAAAATGTAACCTATTTATCCCTTTAACTCCGGTAGCTAGCATAGTCCATGGCACTCAACAGGCATTCAACAAATGTTTGTTGTTGAATAAACACATCACACTATGCACTTCAAGATTGTTTCAATCCTGCTTATAAACAATAAACACATAATCTATGCAAGATAGTTTCATAGTAAAAAAGGATAAAATACCTGGTGATGGTGAATTAGGGTAAGTATTTGGCAACCGAAAAACATAATAGATATATGATGCAAGAAGGCTGTTTCTACCATGCTGGTCATGATTTCCCTCCAAGTTTTTGTGAAGCCGATTTATAATTGATGCCATAGCTTCAAATGATGCTTGACCTAGATTAACTTTTAAGAAGGAAGAAAATATTTTTTGCACTAACATTTTTAGACTGTAAGTTATAAAAACATCAAAGTTTTACCTCCACTGTATACATTAAGTATGACTACACACAGTAAGTATTTAAGATGATATTTGACATTAATTTTATGGTATCTACTTATGATATTAACTGGGTCAAAATTATTTCTCTCAACAAAATGAGAAAAATCTAATTTTACAGGAAAATTACCTGGTTTTGCTTACTCAAAAAAAAAAAGTCATCGAACAGGTACCCACCATTTTGTAAAATAATACAAAGTATATGATAAGAAAAAATCTATCTTGTTAGAACCTTTGAGAAGTAACTTCTCATTTTAAAGATGATGCTGAGAAACTAAATATCATACATTAAACAATTACTTTTGCTTAAAAAATAAAAATTAACAATAAAAGTGGATTATGAAACTATTAACATGAATAGAGCTGATAAGCTACTTAACTGAAAACAGAATCTGTAAAAGGATTAGAAGGACAAAAGGGTAGAAAACCAGGATGAGGTAAGATCACTGCACATTAAATGCCAAGCTAAGTAATACCTACTCAGCCATGCAAGTCAGTATATAACAAGAAATTTGCAAAAACTGGAAAATTCTGATAGCACAGTGAACAAATGGATAACCTAAACAGCTATTCTGAAAGCGTCACATTTTATGATTTATTTCATCGAGACAGGAATTTATGAACAGATAATGAGGCCAATTAAGTTTTCCTAAAAGTGGAATAATCAGATGGAGTGGTGATTTAGAAAGATTAATCTATATGTACTGTACCAGAAGAGAGACTAGAGAGACAGAGAAACCTAGCAGGCTTTAGAAATCCTCCCTGTGTTCCTGGATGACTCCTCTTCCTTTTCCTTATCGTAGCTATTTTGGAGGAGGGCATGGCAACCCATTCCAGTATTCTTGCCTGGAGAATCCTCAAGGACAGAGGAGCCTGGCAGGCTACAGTCCATGGGGTCACAAAGAGTCAGACACGATTAAGCAACTAAGCACAGCACACCGTACCTGCTACAAACCATCCTTCTCAAAACTAGGTCCACTTTACTCCCTTCTCAGCAAATCTTGTTTTTATGTCATACTAGAAATTTATAAAGCATGGAAGTCCTGAACTTTTTACTATAAATGTATTAGAATCTGAAACAATTTTTAGTTCCTTTCCAAAGAAGCAGTGATTGTCTCCTAAGTAAGAATGATCTATTCACCTTCATTTTTTACTTACAAGCATGCTTCACTAACTGAACCCTTGTGCACCTCTATACAGATTCTCAATGCATATGACTCTTTGACCAAAGATATTCTTGCTAATTTCACCAGTAAACATTTCTTCAGAATAGTAAGCAAGAGTGGGACTTGGAGTCAGTTGCTTGGGTGTGAATCCTTGGGCAAATTTTTAAGCTTATGCTCACCATTTTATCTAAGAAATCATGAAATTTATACCTATATCTAGAGTTGTAAAGATTCTATGCACTAATATAAATATAGTATGCTGTGCTTAGTCACTCAATCATGTTCAACTCTTTGTGACCCCATGGACTGTAGCCTGCCAGGCTCCTCTGTCCATGGGGATTCTCCAGGTCCAAATACTGGAGTGGGTAGCCTTTCCCTTCTCCAGGGGAATTTTCCCAACCTAGGGATCGAAGCCAGGTCTCCCACATTGCAGGCAGTTCTTTTAACAGCTGAGCCACAAGGGAAGCCCTTGCACACTACACACACACTGTTTCATCTCTCGGGGCTAATTATTTACCTGTCAGACTCTTACTCATCTTTAAATGCTGAACCTAAAATTTACCTCTACTTATAAGTCACCATAAAAACATCTCAAGGAGTTGAATACTGCTCTCCTTTGTGCCACCTCTTAATTCAAAATTTCTATAACAAGTTACCTGAAATTTCTTACAAGCTCAACTACTTTGCAGGATTTGGGTGGACACGGTAAGCAAAAGTAAAGGAATGAATCTTGGGGAAAAGGCAGGAAACAAGAATATTTTCCCTTCCAGAACAAGTCACAAGAAAAAGAAGACAGAGATTTTGAGTTACTGAAGAAAATATCTATATTTTCACTCATTTGCAGTCCTCTATATATACTATAGCTGAATAGTATATAGAGGACTGCAAATGAGTGAAAATATAGATTGTAAGTCCTATACACAAACACAAATGATTTATCTGTTGCATGTTTTCTTAACTAGTCTATGAGATCCATAAAATCAAGAACCATGCCTTGGTCAGTGCCCATCAGTGTATAGTACATATTAAGTGCCTAATAAATATTTGGTGAGTGAATACATATTTATTTTCATAATTTGAATAGAGGTCTATATGCCACACTTTAAAGAAACAAAGAAAGTTATTATTTTCCAGCATTAGAAACAAGTAAGTAACAACCCCCCCCAGCCCCCGCCCAAATCAAACACAGTCCTTACAGAGATAGCAAATAGGAATCATGGTTCTATTTCTGTAAGTTAGAAATGTCAAATGACAAATTTCATGATTCCCTAAACATAGGTAAATTACCTATTTGGCCAGCAATGACAGGAGGTCTAACAACTAAAAGTATCAGTTTATCAAGCAGGAGATGAAGAAATCGGACCACTGGTTCCAACTGAGATGAATTCAATGCTGAAATACTGCTCTTCAATTCACTTTCTAAATTATTTTCCATGATTCGCATGTCTCCAATTCGGACTGGGAACATGTGTTCATCCAGAGCATTTACCAGAGCAAAGAACTTATCAAGATAAGGATCCTAAAACAAAGAAGGAACAGAGGCACTAAACAATCTTAGCTTTGTAAATACTCCTAACTATGGACCTCTGGTATCTCATATTAATTGATAACACAAAACAGTACACATTAGTATACACATTGTTTCCAATTATACAGTATTCTATTCTTACCTGTTATTACAATGTAGCTACTTCAAACACTATTGATTACTCAAAAAAAAATCTACTGATATCAGGATTTTTTTCCAATTGTGAGTCTGCCTTCTTGTTATAGAGCTCAATTATTATGGCGGGTGTGTTAGTAACTTACCTGTGCCCATTATTAATTTATTACCTCTTAGCTCCATCCAACCCCTCAGCCCATCTTTTCCACATTTTGCAATCCTGGACCTAGACTCTTCAAACTACATTTGTCCTTTGTCAGCTGGCTTGTGTTAGGCACTGGCAACAGAGGGTATGGAAAACCATCTTGCCAGGCTTGAGGAGCTAGAGGGGAATCTTCCTCTCCGTTTGCTTTCCTGACGGCAGCGAGTGGATGCGCAAGCTATGGCTCAGAGGCGAGGGTCGTGGGCAGCAGGGTGGCTCTCCGGTTCCACAGCAGGTCCCTCCATCCAGTATCCTCCAACCACAGCACAGCAGGCGCAGTGTGACTGTGGCAGCGGTGTCCCTCTCCAGGGGTCTGACTCTCACCCTTCATCTCCCTCTAGGTTTCCAAGCTCCTTCCTCCCTTAGCACTCTGTAACTGCTGTTATAGATTCTCTTTTAACCCATCTACAGAGTGAGTCACCTTTAACCTAGTTAACAATTATTTATTTACAGATTTTCTCCAATCCATTATTGGCAGTTTCCATCTCCTGACTAAATCGTAACTGTTATTTTCTAACCTTCTTCTGCACTGACAGAACCACAATCTTTAATTAAAGCAGTAATGTGACTGCTCTTCAAGCTTTCTTCATATCTATCTATTAGACGACCACATGCTATCATTATGACCAATGAGATGTGAGAAAAAGTCTACTAAAACTCCGGGGAGACTTTTAGTTAGTTAACAATGAAAACAAACTTTAAGAAAAGGCAGTAATGCTAAGCAGCTTTACATTTATAATCTTAATATTGTTTTAATTTGATATGTTTTAAATGAATAAAAATAATTCTATTGAACTCTGTACATAAATTTTGGTCAATTTCAAAGAGATACAAATGAAGTTACAAAACATCATATAAAACACTTACTGTCTTCAACTGAGCCTTTTAAAAAAGATTATAGTACATGATACAATTATATTACATAGCTGTAAAAATTTATAAACTTTTGAGTTTCAGTCATAGCTGAGACTGTCAGGATGCTACACATTACACCCTCCCAGTCTATTCTTCCTCTACTTCCATAGATTCAAAATCATCTATATGAAATATTTCGCCTGAAATCCTTCTTTGTTACATTGAAGACAACACATGTATCTGCCTCCCTAAAAACAAAGTCGGAAGTAAAAGATATATTACCAACACTAAAAAAAAAAAGAGAAAACTAACAATGAATAGGATTCAAAGCAAAAATGAAAAATGTGTTTGTACACTTAAGAAGATCCCATGTGATACTAAAAATAATTTTATTACGGGAAGGAATGTGTTTCAACGTGTACTATAATGCCAACCTTCTCATTATCAGAAGAGTAAGTCCTATAGGAAACACAAAAACACAGGACATATCTGGTAACAGAAAAGTAAAAACTCCACTGGAGCATTATTTTACTGAGATCTACCTGTGGAAAGCTAAATGAAACACATATACTACCTTTTTTGCTGTTGTTTTAAAATATAATATAGAGACACTCTGTCTTCTTACTTTTCTCTATCTCACTGTTCAGAGAAGAGTTAACATAGCAAGCTTAAGACTGCTGTCATTTTAAAGCCCTGATTTCAAGGTTGGCCCTTGGCTGGCATCAGGAACTTGGATATTAGAAAGGTTTACACTGACAGGCAAATGCTCACTACACCTAAATTGTTTGTGCAAGCAATACAGTTTATGCTTAATACCTGCTTTCATTCTATGAATCTAGCATTTTGGTTGTGTTAGGCAGTGTCTATGAGATAAGCCTATGGTAAAAACTCTGGGAACTGAGCTTCCCTGGTAGACATTTCACATATGCTGTTCCGACTTGCCCTGTGTGACTCTACCAGGAGAAAACTCTTGAAAGACTATGTCCTATTTCCTCCAGACGGAACCTCTTTCCCCTTATCTGATTTTGCTTTATGTCTTTCACTAAAATAAATCATAGCTGTGAATATACTCTCCACTGAGTCCTGTGAGTTCTGCGAGAAAATCACAGAAGTTGAAGGTAGCCTTGGAAACCTCCACATACCCTTTCAAGCTGGAGAACCCACATATTCTATTTTAAACATCCACCTCTTCTCACTCTACATTTTCTCCCTGGAAAATCATATTCACTAGCACAGTTTCAGCTATCACATTTATTCTGTTACCTCCCAATCCTAAACTCATTCATCACAAGTGCCTACAGGACATCTTCATCTGAAGTGCACAGGCACTTCAAACTCAAAATTAAACTCCTTATGGTCCCATAATTTCACTCCCTTGGCATGCTCCTAAATTTACTTCTCTCATGTTTACTTTTAAGTTAGAAATCACCATCCACCCTAAATTCTGTGGCATTTAAGGTTGTTCATAATTTTTTATCAGCCTGGTCTTCTATGTTCATGTATCATGATTTTCCATGCACTTTAAATTGCATTCACAACAGATTACCTGCCCTTGCTTTACCTGTTTATTTTTGGCTGCACTGGGTCTTCATCGCTGTGTACACACCTTCTCTAGCTTGGCGAGAGGGGGCTGCTCTTTGTTCGGGTGCACGGGCCTCTCATTGCAGTGGCCTCCCCTGCTGCACAGCCAGGCGCTAGGTGCACAGGCTTCAGCAGTTGTGGCACACCAGCTTAGCTGGCATGCGGAATCTTCCTGCCAGGGAAGCCCGTGTCCCCTGCACTGGCAGGAAGATTCTTATCCACTGTGCCACCAGGGAAGTCCTGCACTTGCTTTACATCAACTGCTCTGTCTACCTTCTCTTCTACACACAATAAATATCTACTCACCAATGCAATAACTCAGTTCCCAGCAAAACGGACAACTCTCTGTACTTGAAAAAATTTAGTTCATATGTCTAACGTAATACTAGCTTTAGTGTATTATGATTATTTTCGCATTTCCTTCTATTTCACTGTAAAGTCCTTGAAAGGAAGGCTCGCTCTTTCACAGGAAACAACATCCCTGACCACATGGAGCTTACAATATAATGGGAGAAAGAACATAAACAAAGGATATGAATGAATATATACGCACATGGAAAGAAAGAAAGAAAGAGTGAGACAAAGCAAAGGTACAAGAGCATGCAGGTGAAAATAACAAGCAGCAATGAGTGCAGTGAAGACGATCCAGAGCGACGGAGCTGCTATGCTTAAGAGTCACATGCAAAGGCTTCTCTTTATAAAGAGAAGTCAAATGAATGTCAGAGGAAAAGCGTTCCAGTTACAGAATGAGCAAATACAAAGTCTTTCAGAAGACCTTCACATGTTCTAGAGATATAGAGAAAAATATGGAGATCCCCAAGGACCTTTTCCATTTGAAGTATCTAAGTCTATGAGAAATAAAATGAGCTGGAAAATCATTTTTCAACTCTAATTATCCTGCTATGTTCTAGAAACTCAGGGGGAAAAAAAACTTAATTGTTCAAAATGAAGTAACATTCTGAAAAGGAAAATATTTGCTTTTGTTGACATTAAATGATATTTTGTTGATTCCTTTAAAAAGTTACTTCTAAACCTATACATTTTAAACTGATATATAGTTTCAAATGTCATAACAGAAAAAACTGATTGAAGTTCAATTCATTTAAGTGAAATGTGATCATAAAAATTATTAAAAAAACCACTTACTTGAGTATGGATAGATGAAACAGCAACAACTTCAACATTAAAAACACCTTTGTGATTATCTACCCATTTCATGCCAGGTAGGGGAACCTATAAGACATTAAATACAATGATCACAGATGCTTAAGTTGATTATGAATGCTGAAACACTACAAATTATGAAACAAAAATTACAATATCTCAAGAAAAAATACTATGGAAATATATTTTATGTACTACAAACAAATGTAAAACTTATATTTTGTTATTATTACAAAATCAGTGTTTCCTACAAGAGAAGCAAAAGGCTCAAGGAGCAAAAAGCAGAAAATATGCCTTCAAAATTCTAGCTTCCTAGAAACATATCCCTTTATATCATTCCAAATCTTCCCTACACATATATATTTTTATATACACCCTCACATAGGTGATATCAAACATATTTTGAAACCTGCTTTTTACCTATCCCAATGTGAATCTCTTTTTAATGCCAATAAATTCACAACTATAATATCTTATTGGTTTATAATATCCTATTTTCTTTATATTAAAAACTCATTTTAATTTGGCTTTAAAATATTCATAAGCAAAGGAAGTCTGCTGTTTTAAGGATTAGGAAACATTTTTTTCTGACATAAATTGCTTGGAATGTTAATTAAAATCATATCACAAAAATTTATTTTGAAAAGACAGTACATCGGTTCTCTCTATTCTTCCTGATAAGTATAGCTAAAAACCCTGAACAAGATACTTGAAGAAAGAAACATAAAGACTCAAAGGGGAGAGAAGGAGGCAGATGTGCTCAGGACCTCAGGATCAAAGGAACTACAAGGCAGTGATTCCTGAGTTGTATTTTTCTCTCATGTATCCTGGACTAGTTTGCTAGAGAAGCTGGTAACCCAGAAATGCTAAACGGAAAAGACAAAAAGTCTGCTCCCTCTAGCCAAACCCAACAATTGCCCTAATCTGGCCAAAGCCAAGAAAAAAAACCGCAGCCTCATTCCACCTCCATGTCTGACTCTCTGCAACGCTATGGACTACAGTCCAACAGTCTCCTTTGTCCATAGGATTCTCCAGGCAAGAATACTAGAGCGGGTTGCCATGCCCGCTTCTAGGGGATCTTCTTGACCCGAGGGTTGAACCCACATCTTTTATGTCTCCTGTATTGGCAAGTGGGTTCTTTACCGCTAGCACCACCTGGGAAGCCCCATGCAGAGCGGGGAGTGTGAATCTTTCCCTCCACCTGGCAATAGGACTTCTCACTACTGCTAAAACGCAGACTAACATAAGCTCTAGAGTCACAGCGTAATACCCAAAATGTTTAGGATATAACAAAAAAAAATCACACATCATATCAAGAACCAGAACAATTTCTACTTAAATGAGAAAAGACATCAACAGACATCTATAGTTAGATGACACAGATACTGGACAGATCTGACAGGAGTTTAAAGCAGCCATCAGGGAAAAAAAGGCTACACAAACAATTACAAACATCCTTGAAACAAATGAAAACAGAATGTCTCAACAACAACAAAATAGGCAGACAGGCTTTCTTTCCCATGGCTTCTTATTTTTATTATATGAAGCAAATAAAACCAAATAAAGTCAGTTTTCTATTACAATTCAACACTAACTGAATTAGTGTTGGTAATTAATGTAGGTAAGAAATGTGGTATCTTTACTGAGGTAAATAATACAGGCTTTGAAACTTTTTTTAAAAAAAAAGCTGGTGGAGTATATTGTAACTACTCAATGCAAGAAACAGCACTAGCTCTTACAATGCAAAATACTCATTTTCAGCTTTAAAAAATAGGACACCCAAGTAAACTGTGAACACATACTTCTTTAAAAACAGTCTGTAGCATAAATATCATTTGGGCACTTGTAGAAATGAAGATAATCAAACCCCAGCCCAGACCTTACGAATAAGAAACTCTAGGGCTAAGGTGAAACAACTGGTAATACTACAAGTACTCCAGGTGATTTTGATGCATGCTAAAGAGCTACTCTCATAAATATTCTAAAAAACCAGACCAGACCGAAGAATTCAACACTTAAGAAGTTTTAGATATTATACTAATCAAGACATGGAATTTAAAAATAACTGTGGTTATTTTGTTCAAAAAATTATTACACTGATGTGCAGAATTTGGGCAAGTAACTAAAAACAAAAAATAAATTTTAGAATTGAAAAAAAAAAAATAAACAAGTAGTGTGGCAACAGGATACCATTATAGTAGCAGACACTTCTTTAGTACACTTCATGTGCCTGGCATTATTCCAAGCTCTATGTGCTACTAATCATTCAGTCATCAACACAATCCTTTTTGTAGGCATTACTTATTTTCCTCAATTTACAGATGAGAGAATTCAGGCAGAGAGAGAGCGTCGTAAGTCAGGTTGCCATAACAAAATACCATATACTGGTTGACTTAGTAACAGAAATTTATTTCCTCACAGCCTGAACACTAGAAGTCCAAGATCAAGGTGCTACCATAGTCAGTTTCTGGTGAGAACCCCTTCCTAGCTTGCAGATGACCACCTCTCACTGTCTCCTCACACAGCTGAGAGAGAGAAAGCTCTCTAGTGTCTCTTCTTTCAGAGTACTAACCAAGCATGAGGCCCCACCCTCATGACCTCATCTAACCTAATTACCTCCCAAAGGCCCCCATCTCCAAAAGCTATCACACTGGCGGCTACCACTTCAACAATTTAGCAGAGTAAGAAACTTACCTGAGGTCACACAACTGAGCAGTGAAATCTTGGAAACCATACTACACTGCCTTTCAAAGGTGTATGAGATTAGAAAAAAAAAAATCAACAACATATAAATGCTTCAAAGTATTCTATAGAGTGATTTTAATTATAGGAGAAAATAATAGTACTTCACTATATATATACTTAGAGACAGAAGTTTGAGAAAACTACCTTTGTAATGAAAAACTCATTTCACTGAATCTGGAGAATTTCAACGTGAAAGATACTGACCTCAGGAGACAGTACAGAATAAGCCTGTGGTGGTTTTTCCAGTGAGACTGGTAGGCAAAACTGCCCAGTCTTCAATCGTCCATTCTGAAGCATTGGTATCCACTTTTAAATAAAAAACAAAAAACATTAATTTAAATGTTTGTTATTAATATTACTTAAAAAATCTGTTTCAAGAACATGGTAAAAGCCAAATTCGTCTCACATCACTAAATACCAAGGGATTTAATTATGTAGGTAATAATAATAATTAGGCCTTTATAATTCATCTAAAGAAGTTGCCCCATGGCTTGAGAAGGCCATTATTACAAACTATGCAACATTTAAATCTATAGCAGGTCCTTATTAGGCAGAGGAAAGTTGGCAGCAGCAGAAGGCCATAAAGTGAATCTATTTTACACTGGGATAATGTGCCAATGTAAATAGGGAAAGAAAGATTTGATTAGACATAAATGTTGAAAATAAAACTAAAGAGTATGACAAACTTATTTTCTAACATTTAGCAAAATTCATGTCATAAACTGAAGACAAAAAATATGAATCAAATGTTAGTTTTTCTCTTTTGAGTGAAGGCATGCCTTTCTGACAAAACTGTGATTAGCACAGTATGATGTATTCATCTTAGGTTTATAATTCAAAAGCAATGATTTTCAAAATATACTCACAGGTTTTAATTGCTTTAACTAAGGCAATTGAAAGGGGTTTTAATTACCAGAGGTCTCTTTTAGTTATGTTACATTCAAACCATTTTCTTCTGAAGAACCCTTAAAACNCGTTATATTTACACAGTAATGTTGGATAAATATACAATAATCAGGACCAACACCTAAGTGTTTAAACATGTTAGTTAATTAATGACATTAGTTAACTATATTAATGAGCATTTTCTTGTTATGATTACCCTTCCTAATCAATGTGGAGAATCAGATAAGGAATCCTCAAATAATAATGGACACAAAGTACATCTTAAATATTGTAATTATTTTTATGATCAAAGAGCTAAATATTTAACAAAAAATATACTTACTGTGTATCCAACAGGAGTTTCAAGAGGAGTATTTTGTTTTTGTTGACAACTAACATGATAAAAAGTAAAAAGTAAGTGATGATGGTCAGTTAAAGTAGCAGGGAGTTTAACCTTGATTTCTTCATGAAAATCAGGAGACCTTCATACAAAAAACAAAACAAAACAGATCAATAATCAATAATGTGTTCAAAATAAGTAATTACTGCATTTGTACACCTGAGTAATTTTTAAATTAATTTCATGATTCGTGCTTAATTTTTCTTCTAAAGTATTTTTATTTCCAAACTCTAAGTAACTAATTCCTACGCTTCCAGATGAGGGAGCTGTCACTGTTTCTGAAATTTCTCATCCCATTTTCATTAATGGGTTGAGTAATCCTACTATTTGAAAATTCATTAATAATCACCACCTTGATGCTGAGATCTTCATTAGATTGGAAACTATATAGGAGAGGAAACTAGGGCAAGGCTTTCTATATTTATAACCAATCTAGGTATGTATTACATAGAAAAATAAGTTTTTTATAGTATATCTCGTAACCATACCATAGAAAAACATTTTTCTTTTATAGGAGTACAACTTTATATTAAGACTAATTTGTTTATCCTTCTGTTTAAAAAAAAAGAAAAAAGATATGTTTAAACAATCTGGTATCAAGATGGGCTCTCTACAGAATTTCTTATATTTATTATCCCATTGCTAAAGAAATAATGTTACCAAAAACATGGACTAGTTATTGCCTGACAGCTTAAAAAAAAGGAAAAGAGAAAAAAGAACAGAAAAAAAAATAAGAGAACACCCACAACTGCATGTGTCCCACTGCTTGAAAGTGCACACAGCTACTATAGGAATACAACAAATATCATATTTGATTAAACCAATAGTCCTTGCATCTCAATATTTATTGAGAGTGGCCCGTATGGGCATTTCTATGGTATAAGCATATGCATTTCTATGGTATATCATAAATAGCATCATGGCTGCTATTTATGATATAGAGTTAAAAGAGAGAGAACCTTAGCATCTCAACCTTCCACATTTGGTTAGTAGTTCTCAGAGTTACCTACAATGAAAATACATCCAAACTGTATGGCTCCAATTATCTTTAAAGTGAAAGCCATCCCACCAACTAGGGATTTTCCTCTGATGCTAAATACGTCAAATATTCTTCCATCTCAAATAAGCTTCAAAAATGCTAACAGGTAAGGGGCATAAAGTTTTTAATACCCATAAGAAAGACAGTTAATGCTTGCCATTTGATAATTTGATGACTTCAGTGAATATAAGATGTTATAGATCGTATTACTAACTAATCACCACTGAATTATAAGAGAGTTGTATTTACCAGTAGTGTTCGACTCTATCATTTTAATTCTACTCATGCTGAGAGCAACAAAATAAAGACTCAGCCACAAAATGAAATTACAACCTTCTTTCTCCATGTTTCCTGGTATTTAGTGTTTCAGTTCATTTCTTTCCTGAAATCATTATGTGTAGGTTCTTACGGAAAATTAAACATCTAAGAGTTATTCATCAATAAGTATTTTTATTTACCCACCATTAGGCTAATAAGCACTGTGTGACTTTTACGGTGGTTTTAATGATGAATATTTTTTAAAAACCCTCAAAAAATATATATTTAGCAGAAGTATAAGTAAGACAAACATATATCAACAGCTATGCTATAAAGCAGGGGTTGGCAAACTATGGCCACAGGCCAAATCCAGTTCATCACTTGGTTTTGTACAGCCTACAAACTAAAAAATGATTTTTATATTTTTAAGTGGTTAAAAATTCAAACAAATACTATTTCACTTAAAATATTGAATGAAATTTAAATTTCAGAGTCCATTAAAAATTTTTATTGGCAGACAGCCATGCCCGTTTACTTGCAACTTTCTGTGCAAGGCTACTTTTGCACTAGAACAACAGGGCTGAGCAGATGGCACACAAGTCCTAAAATATATACTATTGAGTTTGCTGACCCCTGGTATAGAGCATATAAGGTTAAGTGCTTCAAGAGAAGAGCTGAACAGATTTCAAGTTTTGGATCAAGGAACTGTCTCTAGGAAGAGATACATGATATGGGCCTTAAACTATGAGTAGTTCAATAAACAGAAGGAATTAGGATTATAAAAGAAAAAAAAGATCCAAGAAAGGCCCAGAAACAGGACAGCACAGGATATGTTTATAATGGAGCAGAAATATAAACATTAAGACATAAAAGATGACTGGATTATAGACATTAAGAAGGAAGTTAAGAATGGTTTATGTTCTGAGTCAGAGCAACTGGAAAAATGGTGGTACCGTTAATAAAAACAGGGAGAGACTGGTTTAGGAAGAGAGTCAAGAATAAACATGGAAATTAAGAAGGAAGCAGGCATTCCAATGAATACACCTAAAAGATCTGAAAATGCACGTCTATACCTCAGAAAGAAGGTTAGGACGGAAAATAAAGAGTGAGAACAAGCCACACAAAGGTAAAGTAGTAGCGGTTTCATTGAAGGTGATTCTGGAATACATACAAGATTACTCAGGCAGAGAATACTATAGAAAAAGAAGGTTCAAGGCAAAACTTTAGTGTTTGGGGTGGAAGGCGTATGTTTTAAAGAAAAACTAGAATAATTATTATAGGAAAAAAGTAAACCGAGAGAGGGCCATAAATAAAGGTAAGAAAGAAGAAAGCTTTAGAGAGGGTAAGGGAAAGCCATGCTACATAACAGCAGTGAATAAAGACTTTTGCTTTTGTAAGTATATAAGAAACAAACTTTGTGGCGATAAGAGATGGAGTCAATGGAGCAGAAGACCGATGATGTTAAGAAAAGGAATAACTGATGGAGTTACACTCTGAAGAGGCTGGATAAGATTCTTTGAGAGCAGAGATGAAAAGATCCACACTGAGGGAAGGAGTGGACCATCACCAACTTCATAACAGAGGAAAGGCAGATCCAAACAGAGATAATCTGGGATGAAAAGCATAGCAGTTCACAGATATCAAGTTAGATGGTCTCAATCGACTTTGTGAGGCAGGAACACTAAGAGTAGCAAACAGAAAAGAGGTAGGAGCTAAAGGAAGAGGAAGAAAAGCTTAAAATAGCCACTGCCAAATGGGAGAGAGGGCAAAAAAGTGATGCCAACAAAATTTACCAAAGAGTAGTGGGGCCAAGAGAAGGAAAAATACTGTAGCCTCATCATGGGATAAAATAACAATAGTTCATGATGGCCTCAATGGGCACAATTTTTATTTTTCTCCAATAGCATCCAATAATAAAAAAAAAAAAAAGGAGGGGTTAGGGTAGGAGCTGGGGAAGGTGAGGGAGGGGAAGAGGTAGGGATGGTAGAAGAAGAGGAGTAGGAGAAGGTAGAGGAGGAGGAACAAAAAGGAGGACGAGAAAGAAAGCAGAAATTACGTTATCCAGAGTTAACAATCAATTTTCCAATGAACTAAAATGGAAAGTCACTAAGGCAAAGATTTATTGGATGCTGCACCAAATTACTGGATGTTGCACTTGGGTGCAAGTTTAGTAAAGAGTTGTTAAGTAAAACTACAAAGTGTAGGTGAAAACAACAGCAAGAGACCAAAAGACCAGAGGCCACAATGGTAATCAATAATATAATAAAAATGAAAGGATCAGAGAATTTGACAGAAAAGATGTTTTGTATATAAAGTCTTAACTTTGAGATGTCTGTGGAGAGAATGTATATCTACAGGTTGAAATTTAAAACTCTGATGTTGGCTGTCTTGAATTTGCACACTCAGTGCAGCAAAGCATTCAGTAAACACACTAATGTGAGAGCTAACAATGCCCCTGAGAAGTGAGTAACTTTGAAAGAAATATTTGAATTCAGTACCTGTTATGATATACTACGGCTGTATAGGCTTCCTTTGAAAATTCTGAACAGCTAGATTTACCAAAGATTACCTGTAACAAATAACAGCATGTTGAAACTTTGTTGTAATAAATGCTAGATGTTTCATATCTATGAAAGAATTGGTCTGATTTAATAACTGAGAACAATGGGCAAAATCAGCCCAATGAAGAACATGTGCCTATAAGTTCAATTGCTTAACTGTAAACTTCTTTTCAACTACACACCCATCTGACATTCAAACATTCAGAAAGTTTCTATCCATTACATCTATTGGGCAATAAGGTACATTTCTTTCCTTTTTCTTGAAGAAGGTAAAGAATTCATTCTAAAATCTAGCTGTAGTACATAATTTGGAATTTATATAAGAGTACGATCCTAGAATGGTGACATATATCTACTATACAAATCAGTGGCTTCTCTACTAAAACAACAGTCATTCTAAATGTCAAATATAAATTATTTATATTAAAATATCCTAATTTTGGTCAAGCTCTGTATCCTTACTGTAAGCTACTCTACAACGAAAGACAAGCTCCAGTCTTCTATTCTTACTTATGCTTTTTTTAATCCACCACATAAAAAAAAAATTTACCACTTCTAGAGACTGGATGTTTCTAAAAGTTTTAGCGACATTTTTGAGGTAAAATAATTCCATCTTATATATCCGTCTCGTAAATTCTACCCAACCATGCTATGGTTAATTAGGGCAGCTGATTAGATAAATGTCTTATTGATGTCAAGGTCACAGCTATGATTCCAATGTGGCACACTTACAATGTTATCTAGTCACAAATTAAACCTTTAAGTCTGGCCAGTCATTCTACACATGCATGAATAGGTATGTGGACAGGTCATCACACTTCTATCACACAAGCGGTACAAACGACTCAAAGTTTACTCCTCATGGAAAGGGGTTAACTGGCACCATGCTTAAATAAAAAGAACATAATAACAGATACCTATGTTTCTTTTTGCAAGTCCTTTCAAGAGTATGTAAAAGTACAATAATTATGACTCTCCTAGATACGTCTAATCGCAAAAATTTTCTAAGAATATCTTACTATGTTTTAATAAAAATGTTGCTTCAGTGCCAGAATTATGAAATTTATGATTTTACCATATCAATGTTATTTGATCAAAATTTATCTTAAGACCCATTTTAATAGTCATTTTAAAAAATAAGCAAATATAAAAATAAGCAAATGTCTGGTTATATATTCTTTCAAACCAGCCACTCATATAAACATAAAAGCATTATAGTTTCATAACATTAATAAACAAGTGAATAGAATGCAGTACATTTTCCCCCTCTGAGAAGCTACTGTTTTTCACAAAGTAATTTATTTTCATAACATGCATGAAATAAAGTGGAAAGTGTTCCTTTGACCATTTAACATGTATTTGTAATCATTCATCAACATGAACTGAGCATCAATTATGTCAAGCACTGACCGGTATCAAGATACAGATATGAGTAAGATATGGTCCCTGCCCTCAAGGAGCTCACAGTCTAGTGGACAAGGTAAAGAAATAAACATATAATCATAAATGAAGCAGCCTGTAAAAGAAGTGAGAAGACACTATGGCAGCACCAAAAGAAAGAGTGGTCTAACTGCCAATACGGCTGGATGCAGCTGGGGCACTGCAGAGGAGGCCATATATATGCTAAGACAAGGAAGAGTTTGTTAGGCAAAAAATAAAAACAAATTATTTTACATACACTACGTTTGTCATAAGCTCAAATTCATATGACCATTCACATATAGGATAATAAAGCATCTATTTTCATAGTCCAGTATCTTTTCATCAACAATGATGGTACATTCAGTCCTTCAGCAGAAATGAAGAGCTAGTTAAAAGCATGAAATGCTCATTCCAAACCTCAAGAGTAAATTCTACATTTATTGAAATATTTGCTCAGCATGCATTATATGCAAAGACCTGAAAAAGCTGCCATAGAAGAATACAAAGATGAATAATTTGTGCTTGCTGTTATCAAGATCTATAAATGCTGATGAAATTGAGGCTATAGTGGAAATGAAACTAGTTTTCTTGGTAAGTAGAAAATCAAAAGAACTTGATTCAAATAACTCACATAGGAGGCCAAAATAAAACTGTAAATAACGCACCTGTTCTTAGCTCATTTTCAATCCACAAAGGTTCTCTCAGAGGGTGAACATCTACAGGTGATAGGTATGCTCCTACTCCATAAGTTAAAAATCTGCTTTCATGGAACTTGCGTTTATTAGTGTCCCATAAGTCCTCAATGACCATGTGGGCAGTCAAGACCCTCCCCAGTCTGGCCTCAGTCTACTATTTCTGACTTATCTTGCGTTGTTCTAGCTCACTGGCAACTCACCATTCTACCTCTGCTGAAGAACATTCTCCAGTGTGAACTGTCTTCCTTTCCCCATGGTCTAGACCCACTGCTATAACATTTTAACCACTTCTGAGGCATCCTCTCCTTCCTCTGAACATCTAGGCCTTTGAATGCCTATATACTATCAATCTTCTAATAATTAGCACATACCTTGGGTTCTCAGTATTGGCTGAAAAATTTAATCCCTTGAAAGTGTTAGTCCCTCAGTGGTGTCTGACTCTTTGGGACCCCATTGACTGTAGCCAGACAGGCTTCTCTGTACAAGGAATTCTCCAGGCAAGAATACTGGAGTGGATTGCCTTTCCTTCTCCAGCAGAGCTTCCAGACCGAGGGATCAAACCCAGGTCTCCAAGATTGCAGGCAGATTCTTTACTGTCTGAGCTACTAGGGAAGCTGTAATCCCTTGGGGGGATTTAAAAAATAATGGTATCTGCCTGGTATCCCTCCCCAGAGTTTATAGTGTAATTGGAATGAGATTCAGTCTGGGCACTAGCACTTTTAAAAGCTCCTGTGTGAGTATAAAATGCAGCCAAAGTTGAGAACTGTTGCCAGAGGTTCTCAACCAAAGTGAGAAGAAACATACAAATTAGAATTATCGGGAAAGCATTTTCAGCCCCCATTTACTGCCCACCACTTTCCACCTCCCTTACCTGCCCTTTTTTCCTGAAGGAAGGGAATCAGAATCACAGATGCAAGCAAAGAGAAGAGCTATCTGTGCTCTGTTAAGAGCACCTTAGGTGATTCTGATCTGGCCCTCTTCTGAAGTTCACTATTTTTGATTCTCATGTATTGTTCTTATACCCTTTAGATTGTAAGTCTTATTCATCTTTGTATCTCTGGAAGTGCCTAGCATATACTAAGTCCTCAATAAACAAGACTTCTAGTAAACTCATTACTACCTGTACAGGAAGTAATGAAGTCAGAAATATGGTTTACAAGATCACATTAATTTCCAGTTTAGACCTGCCAACCAAGTGATACCACGCCCCCACCAAAAAAATGTCTATTTGAACCACATATGAAGAATAGAAATTGTAAAGAACATTTCTTACCGGCATAGCATTGCTAGGATCCTCCCCATACATAAACTGGACTTTCACTGTTATATTTCTGGCAGAACCTTGACGGTTGGCAAAATTGAGGCTCTGAGGGTATATGTAGAGAAGGTTTCTGTGAAAGCAATGGTATACATGATAATGAACATATCTGGAAACACTATGTATCACTACTACATACTACAAAAGAAACAAATGAACAAATACTGAATTATTAGCATTTGCTCTATAGACACTATGCTATTTTTACATACAATGTTAGATTTGATCCTTAGGGTAATCATTCAAACAGACAGCAATCAAATATACCCCTACGTTACAGATGAATTGAGGCCCAGAAAAGTTAAGAGATTTTCACATACAACCAAGTGGCAAAGCTGAAATCAGAACACAGTTCAGTCAGACTTCAAAATGCAAGTTATTTCCTCTAAAAGAGGCTTCTGAGAAATAAACAAGTGAGGATAGAAACATTATTAAGAAATTAAAAGACAGTTCTAATATTACCTTATAGGATGACATTTATAAATAAGGCTTTTTGTATAAATGTGATCAAGGTTTTAAGAGGTATAATATTCTACATTATTGTTCAAAAAACACATACGGCAATACAGTAGGTATAACAGTATTAAATAGCTACTATAAGAAAATCACATATTACTCTACAATCAACTGACATAAGCCCAGTTGCATCTTACACAGCTGCTGGTAGCAGTACCTGCTGCCAATACAGAGATGAGAAATAATTCAAGAAAAAGCATCAAAATAGAGGGCTTCAAAAGAAAAGAAAAAATAGATTATGGCTGATTCTTGTTGTTATACGGCAGAAACCAACACAATATTGTAAAGTGATTATCCCTCAATTAAAAATGATTTTTAAAAAAAAGAAAAAAAGATTGAGAATTACTTTACCTGAAGGCTAGCACTTGCTGACAGCAGATGAACAGGATTTCAAGTATAATAAAACCCTCCTAATCAAATACTGGGGCAATGAAAATAGGTCTAAATTTTCTGGAAGGTGGTAGGGTAATGCAGAAATTTTAAATAAACATACTCTTTGACCTAAAAACCCCATCTCTAGTCTAAGGAAAGATCCACACATATGTACAAATGTGTGTGTTCAAAGAAACTCATGACATTGTTTATATTAGGAAATAGTTATAAAGAATTATAAAGAAATATGTTCACCAGTACGGGGCTAATTAAGACATACTAATAGGACAAATACATATCAGAATCCCAAAAATGAAAATGTACAGCAGTATTTATTAGTGCAGAAACAGATATCCAGCATGTTGAATGAAAAAAAAGCAGGTTCCAAAGCAGGTTTTATAGTGGCATTAACCTACTTATGGAGAATTGTGAAGAAATAATGGCAGAAAACGTCTCCAATCTGAGGAAAGAAACAGACATCTAGTTCTAGGACATTCAGAGAGTTCCAAAGATGAACTCAAAGAGACCCACATCAAGACACACTATACTTAAAATGTCAGAAGTTAAAAATGACAAGATTCAAAAGAGGAAAAGGCATCATCACACATTTAATGGCAGGGAAATACCTGTAAACAAGAACATTTCGGAACAACGCTGTGTTGTGAGAGAAGCATGCAGTAGCTATGGGAGACAGAGACAGGTACTGAGTTGATCACGATGACGTCTTTTCATCTTCTACCACTGCTATGGCTGCTATGGCATTTGTTGAAGAAACGGAATTATTTTTGTGTAGATTTTTCCAGAGGCTAGATTTTACTGACTGCACCCTGTAGTAACATTTAACATGTTCCTCTGTGTTTTCTATAAACTGAAAGTTGAATCTAGACCTTTGGTCAAATTTCAGAGATAAGACCCAAGTCTTAAGACAGGACAAATGTCAGGGATAAGACATAAACGATATTGCATCCTTCTGTCAGGAGGAAAATGTTTGGTTGTTGTTTCTCTTTCTGCACAATTAGTAGATGATGATGATCCGTGCCTAAATACATTAACTCATTAAGGGTTGCCAAAAGGTAATATTCTATCACTGTTTCTGTATTTATAAGCTGAAATATCTCTATGGAAAGCACTTTTCCTTATCTCCTATTTGCTTTGCCAGTGAGCCATTCATTATATGAGAAGCAAGAATAAATGCTTCATTCTTTTCCATTATCTGCCAGTTTTCAAAATAATCAGTTGGTACATTACATTCCTCTAAAAGGGATCATTTTTTTTAAAGCATCACTTATAAATTAATGGACCAAACATATTAACAGGTTTAAATATTTTGCAGTTACTGTCTTTACTGGTGTTCAAATTGTATCATCCTTGACAAGTAAAAAGGTCAATTCAAACTGGCTCATAATCCCTTTGATTCAGTCATACTAGTCTTCCACAGCTTCTTGCTAATTCCAGGCTCTTCTTGTTTCAGGTTCTTCTTATACACTTTCTTTCCAAACCTGGAATCAGCTATTTCTCCAAGGAGCTGTGGTTTATAAAGCGGAAAATGTTTTCCCAGGCCACTAATTGTGGGTTACTCATTGTTTCTTCTTTTGAAAGAGTTAGGGGAGAATGCTTTTAACATGAAATATACCTAACTTCATAGTGATAATTCACATTCAAGACTACAAGGCTTTTATCTCTTCTTTTCTATCTTGCATCTATACCATTTTTCCTATGCTGAGAATCACTGCCAAGGACATTAACTATGAGAGAACTAACGTATCATTTAATTACTCATCTGTTGATGGACACTTAGGTTGCTTCCATATCGTGGCTATTGCAAATAAGGCTTTCATAGACCAACTCTTTACCTTTTTTCTGAAATAATTGGTAGAAGTGTAAAGCATCATAGGTATGCTCTTAAAGTTCTTACCCTTTTACCTTTTAGCACTACAAAAAAAATTATTAATCAAATCCAGATGGCGCTAGTGGTAAAGAATTCACCTGCAATGCAGCAGACACAAGAGACATGGGTTCAATCCCTGGGTCGGGAAGATCCCCTGGAGGAGGAAATGGCAACCCACCCCAATATTCTTGCCTGGAAAATTCCATAGACAGAGGAGCCTAGAGGGCTACAGTGCATGAGGTCACAGAAAACTGAACACAACTGAACAAGTGAGCACAAGTCACTGATAATTTTAGGCTGAAAACAGACAAAAGTAAGATTCAAGAGTAGGCATTAAAAAATGAAGCAAGTAAAATTCTGAAGAGTAGAGCTGAAAAGGGGAGAAAGATATTTGGAGACAAAACATGGAGATTTGGGAAGCTTTTTAAGATTGGAAAGGTTGAAGTGTGATTAACTCCTAATAGAAAGAATGTAAGTGAGACAGAGTTTGCACACATAAACAAGAACGTAAGGTTCCTGAAATGGTGGGAGAAAACAGGATCCAAAGCACTTGACAATAGACTGGTCTTTATTATGCTTATAATTCCTCATTGTGACAAACATTTATTGAGTATACAGTATACTAGATACTCAAAATAAGGGAGTTCTTGACTTTATAGAACTCATGTCTGGAGGGAGAAACAAACAGGCAAATAATTATAATGCAGAACGATAAATGTTACAAACACTGAATGTCTTTGGGGGCCCACAAAGGGACTTAAAAACTAAAGAATCTGCCCACAGATTTCAATGAGAAAACTGCAAGTTTAAGATAGACAGGCAAAACGCACAGCACGGCAAAACACATCATGCTTTCCTCCCACCCCTCAATTTCCGCATTCGGATTACTACTGTTTTAGCTTGTGGATGTGGACATAACCAGTCCCTTTCCAACTTTCAAGTTTTAGAAAGGCTCACCTTCCCTCTCAAACATCACATCACTTTGCTTTTCCATTCACAACTCAAATAATCTGCTTAAAATAATCCTAACTTATCTTGTTTATGTATTATTTCTTGTTTATATATCTCCTTTACTTAAGGCCAAACTCCATGAGTGCAAGGACCTTATCTATCTAGTTAGTTGCTCTATTTCCAATGCCTAGGATAGTTTCTCTATGAATAAATCATTGACCGAATGAATGAACAGTACAGAACTCACATAAATATTTAGTTACTTAACTCTTCTGGAGTTTGGATTTTCAAGTGAAATGGGAATTAACCAAACATTAAGCTATGGTTAATTTCTAATATAAGCAATACAATTTTAAATTCAATTTGTCTCTGAAGGTGAAATGCACGCCTTAGACCAGATTCTTTTTCATTCTTTTGACTACTAACTCCACTAATAAAGTTCCACATAAATCTAGTAAGTCTTTACCCCGCATTTGTAATATTCCTTCAGAGGAATTTTAAGTTAGCAGAGAGAAGGTAGATCAATAAAAAGTGCTGAGTTGTTGAGATACCTGACTAGCCTTTTTTAAGGCTGATTTCCTATTTCACCACTTTCTCAAAATAAATACTAGATTAAATCCAAGTTTTAAATAATAAAAATAAACCATAAAACTAACAGGAAAGCATTAAAGAGATCATATTTTATAGGTAAGGAAGACATTTCTGAGCATGAGCCACAAAAAATCATAAAAGACAAATTTTAAAGCCTCTATAGAGCAAGGGATACCAAAAACACAAGTGGAAGACAAAGGATAAACTGGAAGAACACTGATGTTACATAGATGACAAAGAATTAATATCCATCACATGTAAATAATTCCTAAAATTGGTCAGAAAGAGACAGACAAACATGGGACAGGGAGTTTGATGGGGAGAGGGAGACTTAGACAATACTCAGATAATTCACAAAGAGAGCAAGACAGGGAGACAGCAAAATCAACTAGATATATTTGCCTATCAGGTTTATCAATATTTTTTGTCTTGCTCATTCAAAATATTGGTAAAAATTAATCAGAAAAAAGAAACTCTCATATCTTTTTGGTAGGGATGTAAACTGGCATAATCCTTTTAGGATAATCTGCAAAGAGAAATCTACTTTGAAAGTTAACATCTATGAACTTATCATATGAAAATATTTATATACAAATATAAATATATTCTATATGCATATTGTTTGTAATCAGAAAATTACAAGCAACTTAAAGTATCATTGATAGGGAGATGATTAAATTAAGGTGCATCTATATAATAAAAAACTGTGCAGCCACTTAAAAGGATATGGTAAATACATAGGCACTCATATGAAAATGAATTTTAAAATGTTAAAGTCTTAAATCAATGTACATATATAAAAAACATGAGCTATATATAACATACTCTCATTTGTGTTAAATAAAAATAGCCAGTCATCCAAGGGAACTGGTATGATAGACCCCAAAATGTTAACAGTGAAGAGTGAGGATTTTTATTTTTTAAAGATTTTCAAATACCTGGGTTTCCACATTAAGTACTTTTAGTATAAAAATCAAACATTTATTAATGCCAGTTAATGGACATGGGAAAAAATGCTAAGATAAATAAAATGATTCCTTCGAAGGTCACTCACCTTCTGGACCTTTATTGTCTAATAATACCGTCTAGTGCGAGTACAGGGCTTCCCTGGTGACTCAGATAGTAAAGAATTCTGCCTGTGTTGCAGGAGACCAGGTTTGATTCTGGGATCAGGAAGATCCCCTAGAGAAAGGAATGGCTACCCACTCCAATATCCTTGCCTGGAGACTACAGAGTACTTTATGTGTACCTGTTCTAAATTGACATATCCTGAAAGTATAAAATACATACTAGATTTGGAAGATAGTATGAAAAAAGAACATAAAATACCTAATTAATAATTTCATACTGGTATGTTAAAATGGTAATTTTTGATATATCAGATACATAAAACATTAGTTCAAATTAATTTCACTCATCTCTTTTCAGTTTTTTATATAAATAGCTCACATTGTATTTCCATTGGCCAGTACTATTCTAGAAGAAAAGGAAACTAATATATTACTTTTTCATTAGTTCATATAAATACTTCTATTTATAAATATTTTCTCAGTTACTTTTAGTCTTTCTACCAAACATATTAATTCAAAAACAAATGACCACATTTAAAAAGGAAAAACTTAGTAGGGACATACTATATTCAAATTAACAGGGATACAAGATCCAAAATGCCTTGCGTTTTATTTGGAAGTCAAATCTCCGTAAAATTGCACAACCTGGGAGAGGATAAAGGACTTTGCTTCACTTCTTAAACAATGATCCTAAATGTCCTATAATTCCATGCAGCTAAGAAGTTTTGAGTATTAGTTCGTAGAAACTGGGAATCCTTAAATTAGGTCTTAATTTTGCTTAGTTTCTTATTTTCTTTGGCATAAAAATTTTAAATTTTTATAACAATACTGGTTATATCTGGTCAGGGTTCTGTTTAAACACATTACATTTCCCATGTTGACACTCTTCCACAGCTTGCAATTAGACAATTTATTTTAACTATATTTCATAACATGTCAAACTACTATAAGAAAAAAATTACCTAGATATTTCTACCCAAAGACAATTTTATAAACCAAGAATATGCAACCACTGCCTCTAATCTCTCTTAGCATTATATGTGAGGCGTTACAACTATAACTTCAACAGAAAGTATTAATACTCCAGCACATTAACTAAAATAAAAAGAAATTCTTACATTTAGTCTTTCTTTGGTATTATTATCCAGTTACTTTCATGCACTGGAAGGGACTACTTTTCAAATTCTTTTCATTGTAAAGAACCTCCAATACTAAAAAGGATTATCTATTACATGCAAATTTTATGTTTGAAAAACTCCCATGTTAAGACTTATCATTATCTTATTCATTCAATAAAAATTTATTGTTTCTCCAACATGTAAGGAATTTACTGAAGTGCTGTATGGAATATAAATTAAAAACAGATACAGATCTTACCAATAAACAGCTTAGAGTACAACAGAGACAAGAAGTTGGCCCATTTCAACTGCCCCTCAACTAAAAGGTGGATGAAATATCAGGGTCAATAGTTTCAAGCAAGAAAAGGAGACAGTTCAATTAAGACAAGCTTCGAAAGACGCTCTTCATGACCAATGATCATAACACTAACATATTCCTTTTAAAAGGGGGAGAAAATTCAAATTTTTTCACTAGTTCAACATACACTTCTATATTTCATAACATGTACTAGTGGTAAAGGTAAAATGAAAATGAAAATGAAGGAAAAATGTTTTGCTTTTCTTCTTCACTACTGGAAGTATTTGTATACTTTNGCAGGAGACCAGGTTTGATTCTGGGATCAGGAAGATCCCCTAGAGAAAGGAATGGCTACCCACTCCAATATCCTTGCCTGGAGACTACAGAGTACTTTATGTGTACCTGTTCTAAATTGACATATCCTGAAAGTATAAAATACATACTAGATTTGGAAGATAGTATGAAAAAAGAACATAAAATACCTAATTAATAATTTCATACTGGTATGTTAAAATGGTAATTTTTGATATATCAGATACATAAAACATTAGTTCAAATTAATTTCACTCATCTCTTTTCAGTTTTTTATATAAATAGCTCACATTGTATTTCCATTGGCCAGTACTATTCTAGAAGAAAAGGAAACTAATATATTACTTTTTCATTAGTTCATATAAATACTTCTATTTATAAATATTTTCTCAGTTACTTTTAGTCTTTCTACCAAACATATTAATTCAAAAACAAATGACCACATTTAAAAAGGAAAAACTTAGTAGGGACATACTATATTCAAATTAACAGGGATACAAGATCCAAAATGCCTTGCGTTTTATTTGGAAGTCAAATCTCCGTAAAATTGCACAACCTGGGAGAGGATAAAGGACTTTGCTTCACTTCTTAAACAATGATCCTAAATGTCCTATAATTCCATGCAGCTAAGAAGTTTTGAGTATTAGTTCGTAGAAACTGGGAATCCTTAAATTAGGTCTTAATTTTGCTTAGTTTCTTATTTTCTTTGGCATAAAAATTTTAAATTTTTATAACAATACTGGTTATATCTGGTCAGGGTTCTGTTTAAACACATTACATTTCCCATGTTGACACTCTTCCACAGCTTGCAATTAGACAATTTATTTTAACTATATTTCATAACATGTCAAACTACTATAAGAAAAAAATTACCTAGATATTTCTACCCAAAGACAATTTTATAAACCAAGAATATGCAACCACTGCCTCTAATCTCTCTTAGCATTATATGTGAGGCGTTACAACTATAACTTCAACAGAAAGTATTAATACTCCAGCACATTAACTAAAATAAAAAGAAATTCTTACATTTAGTCTTTCTTTGGTATTATTATCCAGTTACTTTCATGCACTGGAAGGGACTACTTTTCAAATTCTTTTCATTGTAAAGAACCTCCAATACTAAAAAGGATTATCTATTACATGCAAATTTTATGTTTGAAAAACTCCCATGTTAAGACTTATCATTATCTTATTCATTCAATAAAAATTTATTGTTTCTCCAACATGTAAGGAATTTACTGAAGTGCTGTATGGAATATAAATTAAAAACAGATACAGATCTTACCAATAAACAGCTTAGAGTACAACAGAGACAAGAAGTTGGCCCATTTCAACTGCCCCTCAACTAAAAGGTGGATGAAATATCAGGGTCAATAGTTTCAAGCAAGAAAAGGAGACAGTTCAATTAAGACAAGCTTCGAAAGACGCTCTTCATGACCAATGATCATAACACTAACATATTCCTTTTAAAAGGGGGAGAAAATTCAAATTTTTTCACTAGTTCAACATACACTTCTATATTTCATAACATGTACTAGTGGTAAAGGTAAAATGAAAATGAAAATGAAGGAAAAATGTTTTGCTTTTCTTCTTCACTACTGGAAGTATTTGTATACTTTAATTTACTCGCATTCTTTATTTCTCTTACAAACAGAAATACTTAATATTGTTCTATACTGGACACTTAGAAAAAGTATATACAAGCTAAACAAAAAAAATAATTCCTTGTACTTACCAAGGTTCAAGAGACCAAAGTAAGAAAACCCAGATTCCAGAAAAATTTCCCAACTTATGTCATCTTAACATAAGATTAGATAATATTTATCAATAAAATATTACTGTACTACTACATAAATGCATTGACTTTCTAATTACAAAAGAATAGCTAGTACATAACACCATGTTGTATTTACTAAACACCAGGTATTGCTCTAAGGGCTTTAAAATATTAATTTTTACACTGTATAAATTTTATATTATCTTCAATTGATAGACAAGAAAAAAGGGGTACAGAAAAGCTAAGTAATTTCACAGAACTAAAGAACAGCAGAGTCAGGATTCCAATTCAGCTGGTCTCTCTCCAGAATGAAACTCTTAACCATGAAGGGTTACTATCTATTGTAACCATTCTATCCAAAAGCCCTTATGCTAAATGATCAAAAGAAAGGTTTTGTTAAATTTAGATCATGAATATTGTTCCCAAGTTCACAAACTACAGAAAAATTTATAATGGGCAAATAATTTTTGACACTGGAACCACATAATCTATTGGTCTTCCAGTGGGTACAGGGGAAAGAGGCTAGAACACAGAGACATAGAATATAACAGAGAAAAAGGATGAAATACCTTTTAGATATGGGATTTTGTGATTATATACAAACACGGTTTAGATAGATCATCTGAAGGAAAAAAAAATATACAAACAAATAATTATAGTGGCAAACAATAAGGAATAAATAATCATACATTAGCTCATACAGAGTAGCATAGGAATACAGCATTAATATCACTTGCAGATGTGGAGGAAGGGTTCACAGAGAACACATTTTTGGGATCATCACTGTTTCAAAAAAAGCTAAAATACAATTTAGGAAATCCATACTCGATTCATTAATTTTTCCTCAGCTTTAATGATGAATTTATCTGGCAAAAGAGTTTTGATATTTACTTATAAATCTCTTTAAAAATCATGACAAATTAAAATGAGCTTTTAAAAACAGGTAGATCTCCTAACACTAAAAATGCAGTTTACAAAACAGCAAAATTAAATACCATAACCATTTTAAATAATCAATTAAGGTTGTTGCTCATTTCTTTGATTTCATTTAGCATTGATCTAACTCAGTCTGGAAGGTTACATTCACACAAGTTTACACAGCTTAATGATTAACTATATTGACCTGCCAACCTTACTGTGTCTGTGGCAAATAGTGTTATATAGAGAGTTCAGAAGTCTTGGTATGCTCCCAGGAAAAAAACAAATTCCAAATCGCTTGAAAGTGAATAATTAGGATAAAAATGTACACTATCAAGCTCTTTCTTTTTATTGCTCCTCTAGTTATTTCTTCCAGAACTGACCAAGACTATACATCACTTGATTCTATATCTCCAGAGCCAAAATCAAGATTTGCTATGTTAGATGATGTAAAAATTTTAGCCAATGGCCTACTTCAGTTAGGACATGGTCTTAAAGACTTTGTTCATAAGACTAAGGGCCAAATTAATGACATATTTCAAAAACTCAACATATTTGATCAGTCCTTTTATGACTTATCACTGCAAACCAATGAAATCAAAGAAGAAGAAAAGGAACTTAGAAGAGCGACATCCAAACTGCAAGTCAAAAATGAAGAAGTAAAGAACATGTCACTTGAACTCGACTCAAAACTTGAAAGTCTCCTTGAAGAGAAAATTCTACTGCAACAGAAAGTGAGATACCTGGAGGACCAATTAACCAATTTAATTAAAAATCAACCTCAAATTCAGGAACACCTGGAAGTAACTTCACTTAAAGTAAGTAGAAACTAAAGAGCATGATTAAGCTTTCAATGTGGATCTTTTCAAAAAAATATTTTAAGACATACTTAGTTGAACTGCTGAAACACTATATTTTTCTCATTTAAAAAAAAAAGCCTCCAGGAAATAAATTTTCCCATGATAATTTCAAGCTGGTTTTTGTTTCCCTAACATTATTTATGAAAATAACTGAACTTTGAATATCAGATGAAAATTACAAGTCAGTTAAGCAATGAAATTTAGAACACTAAACTATTACAATATTGTGAATTACTGGAGGCAAGTAAAAAGCTAAAGGAATATAACTTGTATAACGATTTTATCTTTAAAATGTATAAAAGTAATACAGTAAACGGAAAACACTAAAATGCTGGGGTTATTTTTTCCCCCCATGTAATTGAAGTAGTTTAAAGTTCAGGAAATCAGATTTTAGAGATGGTACAGTTTAAACAAAAAACAAAAACAGAAGTATGTACTATGTGAAAGAAGCATGAAAGGGGAAAAGGTTTGCCAGTATTCATTTTTCTAATATACTATTAGTTTAAAAAATTAGACTGTGACAGTGCTATAGGAAATTTAAAAGTCTAATTTAACAGGAAAGAAAAACATCTCTAACCAACCTACAATCTATATCCAGACTTTGGTAGAACAGCAAGATAATAACATTAAAGACCTTCTTCAGATTGTGGAAGAACAATACAGACAGTTAAACCAACAGCAAAGTCAAATAAAAGAAATAGAAAATCAGGTAAGTCAATATCTTAATACTATGTCCAATCTTTTACATAAAAATAAGGTTTATGAAAATACAGACCCTAAAATTATTTACAATAATTATAGCTGGATAATGAATAAAAGGATCACATCAGCATGACTGTTAAGTTTTCAGGCTCTGAAACTAGTCAACTACCTGGGTTTGAATCCTGGTTCTAAAACTTTTGTGTGACCTTGAATAAATTATTTAACCCTTCTCTGTTTCCTCATGTACTCTAGGTAGACAATAAGAGAACCTGTCTTATAGGATGGCTGTGAGAAAAAAGAAAGAATTCATGCAAAGTATATCCTCAATATAGCAGCCAAAGAGATTCCTTTAAAATTTAAATTATTACACTATGTCTCTCTTTGAAACCCCACAATGGCTTCACATCTCATTCACAGTGGCCCAAAAAGACTCAGATGATTCTTAATCATCTCACTGACTTCATTTCCTCTACTATAGTCATACTAGCCTTTTTACTGCCACTCAAACACATCAAACAAGTTGATACCTCAGGGCCTTTGCCTATGTTGCTCCCTGTATGGAATACTCTTCATCTTGGTATTGGCATGGCCCATTCTTATTCCCTTTAGGTCTTTCTCAAATACAACATTCTCAAAGAAGCCTTCCCAGATAATTTAATCAGAAGTTACAATCCCCTACACCCATGCTCGAAACCTGCTACCTCTTTCATTACTCTCTGTTTTCTCTTAACACTTACCTTTATTTAATACAAATATATATTTAGTTATTTATTCTGTCTGTCCCTGCACTAGATCCATACGTACAGAAGTTTCTCATTTTTTTTAAATTGCTGTAGACCCCGAAATATAGAACACTGTCTGATACATAGTTAACACTTAATAAATACATGCTGAGTTAATAAAGGTAATGTCACATTTAGTACAAACAAGTCAATAAAAACTTGCTATGCTTATAATTATTAGAAGGTAAATGCCTAATAATTAAAGGTTAATACCCAACAGTATAATTTAATCTACAATATAAATAACTGGCTAGGTGAGGAAGGGAGATACCTGTTTGGAACAAAGCCATGCCAAAATATAAGCATTCCAATATATATATACTACCATAGTTCAAAAATATTAATTAGTAATAATACTATTAAACAGCCATTCACAAATTTCAAAAATAATACAGACTTGAAGAAACTGGTTAAAAAAATAGATGCCAAGGACTATAAAACAAATATTATAATTTCCACAAAACAAACACATTATGTTTTAGTAATTTTATGACTCATAATTTTAGTAACTTACTTTTGCTAATTTATCAATCATTATTTAGTAGGGTATTTTTGCTAATTGTCCAAAAAGGGGTTTTTTTCCAACTAGTTTTAATTTCCATAATTTCCTTCTTACTATATGTTATACTTCTCTTTTTTCCTACATATTTCACTATGAGTAAATGAACCTACTGACAAAAGCAAAATGTCACTATTATAAAATGGTACACATCTTATCTAGTAATAAAATATATGAAGAATTTAAAACAATAAATTTCTAAGTTGGAAGAAGCCTTAGATCATCTGACACAACTTACTCAAATGTAAATTTACAAACCAAACTCTAAGGTTAAGTTACTCTAAGACCACAGTCACTCAGTAGAAAAGACAAACATACAATAAATGTACTTTACAAGACAGCCTAGTGAATTATATCCTAAGAAATGCCATTTATGCTGACATCAAAAAACTAACACTATTAACACAAGATATTACATACTCTGCTTTTTTCAAGTCATCAAACTATCAGTCAATAAATTGCACACCCCACACAACAGACAATGAAATATTGAATATATGAAAAGCAAACAAATAAACCTGCCAATTTGCTACCTCTACAAATACATTTACATGTCAAAAACTATCAAGAAAGCAACCATGTTCAAATTACTATTACTTAAGACCTACAACTGAGAATTATGAAATTTGAAATCTGCCTCTGTCACTGAACAGAATATATATTACATTCATATAAATAAATAGAACATATTAAAATACGTTAACCAAAGTCTCTGCCTTTGGTCCTGCTGTTTTTTGATCAATTTCTGTTTTTTGCCTTGATATCTTTCTCTATTTTTTTGCCTTGATATCTTTCTCATTAAATAATGTGCCTGATTAAATATTTTGAGAACAGGAAGTCTGTATAATATATACAGCATTATTTATCCCTGTTACCATTGAAAACAATAACATATTATGAACTCAGATTTCCCCTAATTAAATATTCAAATTTTTAAAAGTAGATTTGTATTCTTTTATCAGTTGAGAAGAACTGGTATTAAAGAATCCACAGAAAATTCTCTTTCTTCTAAACCAAGAGCACCAAGAACTACTCCCTCTTTTCACTTGAATGAAACAAAAAATGTAGAACATGACGGTAAGATAATTTGCGGCATTTCTGTCTTAAAGCTATTACTATCCAATTTTTCTTCTATCTTTGACATTTCCATCAAAAATCCCTATTCTTAGGGCCTGTTCTAGCCTAAAAGAGAGTAAAGAGATATACTCAACAAATATGTGTCAATCTAAACTGGATCTTAGTGATACTTTAAAACCCAATAAAACTTTCTTAAGACAATCAGAGAAATATGAATATAGACTTGCTATTAGGTAATAATCATTAATTTTCTTAGATAGAAAATGATATTACAGTTATGTAAGAGAATAATCTCATGTTTAAGAGCGTTTAAGAAATGCATGCCAAAGTATCTGAGGGATTAAGGGTCATGATGTTTGCAAATGACTTTCAAATAGCACAATAAAATTCATATTTGTACATATTTGTCTATAAAGCAATAAGGTAAAATGTTAACAACTGTTGACTATGCATGGAAAGATTATGGCATTCTCTTCAAGGTTTCTACTTTCCATACAAAAAGCAAAAAGACGGGGAGACAAAGTCTCCATTCTCAACCAAGCTTCAACAAAATGATATATTTTCAAAACACATTTATTTTTAATGTAATTCATAGAGGAAAAAAAGGCCTTTGTTAGTTTCTTCTATATATGTTCACTCTTTCTACATTAAACTGTTGACAACCTAGTACGCACCAAGCACTATACTAATATCTCATACAGGGAATTTTATTTATGTTTTTCCTAGGTCTAGGGGAAACGGCACTTAAAATTCTCATTTTGTCGCTTTCTCAAAAAGAAATCAGTTTGGTAATAACTATTTGATATTCTTCATATAACATGCCATCTAATAAAAATGTTTAGCATAAAATAGTTTTTCAATAACACATTACTAAAAAAGGCTAAAGATGACAGTCACAATTCCACAGAATTTCAACTAAAATCTCAAGCTCTAAAGATATCATTCTTTACTAATATACCTTATGTAATAACATTTTGTTGATTCTAGACATTCCTGCTGATTGTACCATCATTTATAACCAAGGCAAACATACAAGTGGCATCTACTCCATCAGACCTAGCAACTCTCAAGTTTTTAATGTCTACTGTGATGTTAAATCAGGTAAAACCAGCCTAAGACAAATACACAATAGCAAGTAAGCTAAGGTTACTAACTACCTATTAGTAAGACTGCTGCTGCTGCTGCTACTGCTAAGTCGCTTCAGTCGTGTCCAACTCTGTGCAACCCCAAAGTCGGCAACCCACTAGGCTCCTCTGTCCCTGGGATTCTCCAGGCAAGAATACTGGAGTGGGTTGCCATTTCCTTTTCCAATGCATGAAAGTGAAAAGTGAAAGTGAAGTCGCTCAGTCAGATATATATCTGTATCTAGTACAGATACATATCTGTATATCTGTACCTAGTACATATATTTGTACTAGATCAAGTACATACATTTGTCTTATTTTTATATTTACTTATGCATTCATTCAATGTTCTCCATCCTTTTATCTAAAAAATTATCTAAAATGACTGCCATCAATAAGTTTATTAAGACAAATTAATTGGTTGCCCTTCATTTAACTTCTTGGGCCCACAGTAAATAATAAAATAATACCATAACAATGTTAATAACTACCTTATACAGCCACCAATAAAAACCAAACAAAAAAACAGTATTTTGTTACAACTATCAGCATCAGTCTACTGAAAATACAATTTGTTCATTATATTCAGGTAGTTCATGGACATTAATTCAACATCGAATAGATGGATCACAAAACTTCAATGAAACCTGGGAAAACTACAAGTATGGTTTTGGGAGACTTGATGGTAAGATGACTTCATACATTAATTCACTTGTTAACTAAAACATATTTATTAAGAATCTATTAATAAAGCCCACTGTGGATTTGGCATTAGAAATACAATGAATGAGGTACAGTCCCAGCCTTCTTAGAAATTATTAGCAAATGGTTACACATTTGTAAGTACAGAACTTATTACAACTGTCATTTTTTGAATTATACTTTCCATAATTACATGTCTGTTCTATGTATATACTTAGCACAATATAATTGGATGGCTTCTGATTATCATAATTATGATTTTAAAAGATAATTTTGATTTAAAAGTACTATATGTTTCAAATAAGTAGTAAATGCTATGAATGAGCTACAAAGAAAACCATCCTTATCAGTGGTCACTCTGCCTTCTTATTAACATTTTAGATATCAACTATTTGGAAGTTGGAAGGTACAAAGAAGCTGTCAACTGTCAGATCTAAAGAAAATGTTTAGATTTCAATTATTTAAATATTATAAATGTATATTATACAATGTGTGGTTTAAAATAAATTTAGGTAATTCAATGCAAATTATTACATTTTGATCACAAAATAAATAAGGTAAAAAATAAAATAAGCTAAATAAAAATAAGATAGGGGTTTAAAATCCAAAGAGCACATTATAAAAATCCATGAGTTATGCCATGTACTCATTCATAAAATGNTTTTTTTTTTTTCAGGAGAATTTTGGTTGGGTTTAGAAAAGATATACTCCATAGTAAAGCAATCTAACTATATCTTACGAATCGAGCTAGAAGACTGGAAAGACAGGTATTATACTGAATACTCTTTTCACTTGGGAGATCAAGAAACCAACTATACACTACGTCTAGCTGAGATTTCTGGCAACGGCCCCAAGGCATTTCCGGAACACATAGACTTGATGTTTTCTACTTGGGATCACAAAGCAAAAGCACATTTCAACTGTCCAGAAAGTAATTCAGGTATCCTCTTCCTAATATCAAAGCTTTATTTTCATATCTTCAAAGTATCTTTCCAGAGTAATAGCTAATATCTTTCAATGTCAACTCTTTAAAATACGAATCCAAAATAAACATTTTCTCTATATGTAAATGTCTCATAACATACGTGGTAATTTGATTCTAGTTCAATTATGCATTTCACCTCTAACCTTTCTCAGATATTTTATTTTTGATCAGATGTATGAGACATATAAATCATTTAAAATTGGAAACTATGCATATAACTGAAGATGTACTCACTGGATAAATATAATAACAGCAACTATATATGCATCTGTATCTATTAAACTGTGTATCTATCCTTTTTAGGAGGCTGGTGGTGCCATGATGTATGTGGGGAAAACAACCTAAATGGTAAATACAACAAGCCAAGAGCAAAAGCTAAGCCAGAGAGGAAAGGAGGAATATGCTGGAAGTCTCAAGATGGAAGGCTGTACTCCATCAAAGCAACCAAAATGCTAATACATCCATCAGATTCAGAAAATTCTGAATGAACTGAGGCAAATGTAAAAGCCAATAAACTAAACATTAAATTCATCCCATATTACAATGGCTTAGAAACCCAGTATTAAACCTCTAATAGAAGGCTTAGAAATAAATTCTTTATATTAAAGCCACTACCAACTTAATATTAAACATATCACATCACTTCAAAGAACACCATTTACTGTTCTCAATCAAAATTTTATGACAATCATTTATTCATATATTTTGTGATGTGTGAATCAAATTTTAGAATTTCTAAATTTTAACCAATGGATGAAATTTCAAATAACCATTCTAAATAAACAACATAAAAAAAAATTTTATGTTTAAAGTCATCATGTTAGCTAACTGCACAACTTCCTCAGTTAAAAAAATACTTTTCTTGCTAAAATTCTAAACTTGAATAAACAATAATTGTACAATTCTTAAATGATGTAATATTAATTTCAAAACCAAAATTAAGTTGACAGTACACGTGAAAATCAGTAACATGGATTTTAAAATTGATACTAATTTTGCAACAAAACAATTTGGAGTAAATGTTTGGTATGCTTTATTTATGAGGCCAAATGAAGCAGGATGAAATACTGTATTGAAACAGGCTCACACTGTTAAATATAATAGATCATAACTGCTAAGTCATACTGACTTTAAATATCAAGTATCACTGTACCTTATTTGTTAACTTGTCTGGAATCTATACATATTTTAACTCCTGAAAGTAAAAGTGAAAGTCGCTCAGTCATGTCCCACTCTTTGCAATCCCATGGACTACACAGTCCATGGAATTTTCCAGGCCAGAATTCTACAGAGGGTAGCCGTTCCCACCTCCAAGGTATCTTCCCAACCCAGGGATGGAACCCAGGCCTCCCTCGCTGCGGGTGGGTTCTTTACCAGCTGAGCCACCAGGGAAGCCCAAGAATACTGGAGTGGGTATCCCTTCTCCAGCAGATCTTCCCAACTCAGAAATCAAACCAGGGTCTCCCACATTACATACTGTCTGGACTCTACACATATTTTAACTCCTAATGTTGTGAAAAACAAATAATTTTAAGGTGATCTTGTCAAAATACAATAAGAAAGAATGTGTTTGTGGCATCAAATTAAAGTTTAATAATTTATTTCCCTTGGACACAGTGTGAGTCTAACACTAATTTGGAGGTTTTCAAAGAGAATTAAGAATCATAAAAAGTTACTGAATGATTAAACAGTCTGAGGAGTATTACCATTTCCAAATTCATTAAAGACTCAGTCCTCTACATTACAGACATTTACATTCTTGTAGTTTTTTATTGACATCTAATAGGAATATGATTATGCTATTTCTAATTTAAATAATTTAAATTCTAAATACTCAAGGATTGTTAGAGGATATTCTGACCATAATATCTTTTGTCAGTATTTATTTTTTTTAATTTTCTAAAGAAATCATCAAAGAGAAATAANATTTATTTTTTTTAAGTTTCTAAAGAAATCATCAAAGAGAAATAAAATCTTGAATTAAATTCAATTTTTAAAGACTAATTTTTTAAAAAAAAGAAAAAAAAAGGATAGTGCCAAAGTCCTGTCATCATTGTCACTCAGTCACCCAGTCATGTCCAACTCTTTGCAAACCCATCGACTACAGCATGCCAGGGCTTCCTGTCCTTCACCATCCCCCGAAGCTTGCTCAATGTCATGTCCATTGAGTCAGTGATGCCATCCAACCATCTCATCCTCTGTCGTCCCCTTTTCCTCCTGCCCTCAATCTTTCCCATCATCAGGGTCTTTTCTAATGAGTGGGCTCTTCCCATTAGGTGGCAAAAGGATTGAAGCTTCAGCAACAGCATTAGTCCTTCCAATGAACATTCAGGACTGATTTCCTTTAGGATGGACTGGTTGGATCTCCTTGCCATCAAGGGACTCTCAAAAGTCTTCACCAACACCACAGTTCAAAAGCATCAGTTCTTCAACATTCAGTCTTCTTTATGGTCCAACTCTCACATGCATACATGACTACTGGAAAAAACATAACTTTGACAGGACAGACCTTTGTTGACAAAGTAATGTCCCTTCTTTTTAATATGCCGTCTAGGTCTTCCAAGGAGCAAGGGTCTTTCAATTTCATGGCTGCAATTACCATCTGCTGTGATTTTGGAGCCCAAGAAAATAGTCTTTCACTGTTTCCACTGTTTCCCAACCTATTTGCCATAAAGTGATGAGACTGGCTGTCATGATCTTCATTTTTTGAATGCTGAGTTTTAATCCAGCTTTTTCACTCTCCTCTTTCACCTTCATCAAGAGGCTCTTCAATTCCTCTCCACTTTCTGCCATAAGGGTGGTATCATCTGCCTATCTGATGTTATTGATATTTTCTCACAGCAATCTTGAGTCCAGCTTGTACTTCATCCAGGCCGGCATTTTGCATGCTGTACTCTGCATATAAGTTAAATAAGCAGGATGACAATATACAGCCTTGACGTACGCCTTTCCTATTCTGAACCAGTCTATTGTTCCATGTCTGGTTCTAACTGTTGCTTCTTGACTTAATACAGGTTTCTCAGGAGCAGGTAAGGTGATCTGATATTCCCATCTATTTAAAAATTTTCCACAGTTGTTGTGTCCAAGTTATGTAGTGACTCACATTAATCAATAAATATTCATCATTAGGTATTTTAAATTGTTCAGTATATATTTTTAGTATATGACACATTCAAATATTTATGGTCTATGTGGATCCTACACAAATATTTTGTTCCAAAACATGCAAAGGAATAAAGGCAGGAATTCCTTTTCATTTTCAGAACCAAATTCAAGCTGTCAAAATTGACCTTTGAAAGCAAGAGTACCAAAATGGCCTTTCCCCCCCCCCCGCCAAAAGTAGGAAGCTTTCAAATGCAAAATAATGTTATTTAATATAACAATTTTTTCTGTTTTCCAATTTTTTAAAATTCTCACACAATGTGCTGCATTTTGTTTCTTTCAGGAATACTGAGTTTTTTCCTGCATATAAAGCTCGGATTGAGAGAGAATTCTGTTAGAGAAAGGATTTTTTTCTTTACGCTTCACAAAATTATGTCCTCGGTCCTCACTAATTTCCCAAAAGGGTTCTAACTGCACCACTAACACAACTGTCAAATCCAGTGACCTCTCAGTCCACATTCCCTTTGATTTCTTTACTATCTACTAATAACAATATTCTCTTCTCAAACCTGACCTTCAGTTAGTTGCTTCCACAGTACTACTGCTCCCCATGTTTGCTTCTGTTTCTGGCTGAGCCAGCGCAGCATGCAGATTCTGCACTTCCTCTGCAGCAGAAATGCAGAATCTTAACCACTGGACTGACAGGCAAGTCCCTGAGTCCATCTTTAATGCCCTCTTTCTTCCTAGTATTTAGCACTGTGGACCCACATACAATATTCAAACATCTCTTCTATTCGGACCTCAGAAATTCTATCTACTCTCATGGATTCATTTATTTTCCATGAATACATTTCCCAAGTCTAGGTATCTCTCTCTCTCCAGTTAACCTTCTTTCCCTTCTTCCACTGCCACCTGCCATTTCTCCTTCTGATATCCTATAGCCTCTTCAAACTCAACTTATTAAATAACAAATCCATCAAAACCTTACTGCCTCTGCTGGTCCTCCCTTTTACTTTTTCACATTATCCTCATTTCTTTATATACTTTAATGGCACTACCATACTTCCAGAGGATTCACAAGACTGGCAAAGGGTACTAAGAACCCCAGTTCTAAAGGGAGATCTATCATCATATGATAACCTAGTTTAATAAAAATTAATTACACAGCTCTCATGTCATAATATAAGTGGTACAGTCTTCCTGTGCTACCTTGAAGTATGTATAGGACCTTACCAAGCAGAAAGGTTTAGGGAGGCATTCTAGAAAAATGAAATGGCATTAGGAAAGTATACAGTGGGGTTTCGAAATAAATAATTTTGATTAGAGCAGAGGGTTTGTGTTGGGCAGGAAATGGTTAAACAAGTATTTTGGGGTCAAGTTTTAGAAACCCTGAATACCTGAAAGAGATTTGGACCTTGCTTTGTAGGCTTACACGCCTCTAATTGGGGTACACATTCTTATGAGGGCACAGCTAAATGACAAATGCAAGTCCATGGGATTAACATGACACATCTCCCAGGAATATCACTTTGTTTGTTTTAGGGAGGAAATAACTATTTTTATATGAAGTGGATTTATGAAGTAGAAAACAGAATTCATGTGCAATTCTTAGATTTAAGATAATATCTTAATAAGATTCTAATATCTTTCTCTTTCTCCCTGGCCTTTCGCTTCTCTTCATTCCTCAGCTATTTGTATCCTCAGGCAACCTTTTTTTGTTATCTTTGCATTCTTGCATTTATTTTTCTTTGGGATGGTTTTGGTCACTGCCTCCTGTGACGCTTCTAAATTCAGTGCTGGAGAAGACTCTCGAGAGTCCCTTGGACTGCAAGATCAAACCAGTCAATCCTAAAGGAAATCAATCCTGAATATTCATTGGAAGGACTGATGCTGAAGATGAAGCTCCAATACTTTGGCCACCTAATGCAAGGAAACAACTCATTTGGAAAAGACCCTGCTGCTGGGAAAGATTGAAGGCAAAAGGAGAAGAGGACAGCAGAGAATGAGGTGGTTAGACAGCATCACCAACTCAACAGACATGAATCTGAGCAAACTCTAGGAGATACTGAAGCACAGGGAAGCCTGGCGTGCTGCAGTCCATGGAGTCACAAAGAATCAGACATGACTAAGCAACTGGACCACAACAAAGCGAAGAGAATCTCACTTCTTCCACAAATATCCTAGTAAATGGAGGCTTTTCTCTGAAACCTTGCAGCATCACTGTCTGGACCCCTTCAACTGGCACTTAGCAATTAAAGACAGAAAAATAAATCTGGCAAATTATAAAACTAGTGAAAAACAGTAGCAAAAAGCCCAGGAGCACCAAAGAGAGCTTATTTACTTGCTTTTAGTGAATTACTACAAAATGTCTATACCAAGAGATTACACTGAACTAGTATAAACTTTACTGAGAACAAGTATATACATTTCTTGTGTCAGGGTTACTTACTGTAGTATAATCTATTTACACACTGTCAATCTAGTATCAGCATGTTTTCATGCTTGTACTCTTTCTTCCTAATAGCATAACTCATGGTAATTGATTAACTTATTCATTAATCAAAAATGCATTCATGAATCAGTATTTACTGTGTATCTAAGTACTTCCTTATAAAGCCTGTTCCAAATATATTGTTACATATTCCACATTCTGTTAGAATAATCAAATGTCTTTTTTTTCCCATAAGAACAACAAGCACTGTACTTGTGCATTTACTACTAAGTGATCATCCAACACAGTTCTGAAAATGGAAAAGAAAGTAACCAAATGTTGGCCCCTTTATCAAAGTCCAAAGTGTTTTCATGGCGAATCAAACAGGGCAAAATTACTCAACTGGTGTGAAATGTGCAGTTCAAGGTCATGAAAATAAGATTAACAATCTCCCTAGAAAGCCTTTATAAAATGAGGTTTCGATGATATTTTAGAAAATATAAAATCAAGGATTCCATCTCAAACATAAAAACTATTTTTCTAAACTCATATGTGTAATCCCAAGGACAATCATACGTCTAACAACATGATTACGTTTATTTGACAAAGTAATAACCTACAAACTAAAAGATTTAAGGCTCTGTTTATCTTTAAATGAGAAACTAAGCCTAACACTAATGACTAACTTTTATCGAGCATTTAATATGTGCCAGGTACTTTCCAACACCTTAATCCAGGGAGATACTGAAGGCTCTCAGTATAATGAGTAAACCAAGAACAAAAAATACATCAGAAATAAGAACTCAATTGCAAAACAAATGCAAACAGAATTTCTAGGAAAATGGTGCCAACAGGCTCCAAGACAACAACTCTACAGTAAGCCAAGTGAGCCTTGAAAACTTCCCCTGCCATAATAACTTATAATTTAGTTGCAAAGGGACTAAGGAAGGTACAAGAGAGAAACAGTCTGATGGATTTTACTGTATTGCAAGAAGCTTTACAGAGATGACAAGTATTTTTTTTCAAGGTTTATGCAAGTGCATGTATTTTTTTTAAGGAAGAGGATATCAGAGTTAAATCTTCACCTTCTATAGCAATCAGTAGGTATTTTAAATCGAAAGAGAATCAAGAAATAGCAGCACGAACATGTTATTTAAAAACAGTGAGTAAAACAACAAAAGAAGGAGCAAAAATTGACAGACCATAAAGTCACTACTGACAATAGTGACTGACAATAAAGATTAGACATCAAGGTAGAGAAAGGATGGTTAGAACAAGATGAAGGACCTCTGTTTTTAACTTTAAGCCTTATGGCACAAACTCTAAGTACATTCATATAATTTGTTTAAAATCTATATATGTAAATAAATTTTAAAAGATAAATAGAAAAATGAAAGACAAGACCCTTCAAAGTCCCCAATTTTCATTTCCCCTGTCTTTGAAATAATCCAAGTAGAAGAAAGATAGATACACACAAGTTAAGAATGTTTTACATGAGAGTCATATACTAGATAAGAGATAGGGTTGATAACATCTAAGTTGTTCAATACCAACCATGGCTCACTTCTTTATTCCATGTTCTTTTAAGTAGTCATATATATATACACACAAATATCTATATATATATAATAATATATATATAAAATTTGTAGGCTGGATGAAACACAAGCTGGAATCACGATTGCCGGGAGAAATTATCAATAACCTCAGATATGCAGATGACACCACCATTATGGCAGAAAGTGAAGAACTACTAAAGAGCCTCTTGATGAAAGTGAAAGAGGAGAGCGAAAAAGTTGACTTAAAACTCAACATTCAAAAAACGAAGATCATGGCATCAGTCCCATCACTTCATGGGAAATAGATGGGGAAACAGTGGAAACAGTGACAGACTTTATTTTGGGAGGCTCCAAAATCACTGCAGATGGTGACTGCAGCCATGAAATTAAAAGACACTTGCTCCTTGGAAGAAAAGTTATGACCAATCTAGATAGCATATTAAAAAGCAGAGACATTACTTTGCCAACAAAGGTCTGTCTAGTGAAGGCTATGGTTTTTCAAGTGGTCACGTATGGATGTGAGAGTTGGACTATAAAGAAGGCTAAGTGCCAAAGAATTGATGCTTCTGAACTGTGGTGTTGGAGAAGACTCTTGAGAGTCCCTTGGACTGCAAGGAGATCCAACCAGTCCATCCTAAAGGAAATCAATCCTGAATATTCGTTGGAAGGACTGATGCTGAAGCTGAAACTCCAATACTTTGGCCACCTGATGTGAAGAACTGACTCATGTGAAAAGACCCTGATAGTGGGAAAGATTGAAGGCAGGAGGAGAAGGGAGGATGAGATGGTTGGATGGCATCACTGACTCAACGGACATGAGTTTGAGTAAACTCCAGGAGGTGGCAATGGACAGGGAGGCCTGGTGTGATGCAGTCCATGCGGTCACAAAGAATCAGACATGACTGAGCAACTGAACTGAACTGAACTGAATATTTGTATCACCTGTTTCTTTTTTTTAAACCTGTTTTTTTTTTTTCTTTTACACATGTTTCTTTTAAAAGCAGTAATCATTTACCTTATATTCCAGGAGTTTTACTCACATTAAATGCCAATCACATGCAATAGTTTGTGCTCTATACCCTCACAAAAGAAGACAGGTATTATCATCCCCACATTTGAATAAAACTGAGTGCCAATAAACTAAATCATTTGTTCTAAGTTACTAAACAGTAAACAGTGGAATCAGATATCGTACCCATACCTGTGTGACTCTAAATCCCATTCATAACACTATACAGTGTCGTGTTTCTTAACACATTTAATAAGTATTACTGTGTACTCTCCACGTGCTAGCACACTATTCTATATGCTGGACATAAAGTGGTAAACAAATAGACAAGCCCTTGCCCTTTACAGTAATTACATTCATATAACAATTGAATACATATTGTAATGCCAGATAATGATAAATATAAGGAAGGATAAAAGCTGGAGGAGATAAGCAATGGATCTTTTAGGTAGGGTGATGAGAATGACCTTTAAGTAGATAGATATATGACTGAATAAGGAATCAAGTCATGTGACGATCTGGAGAAAAACACAACAGGCAAAGAGAAGAAAAAAATAAAAAAATCTTGGGCAGAATTTTGTTTATTCAAGGATGAACAAAAAGGCCATTGAGGCTAAAATGAGCAAGCTAGAGATTAGCAGGATATGAAGTTAGAGAAAGGCAAGAGCTAGATGATATAGTCTTACAGTCTTCATTATTTTTCTGCTTAAAATAGAAGACATTGGAGGACTTTAAGACACAGGACCAAATGATCTGATTTATCAATCTTTTAAAAATCTCTTTGACTACAATGTTGAGAACTGACTGAGGAATAGGTAGAAGTAAAAAGATCAAATATAAAAATGTACACAAAATTCTAGATCAGCAGCCATCCAGTATTCTAGTATCTAGTTCTATTGATTATCAACCATTTGAAATGCAGTGCATCTGAATTGAAACGTGCTTTAAGTATAAAATACACACCAGATTTTGAAGATAAAGGAGTGGCAAAAAGCAAAAGAATTTTTGACATTTACTATATGGTAATAATGATACTATCTTAGATATACTGGATTAAATAACCTATGATTATAATTAATTTCACTTGTTTATTGTTTCAGTGTAGGAACTATAAAATTGAAAATTACAAATGTGGCTCCCATTATATTTCTGTTTGACAGCACTGATCTGGATGGTGACAAGTAGAATTTCAAAGGTGGAGGAGGTAAGGAGCAACAGATTTGGGATTCATTTTGAAGCAGAGCCTACAAAACTTCTTGGAGGAGTAAATGTGAGGAATACAAAAGAAGAGAAATCATTTTGATTCCAAACATTTTGCCTCAGGAATTGGGTAGGTGGTGAAATATACTAAAGTGAGGAAGTTGAGGCAGAAACTTGTGTCTGAGGTGCCCTGCTGGATATCACAACAGACATGTCAAGTCCTGGTCTCAGCATTCACAAACAAAGGGAGCCTCATTCATACAGAGAACATGTAAATGGTACCGCTGGAGTTATGCAGTGTTCAGTTTGAAATCCTATCCAACAACCTCATGTCAAGTATTCTGAGTAATACAGAAAGTGAAAGTGAAAGTGTAGTCGCTCAGGCAAGTCCGACTCTTTGCAACCCCGTGGACTGTAGCCTACCAGGCTCCTTAGTCCATGGAATTTTCCAGGCAAGAGTACTGGAGTGAATTGCCATTTCCTTCTCCAGGGGAATCTTATAATATAGAATTATATCAAATACTGTTGATTAATTACTAGAACATAGTACAGGTACATAATTTAATTCATGTGTAATGTTAGATTCTGCTAATAAGAACATCTGAGGAAATACAGTAACTAGAAGTTCAAATGTTTTAACCTAGCAACCCACAATTCAAATGCTAGCTCCAACACAGGTATGAACTCTAACATCAGTTTACTCACTTCTAAAATGAAGGTAATACCTACCTCAAGCTACGAGGATTAAATAAGATAAAGTATGTAAGGTAATTAACAGACCTATTACACAGTAAGAGCTAAATGCATTACAGCTATTAGTAAAATCATGAAGTAAGAAATGAAATAAGTAGCAAAGCTACAAAGGATTTTGCAAGACTTTCATTGTTTATTAATATTAGAACATACAGTACCTTACTTCAGGAATTCTCCAAAATTAAAATGCATTACCTGTAAGTAGTGTTTGGAACATAGACATCCCTTGCAGGAAACTCCAAAATTTCTCTAGTAGGTCTAACTCTACTGTCAGGGTAAAGCTTCACTTGAAGCAGCTCTGGGGTCAGGCAGTAATGGGGATTTTCAGGTGCAGGAGAAATGTCTATCTTCAGCTGAGCTGCATACAAAAATACATTATAAAAACAATATAAACATGTCATACAGAGTGAAGTAATTCAGAAGAAGAAAACTAAGTATCCTGTATTAATACATGTGTATGGAATCTAGAAAGATGGTAATAAATGAGCCTGTTTGCAGGGCAGGAACAGACATGCAGTCATTGAGAACAGACATGTGACGTGGAAGAGGCAGTAGGGAAGGAGAGGGTGAAACAAACTGAGAGAACTGAACTGACATATACCACCATGTGTAAACTCAATAGTGGAACCTGCTATATAACATAGAGAACTCAGCTCGGTGCTCTGTGATAGTGGAGGTCAGGGGGAAGGAGGCTCACAAGGGCGGGGATATATATACACAAAGCTGATTCACAGTGTTGTACAGGAGAAGCTAACACAACACTATACAGCAATTATACTCCAATAAAAAAATTTAAATAAAATAAAAAATAATAATAAATAACAACCTCACACTGAAGTATTTTGGAAGGACTTAAATCCTATTTTTTCAAGGAACCTGGAAAGAAACCAAAATTGCTATCACCTCAGACCTCTAAACTATTTTACCATATCAAATCTCAAACTACTAATACAGATATAAAAAGATAAAATAGTAAATGCTTACTGAATCAATGAATGGAAAGGAAGGAAGAGGCAAAGGAGAAGGAAAAAAAAAAGGAATCTTATAGGGAAACAAGCCAACATTTCAAAGCTTAAATGATTTAGCTTCAACTTTTGTGCTCATGCTCAGTCATGTCCAACTCTTAAGAGACCCTAGGGACTACTGCCCTCCAGCTCTGTCCATGGGATTCTCCAAGCAAGAATACTGGAGTGGGTTGCCATGCCCGCCTCCAGGGGGTCTTCCTGACCCAGGGATCAAACCTGCATCTCCTGTGTCTCCTGCATTACCACTGGGCCACAGGAAAAGTGCCAGTTTAAACAAAACTTGGTTGCTGTTCACTCACTCAGTCATGTCTGACTCTTTGCGACCCCATGAACCACAGAATGCCAGGCTTCCCTGTCCTTCACCATCTCCTGGAATTTGCTCAAACTTGGTAGACTTCAAAATAGTTTTACTCTGGAATACTTTGCTCTGATCACAATATAAACCTATTTCTGAATATCTACCATTACATGTATTTTTCTTCCCTCTAGAAAATAATTTTAAGCCACAAGATTATTCATTATTCTCATTTCAGTACTCAAATTACCAAAGGTACTGAATCCAGCATCCAAACTGTTAGACTACATGAGAGTAGAACAGTAAAATGAAGAAGACTGACAGGTATTGAGCACAAAAGACATACAGGTCAGATATGAGAAAAAAGAACACATTATTCAAAAAATACAATTTTTAATGATGATAATAGCTGTCATCATGTCTACACAAAAATGTTTAAATACCCGTAATAGGTCTTAGTCGCCGTAAAACAGAAGATGGCCTTCTCATATCAGCAAGGAACTTGTACAGATCTTCATCACTTAAGCGATCTCCTTCCTAATATTAAAAATAGAGGAAAAAGTATTTGATCAAAAAAATATAGTATACTGAAAATAAATTTATATTTCCTGTTAATTAATCCTNAAAATATAGAAAAATCAATGCAAGTTAGAAGCAGATGAAGAAAAATATGAATATAGACAGAAAAGACCTATATGTGTATATATAAGTCTTTAATTTTGTTACACTTGCATTTTCATTTGTCTTTGCAACTTTATATTGTCAAAGTTCTTAAAAGCAAAATACAGAGCACTGGCTAAATTTGAAAATGAAAAGAAAGAAACAACAACAAAGAACTACACTTAAAAAACCCATAACTATCCTGATAATGTGACTAAAAAGAAAACTCTAAAAGGGCCTCAGTCAATGGGAAGACACACACAACAAACAAGACAAGGTCTAATTAACCAAGAATTTCCAATTTCCTGGAATTTTTTTTCTTACAGTTAAAATAGGCAGTGATTGACTTTTTCCTTTTATTTAAGAGTCAGTCTTTAGATTTTATTAATCCAAATCTCCTGCATTTGACATCTATTTTTATCTTATTTGGTAATAAACATATTTAAGGCTCCTTTATACTGTGAGTTCACCTGAGCCAGATCCCAGTAGTTCACTATTGTATTCTAAGCAGTATATAGAACTGATCTTCTTTTATCCCATTATTTTAAATAGTGATTTTTACCTTCTAAGTGGTTAGAGATTTTTGTTAATACTTGTATAAATGGTTTTTAGCTTTACTGAGTTAATAGTTAGAGAATTTGACTTCATGAAGATTTTTTATATGACTAACTGCTACTGCTATTGCTACTGCTAGGTTGCGTCAGTCGTGTCCGACTCTGTGCGACCCCATAGATGGCAGCCCACCAGGCTCCCCCATCCCTGGGATTCTCCAGGCAAGAACACTGGAGTGGGTTGCCATTTCCTTCTCCAATGCATGAAAGTGAAAAGTCAAAGTGAAGTTGCTCAGTCGTATCTGACTCTTAGCAACCCCATGGACTGCAGCCTACCAGGCTCCTCCATCCATGGGATTTTCCAGGCAAGAGTACTGGAGTGGAGTGCCATTGCCTTCTCCGTTATATGACTAAACTATTGTAAATGTTCTATCAGTCACTGAAATAGTATATTCTCTCCTTTTGAGTAAAGAAATTAATACAGATCTTTAAATTTAAATGCCCCTTATTTAGAATACATTCAGATTATCTCAAGACTCAGTTATTTCTGTCCACTTAACTTGTTAAACCAAATGGCTTCCATTCTTTTTACTCCCTGTTTCCATGCCTTTTGCTGCATGGGACATAATTCCCTTCCCTAGAGTTGGCCATGTGACTTGTTCTAACCAGTAAACAAACATTTTATAGAGACTTGAAAAATGCTTGCAAAAGTAAGCTTGCTTCCTCTCTGGAACTTGTCACTGCCATAAGAACATGACCCAGCTGGCCTGCTAGATGTTAAGAGTGAGCAACATGCGAAAAGTCTGAATCATTTCAGTTTTCCCAGCAGAAGTCTGTCTAGATCAACTGACTCTTATCAATCTCCAAACACATGAATAACCCAGGCTGACACTCATTCTTCCACACTGCATGTTCACTGCTATGTGCTCCTAAAGCAACATATAACTTCTATACCTGTCAACAATAGAACAAATATCCTTATAATGTACGGATTTAATTTTTGTTTGTAAACCTTTATGTATTTCTAATCATGTTGGCCTGACACATTTCAAATCTGTACATAAACACTCCTGATAACTATATCAAATCATGGACAGTAAGTAATCACTCATCAATTAAAAAAAAAAATGAGAAAAAAAGTTGCCTTCTGTATCTTATTTAGGAGAAACTTATACCTTGAGTTCTACTTTATTAAACTTGTAATGTCTGCTTTTTTACTTAATTCGCACTTGCCTGATGCACAATATTCAAGCTGTTTATAAAAATGCTTATAAAAGTCATACATGTTAAGTTAAAAATTACAGAACTGCACGAAAGGTAAGTGTAACTGCTTTCCATTTCTCCATATATGAAGAAACCATCATTTTTTAAGTTTTTATAATTACTTTGTTCCAGTTTCCAGTTACTAGTCTTCAATAGGGTTCTGTAGATGATGAATGTTCAAAAAATATGTGTTGGATAAGTAGGTTAGGTGGGTGGATTGATGCTCAGTACATGGTGAATGCTCAAAAAGCATCTGTTGAATCAACAGGTAGGTGGGTGGTTGGATGACTTGTTGATTTACAATTACAATAGTAGTTCAATAATAAAGTAGGCTGAATTAAACCAAAAAAGAACTGAGAAAATAGTGGCAGAAGTGGTATACCAGTTGAAGAAGGAAAAAGAGAAATGTTATATCTACAAGTAAACAAGTAACATCTACTGCCCTCTTTCCACAGCTAAGTTTGGCCTATTACCTCATCCAAGTAACACTATGGCATTTTCTAGACTCTTTCTTGCATTATTACCACAATAAGAAGGCCCTTACCACTTCAGACACTTCTCACTGGCTTTGTTCTCCATTTGAGTCTCTCAGAGCAGCTGCCTTTGAATGCTACTGATACATAACTGTGAAAAGGGCTTCAAGTAGGTGCTGCTGCTGCTGCTGCTGCTGCTGCTGCTGCTAAGTCGCGTCAGTCGTGTCCGACTCTGTGCGACCCCATAGACGGCAGCCCACCAGGCTCCCCCAACCCTGGGATTCTCTAGGCAAGAACACTGGAGTGGGTTGCCATTTCCTTCTCCGATGCATGAAAGTGAAAAGTCAAAGTGAAGTCGCTCAGTCGTGTCCTACTCTTCACGATCCCTTGGACTGCAGCCCACCAGACTCCTCCGTCCATGGGATTTTCCAGGCAAGAGTACTGGAGTGGGGTGCCATTGCCTTCTCCATCAAGTAGGTTACTACCTGTCAAATCACAACACAACCTTATCCTCTCAAGTTACAAGGTGTCACTAAGCCAGGATTTTCTCTTCCTATTTAGAATAACACCTCAGCAGGAGAAATTTTGAGACAATACTTAGCCTTTTCTTTTAATCTGCTCCAAAATATATGCATGGTACCCTTCGACAGTTTGTCACACAAATACAAATTTTCTCACATTCTTATTATAGTTCTGGTTATCTGGTTACATTAGACAGACTTCCAAAATTTTCTGATCTTAATTCAGAGTATAAAGCTCATTTTACGTCAAAATCCAGTAGCATATACATCACATAAGGACATACAGACAGGTATGCATGCACGCAAAACTTAGAGGGAAAAAAGCCTACTGAAGCAATACTTAACTTCATGAAGTGCAATGCACTATTAATTTTTTATTCAACTTGTTTCTTTTTTTTAAGCTGAGTGTTATTTACTATATTTATATTACCATTAATGGATCATGACCAGCATTTGAAAACTGCTGATCTGACTCACAGGTTGAAGTACAGAAAATATACTTGCAAAGAACAAAATATCTTTGATCAAGAACTGTTTAGACTTATAAACTCACCTATAAAAGTAATTCTAGCACAAAAATAAACTACTAGACCCTGAAACTTCTATTCCGTATACCATGGATGTGGTATTTCAGGTTAAAAAAAAACTTGGGTGGTGAGGACAGACATAATCCCACTAAGTTTAATTGACTAAGAAAATTTGTAAACCATCAATGCTTAAGAAAAGTTAAAATATTAAAATTAAGAAATAGGATACAGATGTAGATGACTGATTTTGAAGCATTACTAAGTCAACATCAACATTTAAATAAATATGATAAAACAACAGGTATAAAATTATCTTTTCTTATAAAAACAACAGGTATTTTCTTATACTTTTTACTTTTATTCTTAATGCTTTTTTAACTTTTTGAAAGCACAATCAATCATTACATATACATGTGCTACATGGACAATTATGATTTTTCTGGAGTCAAGAAAAATTTATGTACAAGTAGCCCCCTAGAATTCCTCCATGACAGAACAATACCTGCTTAAAAAAATTTGTTACTGTGAGAGTAGCAGGTCGAAAGCTGGTCAGGTTACAAGCATCATCTCCACTTGTTGTCCTTTCAAGTGATCTTCTTCCGACAATACTAGAATTCCTCCTCTCGGACCAAGACCCCTTTCGTTCTACCAAGGAAAAAAAGCAAGATATTCATTTCCATGATATATAAAATGTATCAGCTTTATAAACACAGGAAAATATCCACTAAAGTTGAAAACTGTCCCTTCAGCATACTGATTACAGTAGAAGAATTTAACTTCTGGAGAGATTTGTAAGGAAACATTTCAACTAAATCTTTGGGTTCTCTCTTAAAACTTCTCCAGTGTACAATAAACTGCTACCACGTAAAGATTATGCAAATAGCCAAAGACGAGCTACGAAAAGCACACAGAGAGGCACCACATATTACTAGAAAATATTCACACAATGTAAACTGTAGCCCCCTTATAATGGTCCCGCAGTCCTAGCACTTGAGTTTGAAACAGAATTTATGATATCTTGCATTCAAAGTCTTTGCAAGATAAACTTATTATTCAAAACCAATAGAGCAACTATGTTGAAGATCAACAAGGACATAGAAAACAAACAAAGCTATACACAAACTAGATCAAAAAGTTATCTAGTCTATATACTACACTAAGCAAAAGCATAATATAGATTCTTCTCAAGCACACACAGGAAATTCTCTAAGACAAGACCATAC
>SJYQ01008232.1:134967-161655 GCA_006410935.1 Redunca redunca
TGAGATGGGAGAATGGCATTGAAACATGTATACTATCATGTAAGAAACGAATCACCAGTCGATGTCCGATGCAGGATGCTTGGGACTGGTGCAAGGAGAGGACCCAGAGAGATGGTATGGGGTGGGAGATAGGGGGGGATTCGTGTTTGGGAACGCATGTACACTCGTGGTAAATTCATGTCAATGTTTGGCAAAACCAATACAGTAATGTAAAGTAAACTAAAGTTAAAATAAAAAAAAATAAAATGTAATTACAGGTTAAAAAAAAAATTAAAAGATTCAAAAAGGTTTCAAAGTACAAGATTAATATTAAAAAGCCAGTTGTATTTCAACCTCTAGAAATGAACATTATAAAAATGAAATTAAGAAAACAATTCCATTTAAAATAGCATCAAAAAACAAAAAACACATGAACATACATTTAACAACAGAAGGGCAAGATTTGTACACTGAAAACTACAAAACATCATTTAAAAAACTTATTAAGATCTAAATAAATGGAAAAACATTTCATGGATTGGAAGACTTAATATTGCTACGAGGGAAACTCTCCCCAAAGTGATCTACTAAATCAATGTAATTTCCATCAAAACTCCAGCTGCTTTTGTGCAGAAATTAATAGCAGATTCTAAACTTCTTATGAAAATACAAGAGCTCAAAATAGTCAAAAGAATCTTGAAAAAGAACTGGAGGACCCACATTCCCAATTTCAAAACTTACTGCAAAGATAAAATTAAAAAGACAGTATAAAAAGAGCATAAGCTTAGACATATCCATCAATGAAACAGAAATGAGAGTCCAGAAATAAAGCCACATATCTACAGTTAACTGATTTTCAACAATTATGCCAAGACCATTTAATAGTGCAAGAATGATCTCTTCAACAAATGGCGTACAAAAAACTAGATATCTACTTAGAAAAGATGAAGCTAACCCTTACTTCTTATCATGTACAAAAATTAACTCAAAATGAACTATACCCAAATGTAAGAGTTGTAATTATAAAACTCTTAGACAAAAACATACAAGTAGCTCCTTTTCAGTCTTGAATTAGGTAATGTTACCTTAGGTACAATAGAAAAAGTACAAGCAACAAAAGAAAAAAAATCAAAGAAATTGAACATCAAAATATACAACTTCAGTGCTTCAAGCAATGCCATCAAGAGAGTAAAAGGACAATCACAGGACGGAAGAAAATATCTTCAAATCCTTTATTATATAAGGGACTTGTATCCAGAATATGTAGGACAAGAAGCAACAGTTAGAACTGGACATGGAACAAAGCACTAATTCAAAACTGGGAAAGGAGTACATAAAAGCTGTATATGGTCACCCTGCTTATTTAAATTATACGCAGAGCACATCATGTAAAATGCTGGGCTGGATGAATCACAAGTTGGAACCAAGATTTCCAGAAGTATCAATAGTCCCTGATATGCAAATGATACCACTCTAATGGCAGAAACTGAAGAGGAACTAAAGAGCCTCTTGATGAGGGTCAAAGAGGAGAGTGAAAAAGCTGGCTTAAAACTCAACATTCAGAAAATGAAGATCATGGCAACCAGACCCACCACTTTATGGCAAATAGATGGGGAAAAAGCGGAAACAGTGACAGATTTTATTTTCTTGGGCTCTAAAATCACTGCAGATGATGACTGCAGCCATGAAATTAAAATACATTTATCCCTTAGAAGAAAAGCTATGACAAACCTAGACAGTATATTAAAAAGCAGAGACATCAATTTGCTGACAAAGGTTTGTACAGTCAAAGTTTTGGTTTTCCACTTGTCATGCATGGATGTGAGAGTAGGACCATAAAGAAGGCTGAGCATTGAAGAATTGATAATTTTTAACTGTAGTACTGGAGAAGACTCCTGAAAGTCTCTTGGACAACAAGGAGATCAAACCATCAATCCTAAAGGAAATAAACCCTGAATATTCACTAGAAGGACTGATGCTGAAGCTGAAGCTCCAATACTTTGGCCACCTGATGCAAAGAGATAAACTCACTGGAAAAGACTGTGATGCTGGGAAAGACTGAGGGCAGGAGGAGAAAGGGGCAACAGAGGATGAGATGGTTGAATGGCATCACTGACTCAATGGACATGAGTTTGGGCGATCTCACAGGAGATGGTAAAGGACAGGGAAGCCTGGCATGCTGCAGTCCACAGGGTCACAAAGAGTTGTACATGATTTAACAATTGAACAACAACAAATCTAGACTACATAAATGACTATATATATAGTCATTTATAAATTATAACTATTAATTGTAACTTAATGATAAGAATACCAAAAAAGCTAGTTAAAAAATGAGCAAGTAAAATAATAAGAAAAAAGTCCTTAAAAATGGGAAAAAGATATAATTATATATTTCTCCAGAGAAGATATACAAACAATAAATGCACACAAAATGAAACTCAACATCATTAGCTATCAGGGAAAGGCAATTCCAAACCACAGTGAGATACCACTTGATCTGCACTAGGATGGCTATATTCAAAGGACAGATAATAAAAGTACTGGCAAAGATGTGGAGAAACTGGAACCTTCATACACTGCTAGTATAATTTTTAAATGGTGTGGCCACACTGGAAAACAGTCTGGCAGTTCTTCAAAAGGTTAAACAAAGAATTATATTACCAGAAATTTCATTTCTAGCTATATGTCCAAGAGAAATGAAAGCATATGTCCACACAAAAGCATGTACATGAATTTTCCTTGCAGCATTATTTATAATAAACAAAACGTTGAAACAATCCAAATGTCCATCAACTGATGAATGGATAATAAAATGTAGTATATCCATACAAGGGACTATTATTCAGCAATAAAAAGAAATATAATATTGATACATTTACAACATGGATGAACCTTTCAAACATTATGCTAAGTGAAAGATTGTAGTCAAAAGATTATATATTGTATAATTCTAACAATATGAAATGTCTGGCACAGGCAAATCCATACAGACTAAACAGATTACAGGCTGGTTAGCACTGAGTGTGGGGACTTAAAGAGGATGAACAGTGACCACCAGGGAGTATCAAAGTGTTTCAAAATTAAATTGTGGTGACAGTTGCAGAACCTTACGAATATAACAAAAAACACTGAATTAGAAATCTTAAAAGGGCATATTATATGTGAATTACATCTCAATAAACCTGTTAAGGAGAAAAAGAAAACCCTTTCAATGCCTCATTACATTGCAAAGTTGACAAATAAAACAAGCCTATGTAAGCAAAAACTATAGAACTATTTTATATAAAACACTCTTACCTCCAGTGCTTATTTCTACCTCTGTAGAATCTCTTTCCAAACTCCCAGCGCTGCTAACAATATTCATTAAATGGATTGCAGTCCAAGCAAAAGGCATGCGATACTTTCCAAGTCTTTGACAAAACTGATCAGCTTGACTTTTCAGCTTCTCCAATTTTTCCTTATTCTGTAAAACAAAACTTTATACATTATATGATTATGCTCAAAAGAAATGAATTAAAGGCTATATCATAATATATAAAGGAAAATATAAAGGTTAACAATTTTCAACTCTCAGCAAGATGGAAAAACAATCCATACCTTTCAGCAATCAATTAACAGTGTGTGCATACACGCTAATTTGCTTCAGTCATGTCTGACTCTTAGCGACCCTATCGACTACAGCCTGCCAGGCTCCTCTGTCCATGGGATTCTCCAGGCAAGAATACTGGAGAGGGTTGCCATGCCCTCCCCCAGGGGATCTTCCCCACCAGGGATTGAACTTGCATTTCCTGCCAATTCCTACATTGCAGAACGATTCTTTACTGCTGAGCCACTGGGGAAGCCCCAGTTAACAGTATATTAACTACTAAAGAACCTTAACCAGTTCTACAAATGCACCTAAAAGTCTTTAAAATTTGTTTGTGATGATCTTATTTTGGGATAAAAGAAAGAGCAAGTGTCAAGCATGTTAATGTACTACATGTACTATTTTATGAAAGAAAAATAGCCATGTTCCAGTCATCAACTGTCAATCACAAAATATTCTAGGTTATGACTTATTAATTTTTTATTCCATAAAAAAAATGGAAGCATTTGGGCCACTCTGAAATAATCACTAACTTATGACAACTATGATGTAGAAGTAGGGAGGGCACAAACAGACCAACAATAATATGTCCAGAATTATGATAAGAGAAGCAAACAAAAAAAGTACAAGGGGACTAAACCCTTGAAAAAGACTAATAATCCAAACAGTACATGCTTATCTGGAAGACAACCTGAAGCTGGCTCAACTTTTAGGCATTCCTGAAACAAACACTAATGTGGCCTGCAATAGTCAATCCATAGTTCAAGGGTGAAAAGCTACACCAAAATCTCTCATGTGCTCTTTCCATGTAAGATGTCAGTGAGGTCATACTCTAATGGCAGTGTCCTACCATGGGACTCAGGACTGAGAAAAGATGAAGCAATACCGAAATGATAAGAATGTTTTTTACTATGTCTATTATACCTCCAAAATAGGTCCTTGCTTTAGGAGTACTTACAGCGAATTAAGGACCCATATTGAAATTATGTAAATACGTAAGGGAAGAGTGAAATAAGCCACAATGACACACCTATGAGTTTCATATAACAGAGAAAATTTAATTTGTAAAATGATGACCTGGGGAAAGCCAGAATACTTTAACCCTACTTTCAACCAGATATCTAGGATCTAGGAATCAGAGAACATCATGTGCTCAGATGTACCCATATTAAGCAAAAAAGGCTCAATTTTTGTTATAAATCTCATAAAAACAGAAAGCAACAATTTTCTACATTTTGGTGATTTGTTCAATACTCCTCAAGCACACTTCTCCTGCCAGTTTGACATTAAATCATGTGTTCAAAGATCCAAAAATCACCTTTTATTCTTACAGCTAACTCAGAGTACCTAGAATTTGGTACCAATTATTCACCAACTATTTTTGCTTTATAAGTTTATCCAAATTCTATAACTTTGTTATCTGTTGGCAAAGGGGAGAGTATATTTTCTATTTTTACAATATTCCTTAATTATCTGCCACTAGACTGATATCCAAAATTCATCTGCAGAAAAAGTTTCATCAAAATCACTGTTTGGTTTAAAAAAAAAAAAAAAAATCACGGTCCAGTGGTTTGAATTCCATAAATCCACTGCAGGGGGCATGGATCCCATTCTTGGCTGGGAATCCCAAAAGCTGCAAAGTGTAGCCAAAAAAAAAAAATCACTATTTTGTAATACAGAAAATTTTTCATTATTTAGGAATTAAACTGAATTTTTCTCTTCCAGAAAAAAAAACTTAAGAGTCAACTAGTTTGGGGGATAGGGGGGTTAGGGAGATGTCAAAGAACAGCACAGCACATGACTCAAACTAGACGACAAAGGAAATAAAGAAGAAAGAAAACAAGTAGGCCACCAGAAAAAGAAAATAAAATTTTAGTAGTAAAATCAGTAGTAAAATTATTTAATATGCTGAGCATAGCATCCTCTCAGATTATAATTTTGGAGATTAGAGACTATTTAGGGTTGGGTTTGGTGATCTGAGGGGAATGGGAGGTCATTTCATAATGACTATGAAAGTGAGGGGAATAAGAGGCATGAAATTCTACCTTGGCGGCATCTGCTTCTTTGAAAATCATATATGGTTCTGCACACTCTCCAATGTCTCCTTGCTGCAGCACTTTTTCTAGCTGTCAAAGGCAAAAAAAGGAAAGATTAATTAAGCTTAAAAATAAAAGCAATCAGCCTGGGATGCAAGGATGGTTCAACATACAAAAATCAATCAACTTAATACATCACATTAACAGAATAACAGAACAAAACCACATGACCATGTTAATTACTGCAGAAAAAAGAATTGGACAATTCAACACGCTTTCATGATAAAAAAAAACATTCAACAAACTTGGAAAAGAAGAAAACTACCCCAATAAGAGCCCATCTATGAAAAGTCCACATCTAACAACTTATTCAATGTTGAAAAGCTGAAAGCTTTTCCTTTAGAATCAGGAACAGGATAAGAATGTTAACTTTTGCCAATTCTATTGAACAAAATACTAGAAGTCTGAGCCAGAGCAATGTGACAAGAAAAAGGATGCCCAAAAAAGAAACAAAAACATTGAAATTAAAAAAGGAAGAATTTAAATATTCTCTATTTACAGCCAACAGGATCTTTTACAGAGAAAATCCTAATATTCCACAAAAAAACAATTCAGTTCAGTTCAGTTCAGTTGCTCAGTCATGTCCAACTCTTTGCGACTCCATGAACCGCAGCACGCAGGCCTCCCTGTCCATCACCAACTCCCGGAGTCTACCCAACCCATGTCCACTGAGTCAGTGATGCCATCCAGCCATCTCATCCTCTGTTGTCCCCTTCTCCTCCTGCCCCCAATCTTTCCCAGCATCAGGGTCTTTTCCAATGAGTCAGCTCTTTGCATCAGGTGCCCAAAGTACTGGAGGTTCAGCTTCAACATCAGTCCCTCCAATGAACACCAGGACTGATCTCCTTTAGGATGGACTTGTTGGATCTCCTTCCAGTCCAAGGGACTCTCAAGAATCTTCTCCAACATCACTGTTCAAAAGCATCAATTCTTTGGCACTCAGCTTGCTTTCTAGTCCAACTCTCACATCCATACACAACCACTGGAAAAACCATAGCCTTGACTAGTTGGACCTTTGTTGGCAAAGTAATGTCTCTGCTTTTTAATATGCTGTCTAGGTTGGTCATAACTCTCCTTCCAAGGAGTAAGCGTCTTTTAATTTCATGGCTGCAATCACCATCTGCAGTGATTTTGGAGACCAGAAAAATAAAACCATCCACTGTTTCCACTGTTTCCCCATCTATTTGCCATGAAGTGATGGGACTGGAGGCCATGATCCTAGTTTTTACAACTAATAAATAAATAAATTCAGCAAAGTTGAAGGATACAAAATGAACAAAAATCAGTTGTATTTCTATACCCTAACAAGCAATTCAAAAAGGAAATTAAGAAAATAAGTCCATCTATAATATCAAAAAGAATAAAGTACTGAGGTATAAACCAAAAAGTTGAAAGATTTATAATCTGAAAACTGCAAAGAGTTAAATAATTTTCTACAAGAATGCCAAGACTATTCAATGGGGAAAGAATAGTTTTTCCAACAAATCGTGTTTAAAAAAACCCTAAATTTCTAAAGGCAAAAGAATAAAGTTATATACAAAAATTAACTCAAAACAGATCAAAGACCCTCCCAAAAAAGAAAACCCTAAAATTATAAAACTCCTAGAAGAAAAATAAAGGAAAAGCTTCATGTGATTAAATTTAGTAATAGATTCTTGGATTTTACACAATAAAAGCCAAGGCAACAGAAGTAAAAATCATTAAACTGGATTACATCAAAATTTAAAACTTTTTATATGATAGGACACAATCAACAGGGAGAAAAGGCAACTCTCAGAATGAGAGAGAAAATACTATTAAATCATATAACTGATAAAGAATTAATATCTATAACAGATAAAGAAATCCTACAACTCAAGAGAATAGCAAATAACCTGATTTTTAAATGAGCAAAGGATTTGAACAGACTTCGCCAAAGAAGCCAAACAAGTATCTAAGAAACATATAATGAACACACTCAACATCATTAATCAATCTGCTGTTGTTCTTTAGTTGATAAGTCATGCCTGACTCTTCTGTGACTCCATGGACTACAGCCTGCCAGGCTCCTCTGTCCATGGGATTTCCCAGCCAAGAATACTAGAATGGGTTACCAATTCCTTCTCCAGGGGAATCTTTCTGACCCAGGGATCGAACTGACATCGCCTGCATTGGCAGATGGATTCTTTATCACCTGAGAAGCCCTTCACTGATCCCTGGGCTTCCCTGGTGGCTCACCGGTATCCCTGGGCTTCCCTGTGATGCTGGTGATTTAACTGAATGAAGTATGTGAACCAACTGACCAACCTACAGACACCTGGAAGGAGCCCAAGCACCTAACAGAGTACAGCCTAGGTCAGCTGACCACCAGACAACTTAGACGCATGAACTAAACAAATGCTTACTGCTGGATGCCACTGAGATTTCTGTCTTTTTGTTCTTGTAGAGGAATAACTAACTAATATATAGACCAAGGGAATTTCTCTCAAAAAACAAAATTATATTGCTGGACTATGATAAAAGAAAAACTTTTAAATATAATTTCTTTTTGTATACATCTTAACTTGTTCATATTTTTGAAATTACACAAAAGTCTTTTTCTGTTTATATACAAACTTTTATGTGTGTTTAGGTATATGTGTACGTATTTTACACAATTGGGACCATATGGTATGAACCATCTCATTTTCAAGCAGACGGTATTCCAATCATTATCACTATCTTTCTAGTTCATTCCCTCAAATATGTTCTATTTTATGAAAACTTACTATTTTCCCATGTAAAATAATAGTGTATACACATTTGTCAATTATTTTAATATCTAGAACTTTACTTATAAGTGACTTTCTGAAGACCACTGCTGCTACATCTTTGCTTGGAGAATTGTTCATTGTAACTAAGATTTATTTTAACCTGAATTCATAGGAATCTATCCACAAATTAGGACATTATTCCTGTGGGTAAATAAAATTCATTTCATGACAATCTACTTTATAACCTTATTATAAAATTCATTACCTTTTTATGATCATTTTAAGGTAAAATGATTAAAGACTATATTTTAGGCAACTCTCAAGTCAAGGTCAAGTTAAGGTAAATAATTATTAAGTTATCCTAAGCTAGGTAGCTTAGTATTCAAATTTTACTATCTGTAATCCTTATTCTTAATTGATTGATAGTCAAATCATAATGCCCCATGATTTCAATGATTTAGATTTTAATATTTACATAATTTAGGAACTGCATGATAAAACCACAGTATAGCTCCATATCCAAATAACCATAGATGGTTAGTTTAATATGCCAACGCAGCTAAGTTATCAAACACCAGTCAGGATGTTGCTGTGAAGGTATTTTTTTAGAGGTGATTAACTTTTAAATCAGTAGACTGAATAAAGCAATTACCCTTCATAATATGGGTGGGCCTTATCCAGTTAGTTGAAGACCTCAAGAACAAAGACTAAGGTTTCTCAAAGATGGATTCTCAAGACTACAACATAGCAATCCTTGACGTGTATATGTATCTTCCTCCTATTGATCTGCTTATTTAAAGAATTCTAATAAAGCGTCCCACTCAAGAAAAATTTAGGTAGCACCTATAGTATACATCCAATATTATGTTTAAAAATATTAACATGAAAAAATAGGCAAAGATAAAATCTTTGACCTTAATTAGCTTGTGATATTGACAGGCAGACAAGTACACAGCCATAACACAAATAAACAAATATATTTAACATTATTCTCACCTTTATTACAAGAAAAACATCTTGGGAAGGATAAGTGATAGAAAAAATAGCTGATCTTGCCAGGGTGGTAATGGCAGCAGGTGGAACATGTGGACGTAATAATCCTTTCATCTGCTCAGAGTTAAGGTCAAAATAGAAGTTTTCTGAAATCTAAAACACATATTCATATGTTAAATTTAAAACCTGTGCAACTTATAAACACTCACAAAAACCATAAATATTCAGTCTTAAAAGATTACAGTTATTAAACAATTATACTAACATACAATGTACCATACATTTCACTATCAGTAAAGATATACAAAGATCTTTACATATCTAAATCAAAGCAAAAAGAATTAATGCAAAAACATATTCTAAAGAACCATATCCCATACTCTGTTAGTAAAAAATTTGACTTCTGATAAAGTATATAAAGAAACTATTATTAAGATGAATTACCCCAAGTTGAGTCTTTGAAAACTTAAATAACACTTCAGAAGATGTGATCTAGCAAATACAAGATGCTGGAGTCATTAAAGGCATTTCACCTTTCTTACTGCATGGTAGGCTTAGAATACTAAAAATGCTGTATGGTAAGTCCTCTGAAAAACTGCTAAGTGTAACAAAGATATAATAGCAAAACCAACAGCAATATTTTAGACAAGAATATTTAAAATATAAATAAATGATCTTTTAATAGTAGCTAGTGAGAATTTAAAAATTACATCAACAAAACTTCACTGTCACCATCAATCTAACTCTTTATACATCATTTGCCTAAGATGCTTTTCTTGTATAAAGTTGCTCCTGCTACTTCTTTTTGGAACTCTTTCAATGAAACAAAAAATAAGTCAACTAATTTACAGTAGGAAAATAATGTCTCACAGTTCTATTTTCTTTTTAAAAATATCCATGTTTAATAATAGTCTCAAAAAATCATTATCTTATAAAACAAATTAGAAACAGGCTTCAGAACCTCTGATTGTGACAAAAGACTACGTTCAAATTATACAACCTTACCTTTTTCTTTTCTTTCACATCATATAAAGCCAAACTTGCAAAAATGGGTTCAATTTCAATCTCAAACCTTTAGGAAGGAGAAGGATGAGTTTCAAATATATACATAAAATACACAGTTTGAGAGAAATTCTCATTCCAAAAATAAACTCTCTCTATACCTTGTGCTTTTATCTACCTGTGTTATACCATCTATACTACCCATCTTCCTTGAACACACTTTCCCATGTGTATCTTCCACAGTCTAAATCAACTATTAGCACATACTTCAAAAGCTTAAAAAAGAAGTCCACCCCCTGGTGGCGCTAGCGGTAAAGAACCGGCCTGCCAACACAGGAGAAATAAGAGATGTGGATTTGATCCCTGAGCAGGGAAGATCCCCTGGAGAAAAGCATGGCAACCCACTCCAGTATTCCTGCCTGGAGAATCCATGGACAGAGGAGCTCCACGGGATACCGTCCACAGCATCACAAAGAATCAGACAAGACTGAAGTGACTTAATACACACCATGAAACAAATATAAAATCAACTCTAAGGAAAAAGATACTACTGACATTCCTCAAGCCAAGAACAGTGTCTGATAAGTACTACAGATTTCAGTGAATGTTTTTTCAAGTTTTAAGATAATTATATAACTGAGGCAAAGAGTCATCTTCACCCGTGAGCCAAAAGTGCCCTGAAGTTCAGCTTCATAGGTAAGGTTAAATGCTTGGAAGCATTTAAAATTATGTATAGAACAATACTTTTCGAAAGGACACAAACACAAGTATAAAACCCACTAGGATTTTTTTTTTTTACTGGTACTCAAAACATTACTCCAGAAAAGGAAAGTTATATAGTAAACAAAATAAATACTCACTTGAGTGATAAACATTTTACAAGAAGTCTTTGACCAAAATGTTCTTTGGGCACATCAGGAACACTAAGTCGTTCTATTGGCTCTTCCTGCAGATTAACAAGCAACACCCAAATGAACATGCTTACCATGTTTCAACCCTTTACAATTTATTTTTTAAGAACTTATTTTATTAACCTACTACTTTTAGTCTTCACAAGTAAGCAAAGAAAAGAATGGCCTATTTATCCTCAAACTAGAGTCATTAGATTGTAAGTGTGCTCAATTATATTTCATTTACAAAAAGCACAGCTATATTTCCATTAGGTTTTATTCCCCACATTTATCATAAAACTATTAATATATACAGTTTATACTCCCAAAACATCTATCTCTATGATCTTTTGCTTCTTTATCCAAGTTTCTATACCTCATCTGGTGATGGATGCAAGGCAAAGAGTTCCTTGTGACGGTTTGATTTCCTTTGCTCATCATTCTGACGGTCTATTTCTTCATTTGGAGTTCGATCAAGTAAATTGGGAAGCAAAGCATCAGGAAGTGAATTTTTCAAGTCAAAAATACTGCAGGCCCAGCTACCCCTTGGAGTATCGTCTATTGACATTGAACGTCTTTTAAGATCATCCTGCCACGCAAAACATTAAATATATTAATCAATGAATAAAAAATAAACTATTTTAAAAGAACGCCTTATAGTCATTTAAAAATAAAAGTATTACTTGTTCATCCTGGTAGTTGTTGCCATCTGGAGCATCATCAGATTCAAACACCTGCTTCGGCAAACCTTTTTGCCTTTCTTTCTGTTTATCTAATGTATTAGGATTAAATCCTGTTCCCAGTTTATGATATCTATTCAAAATAAAATAGTTAAGTAAATATCAATTTTCTGAAAATTTTTCATGTTCATCATCATTATATAATAAGCTAACTCTTCTCCATACCATTTTTTTACATAGAATATATTCTGGCAGTTTTGAGTATATTAAACATTTAAGAAGAAGAAGAAGTGAAGTCACCCAATCATGTCCAACTCTTTGCGACCCCATGGACTGTAGCCTGCCAGGCTCCTCCATCCACTGGATTTTCCAGGCAAGAATACTGGAGTAGGTTGCCATTTCCTTCTCCAGGGGATCTTCCTGACCCAAGGACTGAACTGGGGTCTCCCACATTACAGGCAGACTCCTTAACGTCTGAGCCACCAGGGGAGTCCCATTAAACATTTAACCAAAGGTTTAAGAAAACATCCATCCAAAGTTCCTTTAATCCAACTAGACAGCAGATTATGAGTTTCCAGAGGTAAATCATAATGCCCTTCTTTTCATGACAATCCTGTGGATATATGGTATTTTAAGTTGTACTTTCAATTAAGAAAACTGGTCAGTAAAAGGAAATGATGGGAAGCCAGGTTAAAAATAAAATGAAAGAGTAGAAAATATAAACTGTATTCATAACAGTGTAAATTTTCAAAAGGCAAAATACAGAGAAAGTATTGAACCATAAAGTTTCAAACAGCCAAAAAAAAATTTTGCTGTATCTCATTATGTATAAAAGATCTCAAGCAACCTAAAGCTTCAGACTTCTAAAATGAAAAACAGCAAGATCTACACCATTGTGTGTATATAAATATATATATATATACTTAACATATATTGTTATATAACATATATATTAGGCTAAGAACTCTTAAATTAATACAAGCTTTTTTCCAAACAACCCAATATCCAAGATTATCAGAGACACTACAATCAAGAGCATTTACTGTGCCATACCTCATATAGTCACATTGGGGGAAATTTTAATTGAAGTATAAACAATTATAATTACCAGAGGATATTATGGTTTATCAGTCAATTGATGACACAGTAAATAAACACACCCGATACGAATTATGTACATTGTGTCTTGTTGCTAAAGGTACTGAAACAGCAGCTACATGATGTTCATATCATAGCATAATCATAGAATAAAAAACAGCAGTTTTCTCTGGAAGAATCAAAACAAAGATATGCAATATAGTAACATGAAAGGTATTACTCAAAAGCAGATGTTCTAATATTTCATGAAAGTTTAAAGTGCCTTAGTTTGTGTAAAAGTGTTTGTAAAGTGACAAAGTGTGAATTCAAACACAAGCCTGATTAAAAATCATGTTAACTAAAGACAAATAGATAAAACTTTACAGCCAAAACCATCACTAGATAATTTTTGAAAGATACTGAACTGTTTTCTAGTCTTTGCATCTTTTGTTCTCAATGGAAATATTTGTATTTTAAAGGACAGAATACACTGTTGCTTTTCTATATGAAAAAGTTTTCTTTAAATATATTTTATTACTACAGAACCAATCCATGTTCATTGCTGAAAATTTAAAAATACAGACTTGTAAAAGTAAAATCATTATATTTCTACTGCTCAGAGAGTATCAGTGTTGAACACGCCTATTATTTAACTAACTAGACCTTTTCCTAGCATATATATTATGTACACATACATACTTATAGTATTTGTATTTTTAATAAAAATGAGATACAGTGGAAAAAAGTACCTTCATTTGTGAAGTTTTATATCTAAGCAACTCTAATAAGCCAGAATACTGTTGAATTTTATGTTCTAAAAAACCAATAGTATGAAATTCAAGAGTACTGAGATGAAGGACATGATTTATGATTAATACTCTTCTGTATTATCTTTCTGTTCCTCTAGTTAGTTGCTATGAGGCTCTACATGATCATCCATCCACCAATGCCATTTCTTTGACTTTGTATCTTAGCATTCTCTCCTTCAAATTATTCTGTGCCAGCCATATCAATCATTTGGTATTTCTTAAACAGTCCTAGCATGCTTCCAATATGGAACCATTGCAGGTACTGCTCTTTCTGTCGCATACACTCTCCCATGATACACGGACGGCTTACTCCTTAATTTCCTTTAGGTCTTTGCTGAAATCCATCTTATCAGAAAGGCCTCTTCTGATTAGTTATATAAAGTAAAAACACCTGTGCTTGGCTTTCCCTACCCCCCCACATATTACTTTCTTTCTCTACAAGACTTCCCTCCACCACAACTATTAAATATTTATCTGTGTTTGTATATTGTCTATTGCCTTCAACCCCAAGTAGAATGCAGGCTCCATGAAGGCATGGAGTTTGTTTTGTTAACTGATGTATCATCACTGCTTAGTATAGTGCCTGGCACATACGAGCCTCACAGTAAGTATCTTTTGAAAGGATTTTTTGGTTTCATCTCACAACTTACTATTCCACTTTTCAGTCACATCTGCTCCACATTAAACCCATCCAGAGTTTTAAATTTTTTTTCACTGAACAAAATTTTCACTTCCTTAGATAACTAGCTGAGTTTTTATATGGTTACAGTATCTTTTCATATCTCTTTGAGGATATTAGTTATACATATGGTTCTTGACCTGTGTTCTATTAACTATTTCTTAAATCATTAGCTCTTTTATTTGTGGTTTGATAATTCTCTTTCAAGTGCACTTTGGTTTAGATTGGTTGCTTGTCCTCAGTCACGTCTGACTCTTTGAGACCCCATAGACTGTGGCCCACCAGGCTCCTATGTTCATGGAATTTCCTAGGCAAGAATACTGCAGTGGGTTGCCATTCCCTACTCCAGGGGATCTGCCCAACCCAGGAGTGCTCCGACATCACGTGCCTCTTCTGCATTGGCAGGCAGTTTCTTTACCAACTGCACCACCTTGGAAGCCCAAGTGAACTGGTTCCCATCAACTAGCTGGCCATTCTAGGTTCTAACGCTCATTTTTTAATTTGTAAGTGCATATCTGTCTGGGAAATACTGTTTATCTCCTTAGCCAAACACATATCCAGTGATTATGGAGAAGAGGCACCTCGTGCTTTCAAGGTAGAGTCTGCCAGTCTTCTGGGTGTGAAGGCTCCTTCTTCTTATTCCAAGGCATGCCCACCCTGGGCACTACACTATGATCTCTGTGGTGTGTTTAGTCAGTCGTGTTCAACTCTCTGCAACCCCATGGACTGTAGCCTCCCGGGCTCCTCAGTTCATGGGGATTCTCCAGGCAAGAATACTAGAGTGGGTTTCATGCCCTCCTCCAGGGGATCTTCCCAATCCACGTCTCCCGCATTGCAGGCAGATTGTTAACCATTTGAGCCACCAGGGAAGCACTAGGTTCTCAAGCCCCCACTATTCGTGCTATTAAAATAGGGATACTTCTACTCCCATGTCTATGCATAAAGGCATAGGAAGTTTTAAAATAACCAAATGTCCAACATTTACCCCAGGTAAATGTTACCCCACTTCTACTGCCTGTATTCACTGAGCCTAACATTCTGTTGAACTTTGGGCATGTATGTTCTCCTTGGATTATTTTGTACTGTGGTTTTCTATTGTTTCCAATCACACCTATCTTTTCTATTTTAGGGACACTTTAAAACTTCTAGACTACCAAAAGTACCCCTTTCATCTTCCATTTACCACTAAAAATAATATCTAGTATAACAGAAAAAAATATAAGCATTAGAGTCTGATGCCCCTAGGTTCTAATCCTAACAATCCCACTTTTTGGCTATGGGACCTCAAAGAAATTACTTAACTACTCTAAGCCTAAGTTACCTTATCTGTTGGAATCTTAAATGAGCATAAAGTACCCAATAAAATGCCCAGCATATAGCAAAAAAACCCATAAATGTTAACTACCACACCCTCTTGGCTTAAATCAAGGTGAGCAACCCCAGGATTACCGTTAAGTAGCAGATTCCAGATTCCATGAGGTTAATATATTTTGCAACTAATCTCTTTTTGTTAACATTTCTGGTTATAAGCTTCCAACATACAAGCAGATGTAAAGACTTTTGAGTTATCTGACAGAGGAACAGTATTCTTCAGTAATCTAAAAAGTCTGGCTATTGAAATACTTATCAAAATTGTAAGTTCATAAAAACAGCTCTTCTTTATAAAGGGTAGCAGACTGTGCTTTTATTAGGTCACACTAAAACTAAAAAGCATGTCAGCAGTATCCCCAGGGGTGATGCGCAGCACAATATTAAACGCAGTGAAATAAGACAGACGGGCAACACAATAAGCAATGAACACACCACCATCGCTAGTACAGTTTAGCACAGGAAACTTCATTTCTCAAAACTGTGATGTCTTAACAGAATTTTCCACTACTTTAGTAATTATTCTTCCTTTAGAAAAACAGAATGAGGCCAAGAACATTCAGCATAAAGACTCCCTTCACTATGAAAGTTAGCAAAGGAAAAGTAATTTTATTTTATTTCTTAATCTGACTTGATATTTCAACCACCATCCACTAGGAACAAATTTTGTAGCAAAACATTATTTTTACAAATACTTACTTGACTGGATATACAGGTCAAGGACCTATAAATATTCAGCTGGTTAAATAAACAGCCAAGACCTTTCACACAGCCTGATCTAGAAAACTAGCTGTTAAATTTAACATAATCAATTCAATAAATTGGATCCATTTGACAAATATAAATTATTCATCAATATTTACCCATGATTTCCCAAAAGACTACTACTACAAGTCATTACTATTACATATTATTAGTAATTATTAATCATCTGTAATAACAGAAATACTATCCCCAGTTCAGTTCAGTTCAGTTGCTCAGTCATGTCCAACTCTTTGCGACCCCATAGACCGCAGAACACCAGGCTTCCCTGTCCATCACCAACTCCCGGAGCTTACTCAAACTCATGTCCATTGAGTATTATTTTATAAGGAAAATAAGAGAAAGCTAAGTGTGGAACTTCTAAGGAGAAAATATCTACAGGCAAAGGTTCTCCTATTACTTTTTCAGCTATTTTTCAAATGAATTTTCAGTTCTCATAATTAGTAGTAACCTACCTTAAACCATTTATAGATCCTGCTCAGTATTTTTAAATATCACAATGAATATACAACTTACTTTCTGATCACAATTGCCCAGTCTTCTGTATAACTTCTAATACAATCTCTAACATGTGGATCCATTTCACTGTTTTAAAAAAGAAAATATATTTATAGTTTAGACAGGAAAGCACTGATGTTTATGAATTTTGCTGCTGCATTCTTGTTGAATACCAATCACCACGAGAAGTGGAATCCGAATAAAATAATGGGAGGCAGTTGTTCTATAGTTACACTAAAACCAGAAATAGGTAGATGTCGCCTTACCTTTCTTCAGGTACAGCTGAAACAAGAGTTCTGCAGTCCCTAGGACTATAAACCACTTCAATATCATCTGGAGGGAATTCAACCAAGTCCCTTAAAGGTCCAGAATCCACAGCTAGAGGATGAGTAAGGAGGTAATCTTCCAGATCCACCGGGTCCACTGCTTCAGTAAGCGGCACCTGCATAAAGAGGGGTGGGTGAGAGAGGTGGGTGTGGAAGGAACAGATGGAGACAAGAATTTTAAAACTTTATAAAGGAAATTTATTATTTTAAAAAATGTGTTTTTCTCGTTATCTCTAAAACGTCAACAGATATTCAGCCAGATACGCTAAAGAAATCACAGGTGTTGGCCTTCCTATAGTTCTTTGTGCTTGAGTCAAACTCTCTTTTGATCGTCTTGCTTCAATTTTGCCCTTAACTCCCACACAAAAACAGTAAGATAATTAACAGGTTTATAATACGTAACAATGAGAAAATGCTCACTGAAGGAATTCTTTTTTATAATTTTGAATTTTCATTTCTGTTTTTTAATGGTGTCTTCATTGTTACTGCCGATTACCCTAGTAAAAACATACAGCATACTGTGGTAGGCTGAAAAACGGCCCTCCGAAAGATCGCCACATCCCAATCCATGAACCTTAACTGTCAAAATAAATAGATAAATAAAATACAAGATAAAACACTATTTGAAGATACCATTAAGGATCTTAAAATAGGGACATTATCCTGGATTATCTGAGTGGGTCCGAAAGGCAATCATCTATATCCTTATACGAAGACAGAGGGAGATATGGGCCACACCAAGGGGAAAACCACATGATAAAACAGAAAAGAGAGATTTAGAGATTCTCGCCTTCGTGATAGAAGTGATATAACCACAAGCAGCCATCAGAATCTGGAAGAAGCAATAAAGTGATACCAGAAGGAGCCTCTGAAGAAAAGGTGACCTTGCCAATACTCTGATTTCTACCCACTGATACTGATTCGAAACTTCTGGACTCCAGCATCGTGAGAAAGTACATTTCTGTTGTTTTAAGCCACCTGCTGCTGCTGCTGCTAAGTCGCTTCAGTCGTGTCCGACCCTGAGCGACCCCACAGACGGCAGCCCACCAGGCTTCCCCGTCCCTGGGATTCTCCAGGCAAGAACACTGGAGTGGGTTGCCATTTCCTTCTCCAATACATCAAAGTGAAAAGTGAAAGTGAAGTCACTCAGTCATGTCCATCTCTTTGCAAGCCCCTGGACTGCAGCCTACCAGGCTCCTCTGTCCATGGGATTTTCCAGGCAAGAGTACTGGAGTGGGGTGCCACTGCCTTCTCTGTTTAAGTCACCTAGCTTGCAGTAATTTGTTACAGCGCCCAAAGAAACTAACACAGACTATATTAAAAGTATTATTAGCAATAACAGAGTATTTGTGGCATTCCTTAGCCAAGCTGAAATAACAGTTTTTGATAAAGTATTCTACTTCTTCTCTAATTCAAGAAAGAAAAAATTATTCAGGCAAAACTATAAAGGATCTTATCTTTTCACATATTAACATAAAAAATGTGCAGCTGTAGATCAATGAAAATAAGAATATGTTATTTTTCAAGATATTCAATCGGGTAAAAAATACTCCGACTTACTACCATGCAAGTTCACATTACTACAAAGAAGGTGCTTTAATCTAAACTTCTCTGGACTGAATAACTAAACAGAGCTGTTAAAACAACATTTTAAAGATATAAGTAAAATACTGAATAACTATAATATCATAAATACTCAAAAGATAGTAACAATTATTGTCATTATCTTTACGTGTTTTCTCATTTAAACCTCCCCCAAATCCTGTAAGTTAGAGATAATTACTATTTCAGTTCTACAAATAAAGGCAATTGTGGTCAAAGAAGTTAACTTCTGAAAATAACAGCTGCAAAATGATGGTGCAAAATTTCAAACTGAGTCTTCAAAGTCTAAAATTCATGGTTTTCTCTCATAAGCATTCTATCTCACTATTTCATCAAGTACATAAATACACTATATGACATTCTTTGTAGAAGCAAAGAAGCAATTCATCAAGGAAAGGGAAATCTTTTTCAATTACTATTGCTGGGAAAGTTGGATAACTATATGGGGGGGAAATGAACCTCAATCCTTACATCACAACATGTACAAAAACTAAACTGAGATGGATCATAGATACAAACATAAATGCTAAAACTACAAGGCTGCTAGAAGAAAATAGAATATCTTCAGAAAACAGAAGTAGGCAGAGGTTTATATTTAGGTCTTTGATCCATTCTGAGTTTATCTTTGTGTATGGTGTTAGGAAGTATTCTGATTTCATTCTTTTGCACGTAGCTGTCCAATTTTCCTAGCACTACTTATTGAAGAGACTCTCAACACTAAATGACAGAGAAGATAAATGATCTTGTTTACCAAAGTCACAATGAAAGTCACTGGTTTTCTAGGTGTACTGTTAGCTAGACCTGGAACCAGGAAATAAGTATATGTTTGCTACAACTGTCTCTACTCTCCCTGCCTCCCATCAGAGACAACTGACTGGGCTAGTTTTCAGATGCAGTAATAAGATGCTTACAACTATATATTATTTTGCAAGACTCCAGAGAAAGATCTTGTATTTACAGATCCAAGAGAGGAAACTGAAAAATGATTTTATAATAGAAAGTGACTAGACAGTAAACAAAGTTAAAGGGTGACAACAAGAAGCAAGAGTGAAGCACTAGAATCTCTTACAGGCAATGTGAGACCCTGTCTTCCTTCAACAATCACTGTATTGGAGCTGTGGCTGATGTGTTTAGTGTTAAGATCTCTTTCAAACTCTTCAGGTATACCATCAAAATTCTTGTATTTGATTAGTGGTTATTTTGGGCTACAGGGAAGGGGGGTGTTAATTAAAGGGTGATAGTCAAAGATTTCTTTTTGAGGTAATGAAAATGTTTCAAATTGACTGTTACGATGGTTGCACATATCTGTGGATATATTAAATCCACCGAATCATCAATTAAATGGGTAAACTGTATGGTTATGTGAAGTACATCTCAATTTAAAGCCATTAAAAAAAAACTGAAACAATCTAATCATACACAGAAAATATAGAAGATGCGAAAAACAAGTATACAAGGAAGAAATTTCAAAAAAGTTGAATCAGAATCTAATCAGTTACAGGAAATAGAAAAACAAGTCTACAAGGAAATATACATAAAGTCCAAAAGGCAGGAAACTGTGAGACAAGTAATCCAATTTCCTCAACAAGTCAACGGCACAGAAACAAACTTAAGAGTCGGGGGAGGGAGTAGAATTCTACTGTATAGATACACTACATCTCTTCATCCATTCATCTGTTCATGCACATTCAGGTGGTTTCTGTACATTGGCTACTGTCAGTAATGTTGCTAGGAACACGGGGGTGTGCCTTCTTGGGTCAGCGTTTTCATTTCTTCAGATAAATACCCAAAAGCGGAACTGCCGGATCATATCGCTTTTTGAGGAACCTCCATCTGTTTTCCCCAGTGGCTATACCACTTTACATTCCCACCAACAGCGCCCAAAGGCTCCCTTTTCTCCATATCCTTGCCAGCATTTACTATCACTTGTTGATGATAAACAACATCAAGATTGGTTATCATCAACCTTATCACTTCTTGATGCTGCTGCTAAGCCGCTTCAGTCATGTGCACTTCTTGATAATAACCATTCTAACAGGTATGAGGGAATATTCTCATCGTGGTTTTAATTTCCATTTCCTTGATGATTAGTGATGTTGAGCACCTTTTCATGTATCTGTTGGTCATCTGGATGACTTCTTTAGAAAAAATGTCCATTTAGTTCTCCTGCCCACTTTTAATTGGGTTGCCTTTTTGCTATTAAGTTGCATGAGCTCTATATATTTTGGCTATTAGCCCCCTTATCTGAAATATATTTTGTAAAATTTTGTTCCCACTGTTGTTGTTACTCAGTCACTCAGTTATGCCCGACACCTTGAGACTCCATGGACTGTAGCACGCCAGGCTTCCCTGTCCTTCACTATTTCCCAGATCCTGCTCAAACTCATGTCCATTGAGTCGGTGATGTCATCCAATCATCTTGTCCTCGGTCGTCCCCTTCTCCTCCTGTCTTCAATCTCTCCCAGCATCAGGGTCTTTTCTAATGAGTCAGCTCTTCACATCACGCAGCCAAAGTATTGGAGCTTCAGCTTCAGCATCAATCCTTCCAATGAATAGTCAGTGTTGATTTCCTTTAGGTTTGACTGGTTTGATCTCCTTGCTGAGCAAGGGACTCTCAAGAGTCTTCTCCAACACCACAGTTCAAAAGCATCAATTCTTCGGCACTCAGCCTTCTTTACGGTCCAACTCTCACATGCATACATGACTACTGGAAAAACCATAGGTTTGACTAGACAGACCTTTGTTGGCAAAGTAATGTCTCTGCTTTTTAATATGCTGTCTAGGTTGGTCATAGCTTTTCTTGCAAGGAGCAAGCGTCTTTCAATTTCATGACTGCAATCACCATCTGCTGTGATTTTGGAGTCCAAGAAAATAAAGTCTTTCACTGTTTCCATTGCTTCCCCATCTATTTGCCATGCAGTGATGGGACCAGATACCATGATCTTTGTTTTTTGAATGTTGAGTTTTAAGCCAGCTTTTTCACTCTCCTCTTTCACCTTCATCAAGAAGCTCTTTAGTTCCTCTTCACTAAGGTGGTGTAATCTGCATATCTGAGGTTATTGATATTTTTCCTGGCAATCTTGATTCCAGCTTGTGCTTCATCCAGCATGGCATTTCACACAATGTACTCTGCATATAAGTTTAATAAGCAGGGTGACAATATAGAGATTTGACATATTCCTTACCCAATGTGGAACCAGTCTGTTGTTCCATGTCCAGTACTAACTGTTGCTTCTTGACCTGCATACAGATTTCACAGGAGGCAAGTAAGGTAGTCTGGTATTCCCGTCTCTTGAAGAATTTTCCAGTTTGTTGTGATCCACACAGTCAAAGGTTTTAGCATAGTCAATGAAGCAGAAGTAGATATTTTCCTGGAATTCTCATAGGATGCCTTTTGTTAATTGTTTCTTTAGCTGCGCAAAAGCGTTTAAATTTGACATAGCCCCAGTTTGTTGACTTTTGCTCTTGGTGCTTGTGCTTTTGGTATTATATCCAAAAAAAATCATTTCCAAGACCAAAATCAAGAAGCTTTTTCTCTACATTTTCTTCTAGAAGTTTTATACTATTACCTCTTCTGTTTAAGACTTTGAGCCATTTCAAGTTAATTTTTGTGAGTGGTGTAAGATAGGGGACCAATTTCATTGCTCTGCATGTGTCTATTTAGCTTTCTCAGCACCATTTATTAAACAGACTATCATTTCCCCACTGGATGCTCTTGGCACCCCTGCAGAATATTAGATCACCATATGAGCAACATGTGGTGGTCTAATATTTGGAGGATATTATGCTTAGTGAAATACATCAGACAGAAAAAGACAAATATTTTACACTATCACTCACATGTAGAATCTATAAAATAAAACAAACTAAACAATATAACAACAATAGCAAAAAAAAAAAAAAAAACCAGACTCACAGATACAGAGAATAAACCAGTGATTACCAGTGGGGAAACAGAACCAAGAAAGGGGTACGAGATTACGAAGTAAAATTACTGTTGTAAGGCTTCCCTGGTGGCCCAGTGGTAAAGAATCTGCCTACCAATGCAGAAGACATGTGTTCAGTCCCTGCTCTGGAAGATCCCACATGCTGTCAAGCAGCCAGGCCTGTGTACCATGACTGAGCCCCTGATCCAGGGCACAGGAGGCACAGCCACTGAGCACGCGCGCCACAACTGCTGAAGCCCACACGCCTGACAGCCCGCATTCGGCAACAAGAAGCCACAGCAACAAGCAGCCCGTGCCCTATAACTAGAGTAGCCCCTGCTCAAGAAACTAGGGAAACAGCCACACAGCAACAAAGACCCAGCAGGGTCAAAAGTGAATAAATTACTATTAGAAAATAAATAAGCTGTAAGAATATACTACACAGCAAAGGGAACAGAGTCAATTTTTATAATAGCTATAAATAGTATAACCATTAAAGATAGTGAAACACTGTGTTATACACATGAAACTTATTTAGTATTATAAATCAGCCCTATCTCAATTAAAAAAAAAAAAAAAAGAGGAAGGAGAAACTACCCTCTTTTTTTAAATGCAAATGATCTAAGACCAAATTCCATCAGTGGATTTTGTTTGATCTTGATTTGAATAAATCAACTACAAAAAGACAAGTGAAATAATTGAGAAAATTTAACATGCACTGGATAATAGATGACACCAAAGAATTACAGACTATTTTGTTAAGTGTGATAACAGCATTGTGGCTAAATAAAAAAATGTCAATGTTTTTACTTGTCTTCTACTTCTGTGTATGTCTGAACATTACCATAACTTGAAAAGCGCTTTCTCAGAAAGAATATAAGAAGAGAAATTGAAGTCAGCAAGCTCTGACAACCCTTTGAAGGAATTCTGTTGCAAAGAAGAGCAAAGAAAATACTGAAAATGGGAGACTGATGGAAAAGTGGGGCAAAAAAAAAGAATTCTTTTAAATGTGAGAAATAGCACATCTACATGTTTGTAAACTGATGGGAATGTAATGATCCAGTAAACAGTAAAAGTAATGACATAAAAGAGCGGGGAGAATTACTAAAGTACTGTATTTTAGTAAAAGAGAAGTTGGGATCTAGTTCACTAATAGTTTATCTAAAGTAGCTGGTGAATAGACAGACAATATGGGTACAGAAGATAAAAGGTGAATACACGTGGCAGTAGGAGTACGTGGATATCCCTGACTGCTTCAGTTTTCTCAGTGAAACAGGAAGGCAAGTCATCCTAAGACTGAAAATAGAGAAGAGTGATCAGGATTTTAAGGGAAGAGCAGGAAGCGTGAAATGAGTCAACTAAAACAGCAGGAGAATGAACAGACTAGGAAAATAACATATTTTTAGTTTAAGCGACGCAGAAGTCTTCATGCATTAGTGGTCATATATGTAAAGTGAGACCTGTCAGTGAGACCTGTGTATTTTTCTCCAGCCACACCCAGCTGCATGAGTGCTGACATGAAGTAAGCAGAAGGTTGGTTTAAACAGCGCTGAGGCAGTGCCAATGACATGAGAAGTTAAGGAAATCAGTGGTACATGCAAAAGAGTAATTATAAATTTCAACAAATAATTTAAGTTTGGTAAGGAGAAGAAAAAAAGAACATCAAGGAGTGAGAGACCTAAAAGCGTTAGCAGGATCAGTTGAAGTCAGAGCACAGAATGAGAGAGCAAGAGAGAGAAGAAACGGTGGTCAGAGAGTAAGAATTGTGGAACTGAGGTTACATAAGGCTTACAGTTATTCATAAGGACCAAATCCAGGGGTGACTATGGAAATGAACAGTGAAGGTGTAACACACAACACAGGAGATCAGCTGAAAAGAGGCGTTCAAGACACTCAAGAGGGTCTTTATTAGAAGGACCATCTCTGTGCACACTGAAATCATCCAGAAATCTACATTTTATAAACTTTCTCCAATCAGTATGTTACTGTTGTTAAAAGTAAACTTCATATCTTAAAATCTAATAACAAACATTATAAACATGTCACCACAAGCCATTCAAACTACTGTGCTCTGGCATACCATGCTTGTTCAATAATTGGTACTATTTTACAGATAAAAAGAAAGTATTAATATAACTTTACCCAACTCACTCTTAACTACATTTTCAGTTTTTGACAAATGGAGCATGTTTTTAATTCATATTCCTACTGCAACTAAGTATCGGGTTTTTTTTCATTAAAACTGATTATCCTCATGCCAGCCTCTTGAATTAAAAAAAACATATATTTATATCTCTGACACAGCTCCTGGCTTAAAGCAATAATTCAAAACTATATATTCCTTTCTATCGAAGGAGATAGATAATACTATGAATCTACACAATTATATAACATTTACTTCAGTATCTACTGGGGCTTCCCTGGTGGCTCAGAGAGTAAAGAATCTGCTCGCAATGTGGGAGATGTAGGTTTGATCCCTGGGTCGGGAAGATCCCCTGGAGAAGGGAACGGCAACCCGCTCCAGTATTCTTGCCTGAAGAACTCTATGGACAGAGAAGCCTGCAGGCTACAGTCCATGGGGTCACAAAGAGTCAGACACAACCAAATGACTTACTTTCACTACTTTCAGTACCTATTATTTCTAGAAAAGATTCCTGAATTTTAATGTATGAATCCACCTTGGGTCTGAGAAGTTCTATTTATACAATTTCAGAGTTGATTAAATCCTGAATATAAAGTTTTGGAGTGGATTAGGAAATCAATACTTCTGTAACACCTCCCAACACTCCCCTGACTCAAACTTCAGAAAAAAGTGAGGTAACAACCAATAAGGTTGTTAGTGATACTAATGATGGAACCCAATTTCCTGGCACTTTAGTTCAGTCGCTCAGTTGTGTCCGACTCTTTGCGACCCTATGGCCTGCAGCACGCCAGGCTTCCCTGTCCATCATCAACTCCTGGAGCTTGCTCAAACTCATATCCATTGAGTCAGTGATGCCATCCAACCATCTCATCCTCTGTTGTCCCCTTCTCCTCCTGTCTTCAATCTTTCCCAGCATCACGCTCTTTTCAAATGAGTCAGTTCTTCACATCAGGTGGCCAAAGTATTGGAGCTTCAGCATCAGTCCTTCCAATGAATATTCAGGACTGATTTCCTTTAGGACTGACTGGTTTTATCTTGCAGTCCAAGGGACTCTCAAGAGTCTTCTCCAATACCACAGCTCAAAAGTATCAATTCTTCAGCACTCAGCTTCCTTTATAGTCCAACTCTCATATCCATACATGAATACTGGAAAAACCATAGCTTTTGACTAGATGGACCTTTGTTGGCAAAGTAATGGCTCTGGTTTTTAATATGCCGTCTAGGTTGGTCATAGCTTTTCTTCCAAGGAGCAAGCACCTTTTAATTTCATGGCGGCAGTCACCACCTGCAATGACTCTGGAGCCCAAGAAAATAAAGTCTGCAACTGTTTCCATTGTTTCAGCATCTATTTGCCATGCAGTGATGGGACCAGATGCCAAGATCTCAGTTTTTTGAATGCTGAGTTTTAAGCCAGCTTTTTCATTTTCATCAAGAGGCTCTTTAGTTCCTCTTCACTTTCTGCCACAAGGGTGGTGTCTGAGGTTATGTTACTGAGGTTATTGATATCTGAGGTTATTGATATTTCTCCCAGCAATCT
>SJYQ01008232.1:161779-179391 GCA_006410935.1 Redunca redunca
ACTGTTTTTCATGGCCTAGTCAGAATGTAACAGTAACATACCATATCTTAAACACATTACTTACTGTGGTATGATGGGATATATTGCCAACAATGTTGAGGTTTTTGAGCAGCTGGGGAGAGCCACTATACTGTCCAGAGATCTGCTTCCTGACTTCAGCAGCCACAGTTCTACAACAAAAAAAGCAAATACATTGTTTGCAAAAAGAAATCAGCTTAATTTAAAATGGGAGAAAGCTAAATATATTAAAAGTTCATTTAAAGAACAACAAAATCTCAGCATATCAGTAAGGTTATAAATTCATAAGCTAATTTGGTAAATACTGCTTATAATTATAGTAGAACGTCTTTATAATGCTGATGCAGGGTACAAAACTGACAGTCAACTTACATAAAGCTTCTTTTTGTATATGACATTTCAGGGAAATATTCTGGCTTATGATAGAGCTGAAAGCTATAAGAAGTATATATTATAAAGTATATAAATTTTAAGGATATAAAATTAATTCTAAAATACTTTATAAACAATATTCATGCCCCATACAGTTATTCCCTATTTTTACTTAACTAATAAAAACTGTCTGCATACTCTGGTATTAATGGCTTTCTATACTTTGACCCTAATCACCTCTTCAGCTTTTATACTCTATCTCAAATTCTTCTCAACGAACATAAATTGCTTCCTAGAATGCTGTTTCTCTCCTGTATCCACAAATTCAGCTCAACTATTTTAAAGGTAAAACTCAAACGGCAAGACTTCCATAAAAGCTTCTTGACTCACCACAGCTAAAATAATATCCTTCTTTAAAACTCTTAGAGCATTCATCATAACCTAACTCGCATTTTTCTCCTTCCTAGTTATTTTTTCCACATTCATGTATGCCCTATATAAACAGAGGCAATGGTTTCATTTACTGCTATTTTCCCTAAAATAGTTGGCATGTGGCACTTAAAACAGAGAAATGTTTATTCACCTCTGGGCCAGCCTGATGATACTTTTGTTCTGGAGTGTTCTCAAATTAACGGTTGAATTCAGAGCCCTAAACATCTTAGTGCCCATTCAAATTTCCAGCTGAATTTCTAGACAATCTCATTTTCTAAAAATTATCTGAATACTATATGATATATATGAATATTATATGAATATATATGATATAGCCTTTTGCCTCTTTCTTCTCTTCCATACTTCCTTTCTTTCTTCTCTTCCATACTTCCTTTCTTTCTTCTCTTCCATACTTCCTTACCTTCTTCATATTCAACCACTCCACACATACCTCTTGAGCACTGTTAGGAGCTGACTACTCAATTAGAAATTTTTGATACAAAGGTAAAAGAGTTATTTTTTAAGGCTCAAGGTACTGAATTAGCTCAACTTTTTCTTTACTTGAAGTACTTTAGATCATATTTGTGTTTCATAAAAAGTTAATTTGTTATTTATAATTGCCAAAAGTTGGAAGTTTATTCAACAGGTAAAAGGATATACAAACTGTAGTACATTCACACAATGGAATACTATTCAGCAACTAAAAAAAAAAAAATGTGCTAGCAAGCCAAAGAAAAGAGACATGGAAGAAACTTAAGAGAATATTGCTAAGCGAAAGAGACAAGGTACTATATGATTCCACCTACATGACATTCTGGAAAAGACAAAGTATGGAGAGGAGAAAAAAAAAACAAACGGTTGCCAGGGGTTGTAGGAGGAAGGAAAAGGAAGAGATGAATAAATAATGCACAGGGGATTGTTAGGGCACTGAAACTATTCTCTATGATACCATTATAATAGATACATATACCGTACATTTGTCAAAACCTAAAGAATGCACTACACAAAGAGTAAACCGAATGTAATTTTTGGACTTTAACTAATAATAATGTATTAATATTGGCTTATCTATTATAACAAAGGTTTCACATTAATCCAAGATGTTAATGATAGGGGATACTTGGTTGGGGTATAAACATGGGTAATCTCTTCACTTTCCACTCTTTTAATTTAAAACTTCTCCCCAAAAAGTCTTATTTTTTTTTAAAAAATAAGCAAATGAATAAAAAAGACTGACAACAGACAAGGGAGGAAGAGAATAGCATGAAGAAACCATTAGAGCTTAGAGGTGAAAGCTAAAGAAAAAAGGTAACCTTTGAAGAAGAATACAGATTGAGGAGAGCGCAAAGGGCAAAATCAGGAAAGCACCTGGATGCGAGGGGACAGGAACATTTACTTCAGTTTATGGCTCCCCTCAGGTCTTTAATGACACCTATCCACTGTGAATGTTCATTAGGTTTGGTTTAAAGGCCTCACAATTTCCTGATGGGTTGTCAAGACTGAGATGAAAATATGAAAATGCCTTTAAACAGAGAGAGAGAGGCAGAGAACAAATATTATATCTCTACCTTCCTCATTGCTACTTAACTCAAGTCTGCCAACCTCAACACTACCTCAGTGTTTCTGTTTTTCAGTGTTTCTGTGGCTAAACCATGAGTAATCTGAATTGTAAACTGCTATATTTCATCAAGGTCAAGATCTCGCTAACTGTTAAGGCTTGCTGTTACTTCAGGTACAGCTAAGAAAGAAAAGCCTTGCTAATTAACCATTACACCATCAATTAATTGAAAAACACACTCTGATTTCACAAAATGGTAAAAAATGAAACAAAACTTAAAATATTACTTCCAAAGGAGACAATCTTTTGCATAATAACAGAGACATGCAATCTCCACAGAGACATTAATCTCCACATTACAAATATCTGTCTTTTTTGTACAAGACATGATTTCCTCCAAAGAGAAAATCAGCAAAAATTTGTAAAATAAGAACTATTTCCAAACTGAGCTATAACGGTAATAAAAATATCTGCAACCCAGCAAGGGATGTATTTAAATTAAGACTCTCTACATGAAAAGATTTCCTCAATGGTAATTGAGGAAATTTTCCCAAACAGAAAAGCCTCTCTTAACTACACCATGGTCCAAAGTATGCATGACAAGTAATGTAATAAATATAGTTCCTGATATCAGTGAAAAGCCTTTATCATAGATTAGCTTTTTGATAATTTTTCCTATTCCTAACGTAGCTCATACAGTAAAGCAATACAAGGAAGTCTTTTTACTTCTAATAAGCTATTAACATCAACAGCAAAGTGGAAAGAGGTCAAAAATCCCACAGTTACTTACGCTCTTAAATTATAATAGCAGAATATCTTCTTCCCCTCCCTGAAGAACATGATCCAATATTTGACCTATTTATCTCCTTACCAACTCTCACCACTTCCACAAACTCCCTCACTATGTCAACACACATTACAGTTTTTACAAAAAAAAAAAAAAAATGCACTCACTAAGACCATTCATCATGAGACATTAGAAATAACAAACAAAGGGTTCACATTCTGAGGGAAAGTTACGTTGCATGTAACCTTTCATCTAACTTCATCCCACTTTCAGATGCCCCATCAACCATGATTTCCAAATGTCCCAAGCCTAATCTGGGCCTCTTTCATCTCTACTCATTCTTCATGGGACCAGAGGAATCGCCCAAGTGAAGATGGCAGGTGGATTCTTTACCACTGAGCCACCTGGGAAACCAAAGGAGAGTTTAGACTAAAATAAAAGAAGTTAGTTGAGCTACTCCTATAAAGTTTACCAAAAAAAAAAAAAGTCCACAATGTAATATGTCAAATAAGAATAATATCTCTTAGAACTGGTACTGTTTATACTGAAGACAGAACTCAGGGAAGAAGTGTAAGGGAATATACCATGGAATATACCAGGTAAGGGAACATATCAAAGACAAGGCAAAAAGCCCCAAAAGAAAAAAGGTAAGAACAGATGATACTCCACTGCTGTGACTATACAAGTCCAAGACTGATGACCAACAGGCTGAATCATAGTTGGACCACTGTGTATAGTTGGTATTAAAGACAAAAAGAGGCAAAAATAAATAAACAAAGCCAACACTGTATCACCTTCCAAGTATGTGTGCCAAATTTGTCTAACCTGAACTGAAGCACACCTATATAACCATAAGTTTGCTTTTTAAATCTGTGAGTCTATTTCTGCTTTGGAATAAGTTCATTTGTGTGTGTGTGTGTGTGTGTGTGTGTGTGGTTATCAGGGCAGGATAGGGTGGGGAGGGATAGTTAGGGAGTTTGGAACTTTTACACTGCTATATTTTAAATGACTAACATAACACTGTTAGTCAACTATATACCAATATAAAATAAAAAGTTTAAAAACAAGCAAAAACAAACCTGTATATCTAATATCTAGATCACAAAAAATACAGAGAACAGTATTAACAATACTAAAAAAGGCAATCAGACAAAAACCAGAGGAAAAGTCATGTCTCTTTAACAAGTCAATGTGATGAATAAATAAACACAGTGGGCTAAGCTTTAGCACCAAAAAGACATAAGGCTAAAATTAAAGTCTATTCAAAAAGAGAAAGAAAGACTTAAATATAACCAAATACAATGAATAGTTCTTAACTGGATCCTGGTTTGAACAAGATATTTCTAAGGATAATGAGAAATTTGAACATGGACAAGGTATTACATAATTAAGAATTAGTGTTTTTTTAATGTGGGAAACAGTACTATAATAATGGAGGAAAATGTCCTTATATTTTAGAAAGGCAAATGAAGTCTATAATTTACCTTAAGGGCTTAAAACTCTTCAGTTATTACTACTCTGCCTTAACAGAGAAAACTAGAAAACCAAATATGGAATACAGGTATGGCAAATACTCTTCAAGAAATGTATCATATCCTCCGTACATTCCTGATTAATTTTGCCTCTTACTCAGGTTAGACACTCATCCTCTGTGCTTTCAAAGCATTGTGTTTATCCTCATTCATTCAAAGTAATAGCATTTCCAGCAGGCTTGTTCAGATAGGCAGCGGACTAGTCAAACTGTTTTCCATGGTGGAATGAGAACCTGGCCTTGCAGACAGTGTTTGATTTCAGCAATGGGAAAACCCAATGTTTATAAACATTCTCTTTGAAAGAAGCACATAAATTGCAATGCAGGTTTTTCTAGAATGGTAGTAATGCAACCCACAAACGTAAAAGTGTGATGGGGAAAAAAGAGTCTGGTGAAATATGAAAGATTTGGCTACTCAGACCTGGCACACTCACTTTTCAGAGGTACCTTTGCAACCTCCTTGAGGAATGACTGAAGCCAAAGAACCTTTAATTCTGACAGGAGTATGTCTCTCTTTTTGTATAAATGTCTCAAAAGAGGTTAATTTCTGCCATTAAAGAAAACGTGTACTGTTTTTAACTGTCTGGTGGCACTTTCCTATCAAAAACTACCTCCTTGTGATAACTGAGCAGATGAATAGCATGTATCAAACTGTTCTGAAATCTGTTTACCTGTCACCTTACAAGGAACGAAGCAATTAGTTTTACCTAGCTTAGCACCCTCTAGGTGAGTGCCTAGAACACTCTGGGTGCTTAATAAAGTTTTAAAAGCTGAAGTGAAAAATATGAGACTAAATAGAGAAATTCAGAAAATTCAACAGTGGCCACAGAACTGGAAAACGTCACTTTTCATTCCAATCCCAAAGAAAGGCAATGCCAAAGAATGCTCAAACTACTGCATAATTGCACTCATCTCACATGCGAGCAAAGTAATGCTCAAAATTCTCCAAGCCAGGCTTCAGCAATACGTGAACTGTGAACTTCCAGATGTCCAAGCTGGATTTAGAAAAGCAGAGGAACCAGAGATCAAATTGCCAACATCCGCTGGATCATCAAAAAAGCAAGAGAGTTCAAAAAACAAAAAAACCTACTTCTGCTTTATTAACTACACCAAAGACTTTGACTGTGTAGATCACAACAAATTGAAAAATTCTTCAAGAGATGGGAATACCAGACCACCTTACCTGCCTCCTGAGAAGTCTATATGCAGGTCAAGAAACAACAGTTACAACTGAACATGGAACAATGCACTGATTCCAAATTGAGAAAGGATTATGTCAAGGCTGTATTTTGTTATCCTACTTTTTTAACTAATATGCAGAACACATCATGCAAAATGCCGGGCTGGATGAGCACAAGAAGAAATCAAGACTGCCAGGAGAAATATCAATAACCTCAGATATGCAGATGACACCACCCCAATGGCAGAAAGTGAAGAGGAACTAAAGAGCCTCTTGATGAAAGTGAAAGAGGAGGGTGAAAAAGCTGGCTTAAAGCTCAACATTCAGAAAACTAAGATCATGGCATCCAGTTCTATCACTTCACGGCAAACAGATGGGGAAACAGGGGAAACAGTAGCTGACTTTATTTTCTTGGTCTCCAAAGTCACTGCAGATGGTGATTGCAGCCATGAAATTAAAAGACACTTGCTCCTTGGAGGAATAGCTATGACCAACCTAGACAGCATGTTAAAAAGCAGAGACATCACTTTGCCAACAAATATCCATGTAGTCAAGGCTATGGTTTTTCCAGTAGTCATGTGTGAATATGAGAGTTGAACCATAAAAAAAGCTAAGCACCAAAGCTTTTGAACTGTGGTGTTGGAGAAGACTTTTGAGAGTCCCTTGGATTGGAAGAAAATCAAACCAGTCCATCCTAAAGGAAATCAGTCCTGAATATTCATTGGAAGGACTGATGCTGAAGCTGAAGCTCCAATGCTTTGGCCACTTGATGTGAAGAACTGACTCCTTTAAAAAGACCCTGATGCTGGGAAATATTGAAGACAGGAGGAGAAGGGGACGACAGAGGATGAAATGGCTGGATGGCATCACCAGCTTGATGGACACAAGTTTGAGGAAGCTCTGGGTGTTGGTGATGGACAGGGAAGCCTGGTGTGCTGCAGTCCACGGGGTTACAAAGAGTCAGACACAACTGAGAGACTAAACTGAGAGAAAAATTCATAATTCCTCCTCCCAAAAAAGTAGTTCAATAAGAATGCTAGAATGGAACAGTTGATATGAACTTCTTGAGAGCAGGAATTACATCTTATTAATCTTTACATCTTCAATGTCTAAGATAATGAGACAATGGCAAGGGGAGAAAGTAGAATGGAGAGACAAGTATAAGAGTGGAGAGAAAGAAAAGGAGGTAAGAAAATAGGATGAACTTAGAGACTACCCAGTATATGAACTTTCCAAATGCTTATCAGAGTAAATTAACCTGTAAGTATTGTTGGTTTCTAACTGATTGAAAGGAGACAAAAAGTACACCTTTTTATCTATTACTGTCAAAGAATCAGGTAAGTGCTTGCTGGGGAGGAAAAAAGTCTGAATCAACAGAAGAGTTCTAAATGTATATAACTTTTTCTTTAAGAGCCTAGTAACATCATTACTATCCCATTTGTTAAGTGGTAACTTTAAAAACTACTACTGAATCGTAATGCTCTCCTATTCTATATGAAACTCTTCTTAACAATGTTTTAATAAGACAACATGTTTACTTATCTCAAAGTAGTCTCCAATATGTTTTTAGCAAATCTGCAAAGGGCTGGTTCCAGAACTACACTTAAAACTCTTTACCATTACATAAATACAATTACTATGAGAAGTAGAGAAAATAAGATTTACCACTATGGAGAAAAAACAAAACAACTTGATAAAAGAAGACATCTTTAAAAAAAAAAAAAAAAGGAAAATGTACATGGTACTGGGGCATCCCAAGTGGCTGTAGTGGTAAAGAACCCACCTGCCACTGCAAGAGACTTAAGAGATGAGATGTAAGAGACGCCGGTTGGATCCCTGGCTGGGGAAGGTCCCCTGGAGGAGAAGCTTGGCAGTGCATGGGGGCTGGAGAGTCTGCACACAATTGGAGTGACTTAGCATGCACACACATCTCAAACTTGCACTTCCCCTGGTGGTCTAGTGGTTAAGACCTCATGCTCCCAAAGCAAGGAGCATGGGTTTGATTTTCCCTGGTCCGGGAAGATCCTACATGCCATGTGGTGCAGCCAAAACTAAATAAATTAATTAAATAAAACTCAAACTTCACAAAAAAGTAAAAACAAAAGGTCTATTTCTCTACCCTTTCCAATCCCCAATCCCATACCCCACATGTGACCACTTAATGTTTTATTAGGGATCCTTCAAGAAAAAGATGTGTGTACATAAGAAATTCTTACTTTTTAATACTCACATATAACATCTTACATAACCTTTTCTTGGTATCACAATAAACTGTGGAAAATTCTGAAAGAAATGGGAATACCAGACTACCTGACCTGCCTCTTGAGAAACCTGTATGCAGGTCAGGAAGCAACAGTTAGAAGTGGACATGGAACAACAGACTGGTTCCAAATAGGAAAAGGAGTACGTCAAGGCTGTATATTGTCACCCTGCTTATTTAACTTCTATGCAGAGTACATCATGAGAAACGCTGGACTGGAAGAAACACAAGCTGGAATCAAGATTGCCGGGAGAAATATCAATAACCTCAGATATGCAGATGACACCACCCTTATGGCAGAAAGTGAAGAAGAGCTAAAAAGCCTCTTGATGGAAGTGAAAGAGGAGAGCGAAAAAGTTGGCTTAAAGCTCAACATTCAGAAAACAAAGATCATGGCATCCGGTCCCATCACTTCATGGGAAATAGATGGGGAAACGGTAGAAATAGTGTGAGACTTTATTTTTTGGGGCTCCAAAATCACTGCAGATGGTGACTGCAGCCATGAAATTAAAAGACGCTTACTCCTTGGAAGAAAAGTTATGACCAACCTAGATAGTGTATTCAAAAGCAGAGACATTACTTTGNCACGATGGACGTGAGTCTGAGTGAACTCCGGGAGACGGTGATGGACAGGGAGGCCTGGCGTGCTGCGATTCATGGGGTCGCAAAGAGTCAGACACGACTGAGCAACTGAACTGAACTGAACTACATTATACACTTAATATATCTTAAGAATCTTTCCATATCAGCACATAAAATTAATAATAATATTCTATCAATGTTTACCAAGCACTTACAATGTACCAGATATTGTTTACAGTGTTAAATTTCTTATACCTCATGTAATCTTCAGAAAAACTCTATGAAGTGGGCACTATAAGAGGATACTGAAATTTCAAGAAGTTCAGGTCATATTAACCAATAAGGAATAGCCCTAAGATCTGAACTTAGAGCACTTACTCTTAACCACTGTTCTCCTCTTATCTAACGTTAAGTCCATGAAATGGATACACTGCAACATATTTAACCACTCTCTACTGGTAGACATTTAAGCTATTTCTGGTCTGCAAAGATCATCACTAGAATGTAAGCTTCATTGAGAGACTTTTGTCTAAATCAAGAATTACGGTGATTTTTACTTTCTCTTTTGGGCCTTCTGTATTTCCAAATTTCCTGAGGTACTATATACTAATCTACAGCAAGAAAAAATAGACATTTTTAGATAAATTTCAAAAATAGAGCAACTTTCCCAAGCTTATAAAAGGTAGACACTGGGTTCAAATTCGGATCCATAAAACTCTGAAGGCCTCTTTCCATGGAAGAAAGTTTCCAAAGGTAAATAATTCTAATTATAGTTCATACTGGGCTTCTCTGATGGCTCAGTGGTAAAGAATGCACCTGCCAATGCAGGAGACATAAGTTCGATGCCTGGGTCAAGAAGATCCCCTGGAGAAGAAAATGGCAGCCCACTCCAGTATTCTTGCCTGGGACAGTCCCATGGACAGAGGAGCCTGGCTGGCTACAATCCTTGGGGTCACAAAAGAGTTGGACACAACTTAGAGACTGAACAACAACAAATATTTCATATTAATGATTTCTCTGTTCTCCAAAATCTAGCCTGTGAGGTCAGTTAAAGATGCCCAGCGAAAATGTCTGATACATATTAACAGGAACACTATAATAATTACTACCACTGGTATGATCTGTTTCCTATCTTTCATGAATGGTTAAATAAAACTCCCACCTGAGGCACTGTCATTTGTAAGTTATCCTGCATTAAATTCTTTAAGAATCTAGGTCCAGAGTGGACCAGTAATGACTAAAAGTCCAAGAAAACAAAAACACATACAGGTTGATTTGTGAAACCAAAGAACAGAAATAATCCTTCTCTATAATACACTTCACATTTAAGACAGAGTTCCTTTTGGGGCAGAATGAAAAAAAAAAAAAGGATGTCAGATGACTCATGCATCCTATCTGACACTATCTGGGGATAATATTTAAGTTAAAGATTCAGAAAGCATTGTATTAAAAAGACTTGGACATCTCCATCATTCTGATCTACAGCATTTCACTATTATCTCAATTTCCTCACCTAAAACATGGTGGTAACAATGCTCCCTACTTCATGGAACATATTAAATAAACTATAGAAAAAATTTTAAAATCTTAGTATTTGTAAAAATTATCACTGACCTTAAATTGGCAGCTAAAAAGAAAACTGAAGGGAGAAAATGTGTACTGTAAAAAGTCAATCCTCCCAAAAGGAAATAAATATACCTTAATTCTACTCTAGTTCAGGAAAATAAAGCCAGAATCTCCTTACCCGTAAACTGTAACACTGTATACAGTTTATACCAAGATAAGATAACATAGAAATTATATTCTGGTGTAAACTGTATACAATTAGTTGCTAAACTCTGTTCATCTTAAAGACTTCTCAAATCTTTGTCCCGTTTCCCTTTCCTACACTACCTGCCTCAGTTCAGTTCAGCTGCTTAGTCATGTCCAACTCTTTGTAACTGCATGGAATGCAGCACGCCAGGTCTCCCTGTCCATCACCAACTCCTGGAGCTTACTCAAGCTCATGTCCATAGAGTCGGTGTTGCCATCCAACCATCTCATCCTCTGTCTTCCCCTCCTCCTCCTGGCTTCAATCTTTCCCAGCATCAGACTCTTTTATAATGAGTCAGTTCTTCACATCAAGTGACCAAAGAACTGGAGTTTCAGCTTCAGCATCAGTCCTTCCAATGAATATTCAGGACTGATCTCCTTTAGGATGGACTGGTTGGATCTCCCTACAGTCTAAGGGACTCTCAAGAGTCTTCTCCAACACCACAATTCAAAAGCATCAATTCTTCAGTGCTTTTGTTCAATAGTTCAAATCTCACATCCATACATGAATACTGGAAAAACCACAGCTTTGACTAGATGGACCTTTGTTGTCAAAGAAATGTCTCCGCTTTTTAATATGCTAGCTAGATTGTTCATAGCTTTTCTTCCAAGGAGCAAGCATCTTTTAATTTCATGGCGGCAGTCACCATGTGCAGTGACTTTAGAGCCCAAGAAAATAAAGTCTCTCACTGTTTCCACTGTTTCTCCATCTATTTGCCATGCAGTGATGGGACTGGATACCATGATCTTCGTTTTCTGAATGTTGAGTTTTAAGCCAACTTTTTCACTATCCTCTTTCACTTTCATCAAAAGGCTCTAGTTCTTCTTCACTTTCTGCCATAAGGGTGGTATTCATCTGTGTATCTGAAGTTATTGATATTTCTCCCGGGAATCCTGATTCCAGCTTGTGCTTCATCCAGCATGGCATTTCACATGATGTATTCTACATATAAGTAAAATAAGCAGGGTGACAATATACAGCCTTGACATACTCCTTTCCTTATTTGGAACTAGCCTGTTGTTCCATGTCCAGTCTAACTGTTGCTTCCTGACCTGCATACAGATTTCTCAGGATGCAGGTCAGGTGGTCTGGTATTGCCATCTCTTTCAGAATTTTCCACAGTTTGTTGTGATCCACACAGTCAAAGGCTTTGCCAGAGTCAATAAACCAAAAGTAGATGTTTTTCTAGAACTCTATTGCTTTTTTGATGATCCAATGGATGCTGGCAATTTGATCTCTGGTTCCTCTGCCTTTTCTAAAACCAGCTTGAACATCTGGAAGTTCATGGTTCACATACTGTTGGAAGCCTGGCTTGGAGAATTGTAAGCATTACTTTGCTAGCATGTGGGATGATTGCAATTGTGCAGTTTTGAACATTCTTTGGCATTGCCTTTCTTTGGGATTGGAATGAAAACTGACCTTTTCCTGCCCTGTGGCCACTGCTGAGTTTTCCAAATTTGCTGGCATATTGAGTGCAGCACTTTCACAGCATCATCGTTTAGGATTTGAAAGAGCTCAACCAGAATTCCATCACCTCTACTACCTTTGTTTGTACTGCTGCTTCCTAAGGCCCACTTGACTTCACACTCCAGGATGTCTGGCTCTAGGTGAGTGATCACACCATCATGGTTATCTGAGTCATGAAGATTATCTGTAACATTATCTGTTACATAACATTATCTGTAGGCAGGTAATAGTTAAATGTTTAACTTAAACTTTTATAGTTAACTTAAATAGTTAAACTTAATAGTGAAATGCTTTCCTCCTAAGACTGGAATGAAAGCAAGGATGTGCATTCTCACCATTTCTATTCAACACTATACCAAAGGATCCAGGCAGTGGAATTCGGGAAAGGAGAAAAGGAGAAAGGAAGGAAAGAAGGAGGGAAGGGAGAAGGAAAGGGAAAGAGGGAAAGAGAGAAAGAGGGAAGGAAAGGGAAGAAATTAAAGGCATTAAGATTGGAAAGGAAGAAATAAACTCTTTACTCACAGACAATACATCCTATAAGCAGAAAAGTTTAAAGAATCCACCAAACATTTCTAGAATTAATAAATGAGTTCAGCAAGGTCAAAAGATACAAACTTAACATTCAAAATTCAAATGCATTTCTATATACTAGCAACAAACTCACCAAAAATAATTCTTTAATTCCATTCATGATAACATCAAAAACAATAAAATACTTAAAAATAGATTTAACAAGTGTAAGACTTACACACCGAAAACTTTAAAATTTTAGTAAGAGAAATCAATAAAGCTCTAAATAAATGAAGACACAGCCTGTTTTCATGGATCTAAAGACTTAATATTGCTGATGGCAACTCTCTCCAAGCTAATCTACAGACTCAATGTCAGTCAGTCAGTCCAGTAGCTCAGTCGTGTCCGACTCTTTGCAACCCCATGAACTGCAGCACGCCAGGCCTCACTGTCCATCACCAACTCCCAGAGTTCACTCAAACTCACGTCCATCGAGTTGGTGATGCCATCCAGCCATCTCATCCTGGGTCGTCCCCTTCTCCTCCTGCCCCCAATCCCTCCCAGCATCAGAGTCTTTTCCAATGAGTCAACTCTTCACATGAGGTGGCCAAAGTACTGGGGTTTCAGCTTTAGCATCATTCCTTCCAAAGAAATCCCAAGGCTGATCTCCTTTAGAATGGACTGGTTGGATCTCCTTGCAGTCCAAGGGACTCTCAAGAGTCTTCTCCAACACTACAGGTCAAAAGCATCAATTCTTTGGTGCTAAGCTTTCTTCACAGTCCAACTCTCACATCCATACATGACTACTTTAAAAACCATAGCCTTGACTAGACGGTCTTTAGTCAGCAAAGTAATGTCTCTGCTTTTGAATATACTATCTAGGTTGCTCGTAACCTTTCTTCCAAGGAGTAAGTGTCTTTTAATTTCATGGCTGCAATCACCATCTGCAGTGATTTTGGAGCCCCCAAAAATAAAGTCTGACACTGTTTCCACTCTTTCCCCATCTATTTCCCATGAAGTGATAGGACCAGATGCCATGATCTTAGTTTTCTGATTCAATGTAATCCTTATCAGAATCCTAAAAGAATAGTTGCAGAATTGGCAAAATTCATGTTGATACTGATCCTAAAATGCTTACAGAAATGTAAAAAACAATTTTAAAAAAGAAAAAAAAGCTGAAAGACACTTCTGGCTATCAAATTTTACTGTAAAGTAACAGTAATCAGAACAGTTTGATATTTCAAGGACAGATATACAGATCCATGATTTTTGACATGGTATGAAGGCAATTCAATGAGAAGATGGTCTTTCCACAAAGACTACTACAACTGAACATTCACATGCAAAAGATGAATTTAGACCCTCATCTCACACCATGCACAAAAATTAATGCAAAATGGATTATAAGCCAAAAGTAAAAGCTAAAACTTCTAGAAGAAAACAGAGAAGGAAACCCTAAGCATGAATTATGCAGTCTTAGATAACAACACCAAAATCATAATCCACAAGAAGAAAATTACTGAATTAGACTTCATCAAAATTTAAAGTTTTTATGCTTCAAAATTCACCAGTAAGAAAATGAAAAAACAAACCAGACAGGAGAAAATATTTGCAAATCATATATCTAGTAAAGGAGCTGTATCTAAAATGTATAAAGAACTCTTGCAACTCAAAAACAAGATAAATAATCCAATTCAAAAATGAGCAAGAGAATTTAATAGATATTTCACCAATAAGATATGTAAATGGTTAATAAGCACAGGAAAAATATCACTAATCATTAAGGAAATGCCAATCAAAACCACAATGTCAGTACCAATACATGACAAGCTTTGAAAAGTTATATAAGTGAAAGAAGCCAGACACAAAAGGCCATGTATTATATGATTCCACTTATATGATACTTTCAGAAAAGGCAAATTTAGAGAAAACGTGACAGACTTAAAAGTATATTAGGGGTTGCTGCAGCTTGGGGTGGGACTAGGGAGTGACATAAACTGGCACAAGTGATCCTAGGTGGGAATGAAAAAGGTCTAAAACAGGATTCTGAGTGATGGTTTCACAACTTTGTAAATTTACTAAAAATCACTGAATGATACACTTAAAATGAATTAAGTATATGTTATGTAAAGCATAGCTCAATAAAGTTGTCCTGTTTTGTTTAAAGAAAAAAAAAAAAAAAAGAGGACTTCCCTGGTGGTTCAGTGGTTAAGAGTCTGCCTACCAATGCAGGGGACAGAGATTTGATCCAGGAGGATCCCACACACCATGGGACAGCTAGGCCTGTGCGCCACAACCGCTGTGCCTGCGCTCCAGAATCTGTGTGCCGCCACAAGAGGAGCTACCGCAGTGAGAAGCCCGTGAACCACAACTACAGAGTGGACCCCACTCTCTGCAACTAGAGAAAGCCCACGTGCAGCAACAAAGACCCAGTGCAGCCAAAAACAAATAAACAAAAGATAAGAATAATAACTATAAAAATTAAAATAAATGTAAAAAAATTTTTTAAGAGTTTGTATATGATTGGAACTACTCTGTGTAGATAAGAGGAAGAAACTGCTTACAGTGAGAAAAAGAATGTTGATGATGGGAAAAAGAGAAGAGTTGGGGTGAAGTCACTAGGAAAGCTTTGGACCCTGAGGCCCCTTACCACCATCCCTTTATCTTTAGCAAAGTTTCTGAAAATCAATAATAGGCTGATACACGCAGAGGAGTTCCGTTTTCTGGTGTCATAGGACAAATACGAACACCTAAGGATGATGCAGGAGTGCAGGTGCAGAAAGAAGCATGGGAAAGCCAGAAAACAAGAACCAAGCAGACCTCCTTGGGAGGTGCTGAGTTGGCATTAAGTGAAAGTCATTCAGTCGTGTCTGTCTCTTTGCAACCCCATGGACTAATCCATGGAATTCTCCAGGCCAGAATACTGAAGTGGGTAGCTGTTCCCTTCTCCAGAGGATCTTCCCAACCCAGGGATCAAACCCAGGTCTTCAGCATTGCAGGAAGATTCTCTACCAGCTGAGCCACCAGGAAAGCCCAGAGTTGGCATCAAGGTGAGAGCTAAACTTAAAGTTAGAGATGGGATCCACAGCTGGCATCAGGTTACCCTGGTTTTCTTTTTGTACTTCACCAGTCACATTTCAATTTTAGCAGGTAGTCGAGCCAACTATACAGCTATATATTTAAATGATTATAGTGATGCTACACAACTTCAAACAACTAATTTCAAAGAATATCAGTTGTTTTGGGGACCAGTTCTCTGATCCTCCTTGTTTTAGTTATAAACTCCTTTTTGATAAGGAACTCATTCTTTGAGGCTGAGTGTTGCTGACACCAAGCCATAGAGGACATACTACCCAGGACTTATCAAAGTCCCCTGCATCCCTAAATATAATTGGTTCAAGGAAGGATTATAGTAATGTGATCCAAGCCAGACCAATAACTGAATTCCTAAACCTTTTCTGCCACAACTAAACGTGCAGGATTAGAGCCTGGGACTGTCCATTCCCACTGTAACCCTTTTGTTACAACTCTGTGGAAAATCTAGCCAAGACAAGAAGATAAGAAGCCTATACGAACGTCACTGGACTGAATTAACCACTGGACCGAATGTACTCAGTTACATTAGTCAGCAACTTTTTGTATGTGCAAATTAATCTGCTTTGAGGTTCTGTCACTTGAAACCAAGAAATCTCTTCTATAAAAGGCCACTGAAAAAGTAGTGGGACATCTCGAGTGGTTGACAAAGGGGTCCAAAAGATGCAACCCAGAAAGGAAAGGGAACCAACTCTGAGTTAGGAAGATTCAGGAGAAAAGCAGGTAGATGAATGTCCTCTTCTTTCAGAGTCCCATCTGCAGATCTGAGGAACTGTTCTGCTGTCCAGTGATATCCTGTATGGCCCAGCAAGCACGCGTGCCAAACAATCTCTTCCTAACTCTTTGTGAAGCAGTGGCCAACGAGATAAGATATTACCTTACATTGTTTCCCATCTTTCTCTGCTTCACTTCCCTTTTCTCTTCTAATGCTCTAGGATTATGCCTCCCAGAGAAAGTCTCAACTCTCTATCTTTGTCTCAGTATCTTTTCTAGGGAACCCAAACCAAAAGAGATCTACAAAAACCTACAGTAACCATAAGGCTTAATACTAAGTGAAAACATTTTGAGATTATAAACAAACTGAGGATGTTGTTGTTCAGTTGCTAAGTTGTGTCCAATTCTTTGCAACCCCATAGACTGCAACATACCAGGCTCCCCTGTTCTTCACCATCTTCCAGAGTTTGTTCAGATTCATTCCATTGAGTTGGTGATGCTATCTAACCATCTTATCCTCTGCTGCCCTCTTTCCCTTTTGCCTTCAGCATCAGGGTCTTTTCCAATGAGTCAGCTCTTCCCATCAGGTGGCCAAAGTATTGGAGCTTCAGCTTCAGCATCAGTCCTTCCATTGAATATTCAGGACTGATTCCCTTTACAATTGATTAGTTTGATCTCCCTGAAGTACAGGGGACTCTCAAGAGTCTTCTCTAGCACCACAATTCAAAAGCATCAATTCTTCAGTGCTCAGCTTTCTTTATGGTCCAACTCTCACATCTGTACATGAGAACTGGAAAAACCATAGCTTTGACTATATGGACCTTTGTTGGCAAAGTTATGACACTCAATATTAATACAATGCTGAATAGAAATGATATTAAAAATCTATACAGCAATGTAAGGTAATAATATGCATATCAACACAAAAAAATAAACCAGCTACAAGGTTCAAAAAGATACAACAAAAATCCTTGATTTTCATATGATACTGCTATGTACATAGAATAAACAAGGCCACAGGGCAGTAGTAGGTTGACTGCCGCCTAATCTTCCCCTTCAGCTTTAGTCTGTCCTGTAACAGAGGTTTATCAAGTACAAAGTTGGAATATTAAGCCTCCTGAAAAAGACTGACCCTGTGTTTTCCTGAGAAAGTATAACAGTTCTGGTTGAATCAGTCCCACAATGCTGTTGTATAACAGCTTGAGGATGATCCAGAGTTGAAGAGCCTGTGCCCATTTTAAAGAATCGAGGATTATTATTAAATTTCAATTAAAACAATTTTTTTCCTGAATAAA